>CM026204.1:307958-384310 GCA_014839995.1 Xenentodon cancila | reverse complement strand
TAGATATACATATATATATATATATATATATATATATATATATATATATATATATATATATATATATATATATATATATGTTGTGGTGTCTGGGGTGAAGAGGACGGCTCCCTTTAGCGTTGTGATACTGGTGGTCATGGACCAACAGCAGGTGTCCTGTGATCTGCCAGTCAGGCAATCAACCATCCAGGACACTAGGGGGCGCCCACCTGCATCACTGTCGGTAGAGGTGGCGTGATGCTGATTTTTACACATAGACACTATTTTACAATCTCTGCTTTTAACCGTACTAGAATTTCTGCACGGTGGATTCATAAATTAAAGTGTACATACTGTGAATTTATATGTATTTTTAAATACTGTTTCAGATATTCATGTATATATAGTACAGATATTTTAAAAATGTTATTTGTAATTCATTTTTACATGAATCTAAAAAAGATGGATGATGATAAAGGTCTTTTTGTACGTCTAAACTGAACTTTGTACATGGTTCAAATCTCTTCTTTAAAACCCTCTAAAACCACCTAAACTGGGTGAATATCCTAGTACAAGTCAGTGGTGGTGTTTTATTTTGAAAACCCAGCAGGTGCTATATACTGCCAGCCCCATTTGCTGTGTAGGAGGTGACACAGCTGAGCACCGGGGTCTTCTGGACTGCTTCTGTTTCTGGAGCGACTGCTCTGCCGTTCTAGAATGATTGTTTTGACAGCAGCGGCACAGCTGAACAGCTGAAGTTCTACTACAGAAGTTCCCTGCCTGGTGGGAACCCAGGGAACTCTCTGAACCGGACTATGAAGGCCTGGCCCAAACTGAGTCCCAAACCCAGTACACAGATGCCCGCCCACAGAGACTTACGTCTGAGTCCAGGTGAGGCGTCGATGCGTCTGAGTCCCCTCCGCAGGTACACAGGAGCCGAGTACTGCAGCTGACTGATAGGGTACTGGAACTACAGACACACAGACAGGTCAACACTGCGGCATCCACGGTTCCTGTTCTGAAGGTGTCGGACCGCAGGAGGTCTGTTTTACCTGGTGGCTCTGGCAGGTGAAGATGTGAGTGTTGTCATTAGTTTTCTCCACAGCAGCTGTCAGGTTGAACTGCACTCCTTTGATGTCAACGACACACACATACTGAGCTTCCTCCTGCAGAACACACACACACACACGCACACACACGCACACACACAGACACACACACACACACGCACACACACACACACACACGCACACACACGCACACACACAGACACACACACACACACACGCACACACACACACACACACACACGCACACACACACGCGCACACGCGCACACACGCACACACACACGCACACACGCACACACACGCACACACACACGCACACACACACACGCACAGACACACACACACGCACACAGACACGCACACACGCACACACGCACACACGCACGCACACACGCACACACACACACACACCCACACACACACGCACACACACGCACACACACACACACGCACACGCACACACACGCACACAGACGCGCACACACGCACACACGCACAGACACACACACACGCACACAGACACGCACGCACACACGCACGCACACACACACACACACACGCACACACACGCACACAGACACACACACACGCACACACACGCACACACGCGCACACACACAGACACACGCACGCACACACATACACACACACGCACACACGCACACACAAGCACACACGCATACACACACACACACACACACGCACGCACGCACACACGCACACACACACACACACACACACTCAGAACTGTGGTCCTGTGGTTGTGTGTGGATCAGTAGCTTGATGTGAGGTGGGAATCAGTGGAGGTGCAACCAAACCAAACCTGTTTAACCTGTTCAACACAGGTCTTTGGTTACTCTTAAGTTAGTTGTGTTGGTCCAGGATGGAATAGCTCAAAAACCAAAAGAACCTGACAGTTTGTAGCTGTGCACTGGGGTCAAGATGGTAAAATGAATTAGGTGGGTCTCTGGTGGGTCTCAGGTGGGTCTCAGGTGGTCTCTGGTGGCTTCAGGTGGGTCTCTGGTGGGTCTCTGGTGGGTTTCAGGTATCAAGCCATGCATGGGAAAAAGTGCACACTTGTTCTGTGCACTTTGTTGGCAGGCACGTTTCGTACAAGTTTCACAGAAACACAGAAGACACAGAAACTCTGCATGCCCCCTGAGACCAACTACTTACTTTTGATACAACTCAGACCTATATCATCTTCTCTCTATGAACATCCTCACCGTGTAGATGTCTAGGTTCTGTCCCTGCAGAACGAGAGTGGTGCTCAGGCCCATGGGCACTAAGGCAGAACTCTTCAGGGAGAACACCAGGGGACAGGAAGTGGGGCCAGGAGAGTCCTGTGGAGGAATGGGAAAGAGGCAGAGTCGGACAGACATTCAGACTGGGAGAGAGATGAATGGACACACAACTCACTCTCTGGTTCAGGATAATGTTCTGCTTTGGACAGCTGTGGTTGTGAGTGCAGAGTTGATCTAGAGGACACCAGTTACACCTCCACATGCTGCTGACACATGCCAGGCACCTGAAAAACAGCAGCAGCATCATTATTGTTATGGTCTGCATATGTGATGCTGCTGGTGCGCTGCAGTATGAAATTGAACGTGTTTTTGGACGTCTTACTGGGAAGTCTGGTTCAGTCGACTCACGGCTGTACAGTCGTAGAAGGTAATGTTCCCCGTGGTTACGATCACATCGCCAAACATGAGAGACACAGGCAGGATCATGTGATCTGTAGGCACAGAAGACAAATATAGTTGTCATCTGGAAATGAACATCTGAAATGAACATCTGGAAATGAACACAGATGGACACAGTGGGAATTTGTAGGAGCAGCAGCTTCTTTGCAGGTAAAACAGGTATGTAGTAAAGTATCATGGAGAGACAGGAGGAAGTGATGCAGGTTCAAGACTGAATAACTGGGTTGTACAGACACTCCTCCACACCCACCAGACGCTCCTCCACACCCACCAGACGCTCCTCCACACCCACCAGACGCTCCTCCTCACCCACCAGACGCTCCTCCACACCCACCAGACGCTCCTCCACACCCACCAGACGCTCCTCCACACCCACCAGACGCTCCTCCTCACCCACCAGACGCTCCTCCTCACCCACCAGACGCTCCTCCTCACCCACCAGACGCTCCTCCACACCCACCAGACGCTCCTCCACACCCACCAGACGCTCCTCCACACCCACTAGACGCTCCTCCTCACCCACCAGACGATCCTCTTCACCCACGCGACGCTCCCCCTCACCCACGCGACGCTCCCCCTCACCCACGCGACGCTCCCCCTCACTCACTCTGGACAATTATCTACTTACAAGCGTGTTGAGTTAAAAGACTGAAGGAATTTGGACACAACGCTCTTCTACTCACCATCTTCTGAGGGCATGGCTGGGAGGAGCTCTGGTGCAGGTGACTGACATGTGACACTAATTCCCATGACATGGGCGGGCTGAGGTGGAAGAAGCCCGAAGACACAGGAAAGAGACTCCGCTTCTTTGAGAGCAGGAAGCCGGAGTACTGACAGCGTTATCTGGGGGACAAAGACACAGTCACAGGTTTTTTACTAGAAGAGTTTTTCTCTGTCCTCTCTTTTCTTATAACACCTGGTAGTCCTGTGTCCACCGTTACTCTTTAAACAAGAACATTATAAACTCTTTTTAACACACATTACAACACAGACACCAGACTGCACCACCACTGTCTCGTCTCTCTGTTTTTCTTTCTATTTCTAGTCTTTTCATACTCCACACCCGGTGATTTTAGCCCTCCGTGGCAGAATTTTTTTTTTCCATCTTACCCAGGGATTAATAAAAAATAGTTAGACTGTCATGAGGGCCGGTGAAGGGAACTCACTTGCACACACCTACGCACACATAAAAAATAAATAAATAAAAAAAACAAAACCCTCGATTACAGATTAAAATGCATATATATAAAACTTTTGGGTCCTACCAACTTGGTATCAACCATTAATATATGTGCAAACAAGGGCTAAAAGAAAAAAAAAGAAGAGTTCTGGTGTCACCTAAGTCATGCATGAGTCTCTTTATTCAGCTTTTATTCAGTTTATTCAAACATGCATTGTACTGGATTTGTGAATCCACCTTGACTTTTCTGCAGTGATCCATGTAAATACTTATGCACGTATAAATTATGCTTCCCCTCTCTATCGTCTTGTCAGCCTGAATCGGGACAACTGCTGCATAAGAAACAGAACCGAGAATACACCGTCTCTGTAAACTCTTGATACTGCTGCTCTGATTCTGTTTCACCTGTGCTGATACACCTGTCAGCCACACCTGAGGGTAGTTGAGCCTTGCCACATTCAGAATCTGAACGCTGATGTGATATTATCTGAGGAAAACCTCCCTTATCTATGTCACACGTATTAGACTTTCTCTTGTTCTCTAAGATCTTGTTGAACGGCGTCAAAACCTGCTCCCTCTCCCAGACACTTCTATACCTCCGCAGGTACCTCATCAGAACCAACTGTCTTTCCAGTCTTTATCCTCTTCAATGTCCTCCTTACTTCATTCTTACTAATCTTTGGTACCTCCCGGTCCACAATGTTTACCTCTTCTACTCTTTGTTCCCTTTCATGTTCCTCATTCATCAACTCTTTGAAGTACACTTTCCATCTTCTCATCACACTTCTGGCTCCTGTCACACATTTCCATCTCTATCCTTCATCAGTCTGCCGTAGGTCCTTTCATCCTCGTCTCCCTGCCGCTCCAACCCGCACAGCTCCGTCTCTCCCTCTGTACTGTCCACCTAATCATATAAGTCATCACACCTCCTTTGTGGGGTCTTTGCCACCTCTACGTTCACCTTACGCTGCATCTCCCTGAACTCCTGTCCACTCTCTTCAGCGCTCCACTACTTCTTAGCTAACCTATTTTGTCGTTACATGCTCCTTCACTTTCTCATTCCACCACCAGGTCTCCTTGCCTCCTTTCCTCCCACATGACACACCAAGTATCTCCTGTCCGTCTCCCTGATTACACCAGCATCTGGAAGAACCTCCCGACCATCCAGAGCCTGTTTCAACCCTGCTCTGAAAACCAAACACTCTGCTTTTGTCTTCTTCATCTTCTACCTCAACTCGCGTACCACCTGTTGAGTAAAACCACCAACATCACTGAATATCACACCTTCATTTTCTATCCTCAGACTCATCATTCTGATACTCTTTTTACCTCCAGAACATTCCTAACAAGTTCCTCCTTCAAGACAACTCCTACTCCATTTCTCCTCCCATCCACACCATGATACAAACACTGGGACCTGCTCAGAACCTCTCTCTTTACCCGGGACTGGGATCTGCTCAGAACCTCTCTCTTTACCCGGGACATGAGGGCAGCTCGGAACCTCTCTCTTTACCCGGGACTGGGATCGGCTCGGGACCTCTCTCTTTACCCGGGACTGGGATCTTCTCAGAACCTCTCTCTTTACCCGGGACATGAGGGCAGCTCGGAACCTCTCTCTTTACCCGGGACTGGGATCGGCTCGGGACCTCTCTCTTTACCCGGGACTGGGATCTGCTCGGAACCTCTCCCTTTCCCCGGGACACGAGGCCAGCTCGGAACCTCTCCCTTTACCCGGGACACGAGGCCAGCTCGGAACCTCTCCCTTTACCCGGGACTGGGATCTGCTCGGAACCTCTCCCTTTCCCCGGGACACGAGGCCGGCTCGGAACCTCTCCCTTTACCCGGGACTGGGATCTGCTCGGAACCTCTCCCTTTCCCCGGGACACGAGGCCAGCTCGGAACCTCTCCCTTTACCCGGGACACGAGGCAAGCTCGGAACCTCTCCCTTTACCCGGTACTGGGATCGGCTCAGAACCTCTCTCTTTACCCGGGACTGGGATCGGCTCGGGACCTCTCTCTTTACCCGGGACTGGGATCTGCTCGGAACCTCTCTCTTTACCCGGGACTGGGATCTTCTCAGAACCTCTCCCTTTCCCCGGGACACGAGGCCAGCTCGGAACCTCTCCCTTTACCCGGGACACGAGGCCAGCTCGGAACCTCTCCCTTTACCCGGGACACGAGGCCAGCTCGGAACCTCTCCCTTTACCCGGGACTGGGATCTGCTCGGAACCTCTCCCTTTCCCCGGGACACGAGGCCAGCTCGGAACCTCTCCCTTTACCCGGGACACGAGGCAAGCTCGGAACCTCTCCCTTTACCCGGTACTGGGATCGGCTCAGAACCTCTCTCTTTACCCGGGACTGGGATCGGCTCGGGACCTCTCTCTTTACCCGGGACTGGGATCTGCTCGGAACCTCTCTCTTTACCCGGGACTGGGATCTTCTCAGAACCTCTCCCTTTCCCCGGGACACGAGGCCAGCTCGGAACCTCTCCCTTTACCCGGGACACGAGGCCAGCTCGGAACCTCTCCCTTTACCCGGGACTGGGATCTGCTCGGAACCTCTCCCTTTACCCGGGACACGAGGCCAGCTCGGAACCTCTCCCTTTACCCGGGACTGGGACCGGCTCGGAACCTCTCTCTTTACCCGGGACATGATGCCGGACCGAAACTGGGATCTGGGACTGGGATCGGCTCGGAACTTCTCCCTTTCCCCGGGACATGAGGCCAGCTCGGAACCTCTCCCTTTACCCGGGACTGGGACTGGTTCGGAACCTCTCCCTTTACCCGGGACACGAGGCCGGCTCGGAACCTCTCTCTTTATCCAGGACACGAGGCCAGCTCGGAACCTCTCCCTTTACCCGGGACTGGGACCGGCTCGGAACCTCTCCCTTTACCGGGACATGAGGCCAGCCCGGAACCCTTTCCCTATACCGGGACATGAGGCCAGCTAGGAACCTCTCCCTTTACCCGGGACTGGGACCGGCTAGGAACCTCTCCCTTTACCCGGGACTGGGATCGGCTCGGAACCTCTCCCTTTACCCGGGACACGAGGCCGGCTCGGAACCTCTCCCTTTACCCGGTACTGGGATCGGCTCGGAACCTCTCTCTTTATCCGGGACACGAGGCCAGCTCGGAACCTCTCCCTTTACCCGGGACTGGGACCGGCTCGGAACCTCTCCCTTTACCGGGACATGAGGCCAGCCCGGAATCCTTTCCCTATACCGGGACATGAGGCCAGCTAGGAACCTCTCCCTTTACCCGGGACTGGGACCGGCTAGGAACCTCTCCCTTTACCCGGGACTGGGATCGGCTCGGAACCTCTCCCTTTACCCGGGACACGAGGCCGGCTCGGAAACTCTCCCTTTACCCGGTACTGGGATCGGCTCGGAACCTCTCCCTTTACCCGGGACATGAGGCCAGCTCGGAACCTCTCCCTTTACCCGGGACTGGGACTGGTTCGGAACCTCTCCCTTTACCCGGGACTGGGACCGGCTCGGAACCTCTCTCTTTATCCGGGACACGAGGCCAGCTCGGAACCTCTCCCTTTACCCGGGACTGGGACCGGCTCGGAACCTCTCCCTTTACCCGGGACTGGGATCGGCTCGGAACCTCTCCCTTTCCCCGGGACACGAGGCCGGCTCGGAACCTCTCCCTTTACCCGGTACTGGGATCGGCTCGGAACCTCTCCCTTTACCCGGGACACGCAGCCAGCTCGGAACCTCTCCCTTTACCCGGGACTGGGATCGGCTCGGAACCTCTCCCTTTCCCCGGGACATGAAGCCAGCTCGGAACCTCTCCCTTTACCCGGGACTGGGATCGGCTCGGAACCTCTCCCTTTCGCCGGGACATGAGGCCAGCTCGGAACCTCTCCCTTACCCGGGACATGAGGCCAGCTCGGAACCTCTCCCTTTACCCGGGACTGGGATCGGCTCGGAACCTCTCCCTTTCCCCGGGACATGAAGCCAGCTCGGAACCTCTCCCTTTACCCGGGACTGGGATCGGCTCGGAACCTCTCCCTTTCCCCGGGACATGAGGCCAGCTCGGAACCTCTCCCTTTACCCGGGACATGAGGCCAGCTCGGAACCTCTCCCTTTACCCGGGACTGGGATCGGCTCGGAACCTCTCCCTTTCCCCGGGACATGAAACCAGCTCGGAACCTCTCCCTTTACCCGGGACTGGGATTGGCTCGGAACCTCTCCCTTTACCCGGGACTGGGATCGGCTCGGAACCTCTCCCTTTACCCGGGACACGAGGCCAGCTCGGAACCTCTCCCTTTACCCGGGACTGGGACCGGCTCGGAACCTCTCCCTTTACCTGGGGCATGAGGCCAGCTAGGAGCCTCTCTCTTTACCCGGGACTGGGACCGGCTCGGAACCTCTCCCTTTACCCGGGACTGGGATCGGCTCGGAACCTCTCCCTTTACCCGGGACACGAGGCCGGCTCGGAAACTCTCCCTTTACCCGGGACACGAGGCCGGCTCGGAAACTCTCCCTTTACCCAGGACACGAGGCCAGCTCGGAACCTCTCCCTTTACCCGGGACTGGGACTGGTTCGGAACCTCTCCCTTTACCCGGGACTGGGACCGGCTCGGAACCTCTCTCTTTATCCAGGACACGAGGCTGGCTCGGAACCTCTCTCTTTACCCGGGACTGGGACCAGCTCGGAACCTCTCCCTATACCGGGACATGAGGCCAGCTAGGAACCTCTCCCTTTACCCGGGACTGGGACCGGCTCGGAACCTCTCCCTTTACCCGGGACTGGGATCGGCTCGGAACCTCTCCCTTTACCAGGGACACGAGGCCGGCTCGGAACCTCTCCCTTTACCCGGTACTGGGATCGGCTCGGAACCTCTCCCTTTACCCGGGACATGAGGCCAGCTCGGAACCTCTCCCTTTACCCGGGACTGGGATCGGCTCGGAACCTCTCCCTTTCCCCGGGACATGAAGCCAGCTCGGAACCTCTCCCTTTACCCGGGACTGGGATCGGCTCGGAACCTCTCCCTTTACCCGGGACTGGGATCGGCTCGGAACCTCTCCCTTTACCCGGGACTGGGATCGGCTCGGAACCTCTCCCTTTACCCGGGACACGAGGCCAGCTCGGAACCTCTCCCTTTACCCGGGACTGGGACCGGCTCGGAACCTCTCCCTTTACCCGGGACTGGGACCGGCTCGGAACCTCTCCCTTTACCTGGGGCATGAGGCCAGCTAGGAACCTCTCCCTTTACCCGGGACTGGGACCGGCTCGGAACATCTCCCTTTACCCAAAACATGAGGCCGGCTCAGAACCTCTCTCTTTACCCGGGACATGATGCCGGACCGAAACTGGGATCTGGGATCTGGGACTGGGATCGGCTCGGAACCTCTCCCTTTACCCGGGACTGGGACCGGCTCGGAACCTCTCCCTTTACCCGGTACATGAGGCCGGCTCAGAACCTCTCCCTTTACCCGGGACATGAGGCCAGCTCGGAACCTCTCCCTATACCGGGACATGAGGCCGGCTCAGAACCTCTCCCTTTACCCGGGACTGGGACCGGCTCGGAACCTCTCCCTTTACCCGGGACATGAGGCCAGCTAAGAACCTCTCCCTTTACCCGGGACTGGGACCGGCTCGGAACCACACTGAATTTGTGAAATGCTGAGGATGCATTTTCTCCATTGAAGCTGAAATATTTTAAATTTGATTCCATGTTGCTTTGAATGCTGCCCTGACTGGAAGATTTCTACTGTTAATTCTTGCATTTTTTAAACATTTTCCTTTATGAGTTACCATAACGATCAAAAGTTACTCACTTTTGGAAGCAGCAGTTCCGCTGTCCAGTGGGCTCAAATAACAGATGATTTGAAGATGTGAAGCTAAGGATGAAAAGCAGGAGAAAACGCAAAGCAAAAAAGGCCGAGGTCTGGACCACTGTTTTCCCTTTGATCATCATACAGTGTGAGTTGTCTGGAAGGTGATGGATGAGATTGTGGTTGATAGCAGAAAGCTATATAAGACATTGCTGGGGAGCATATTCTGCACACCAGCATCTCTACATGGAAGTCAGATGATCAAGGTAGACTAAAGTCTTTGGACCCACAGAAGTGGGTCAGGAGAGCTGCAGTGGTTGTTAACAGCAGATGGTTTAACCCTGAACATGAGACAATGAAGGAGCAGCGCCGTACCCCATCCATGCTGCCAGGCAACGAACCCGATACTCAAATCATCTCTGAGATTTCAAATTCTACTTTCCGAGGAACATGTCCGGTAAACCGTGCTGCTGCATACCTGTGTCTGTTGCTCTTTGCTCTGATTGGCTGGCTGTAGACTCTGCACCGTGACACACTGATTGGTGGGTTCAAAGCTCCAAAACCAATGGTTTGTCTGCTGGTGGCGCTGACACTCATGTCTACGGGAACACCTGGGAAAAAGTAAGTTGTTCAAGACTGGTAGCACCATCAATGAAATAAAATAAAAGAAAGCCTCTGGTCATGTCCAATGTGACTGGAGGCTCAAGAAAATGAGGTGTACGTAATCCTGGCTCATCATGCCCAAAACAGGATTAGTGAAGTCTCGTCAGTGATACGTTACTAGGACTTTGCAAGACTGCTGGTTCTGTCTCTTATAAGATAGACCCGAGTTTGGTTATGAGGTCATGAGAAGACTTGTCCCGCCTACCGGCCACCAGTTTTGGATTACACAGCCAGAGAGAGCTACTGGTACTCCTCTGAGGTGTTGTCATTCTGAGATCATTTCAGCATTCTAAGGTTCTGCTGGGTTCAGAGCTGAAGTGGCAGAAGATGACCTACCGTCCCTCCAGGACACACCAGCCACAGTACGGGTCTCTGACGGACAGACAGGAGTGACAGTCCACCTGGGTCTCACAGGATGAAGTAGGAAGCTTGGACAGCTGAAACGGGAAAAAAGAAGGTTGCTGCAGTTTCTGTTCAATCTGAGTCTTACAAACGAAGACGAGAGTGGTAAAGAGGGAAGGACAGGAAGGAGGGAGGCAAGGTGGGGCATCTCACTCTGTCACTGGTTAAAACATAGATGTGCTGCTGGTTCTCATCCAGAAGGAGGTCGGAGCTGATGGCGCTGCCTCTGTCCACCGTCTCGCTGGCGTACAGGTCACCTGAACGATCAGAACGCACCAACACCTGAAACACATAGCTGAATTAGCTTCCTTCTTCTTCCAACTGGTCCAGGTCTGCACATTTCTGCCACGTCCAACACCTGAGAAGGTCTGATGGATCCAGATCACGTTCAAAAGTTAATATTAACTTATTTAATTATATGTACATTTTGAATAGAAAGGTGAAATCAGCTGGTTGTCCTGGATCTTAATTGTCAGATCGTGGATTCCTGCAAACAATCCAAGGTAACCGCCACACAGCTGTCAAGCCATTCTTCAACCACTAGATGTCGGTGTTGGTCCACTTTGATGGACACAGACTGAATGGACATTTTTCCCAGATGAGAAGGTTGTTCTGTTGAACGCTGGTGATCTTCTACAGCATCATGTCCATGTCTGGAATCACTGAAATCAATCTGTGGATCTGTTACAGCATCATAATCAGTGCAACAGATAAACAGAGAGGGCTGAGTCAGGAAAGGCATCCACCGTAAAACCGAACCAAACTAAAGACACAGATGATGAGTCCGACTTGGGTTAACAACGACCAGCACAGGTCAGTCACATGACTGGATATAAAAGGAGCATTTCAGAGAGGCACAACCTCTTCAGATGTGAAGATGGACAGAAGTTCACCAATCTGAAACTAACTATCTAAAAGTCTTAGAGCAATTTCAGGACAATGTTCCTCAATGTAAAACTGAAGATTTGAAGATCCCACCATCTCCAGGGTTTAAATCATCACAAGACTGAGAGCATCAGGAGGAATCTCTGGGTTCCAGGAACTAGGCTGAAGGTCTAAACTTGATCTGCTGATCTGATTTAAAGCCAGATATGAATCTCTCCTGGAGATCACTGCATGGACTGAGGAGCTCCTCCAGAGATCTCTGTCTGAGAACACACTTCACCGTACCATCCACACATGCAGCTTACAGCTGCATCAAGCAGAGAAGAAGACGTATGTGAACATCATCCAGCAACACTGTAATCATCTCTGGACCAAAGAGGTCAACTCTTTATCTGTGGTCAGATCAACAGACTTCTGAAGGTCTTCTTGAGACCACCAAGCCTGTGCCCTACAGTATCAAGAAACCAAAAATCCAGCAACGAAGGTCCAGGACTGTTGAGCAGCTAGAATCCTGCATCAGACGAGAACAGGACAATGTTCCTCTCCTAAAACCTCACATCTGGTTTCTTCGATTCCCAGATGTTGGCAGACAGTTGTTAGAAGAAGCGGAGATGCCGCACAACACAGCATCACCGTGGTCCAACTGACGACTTCAATTCAAAAGGAGCTAATACTTACCATGAAATGTTGGCTTGTCTGATCTGGTGTTTATGTTCTACTGGGAATAAACGTGGATTTATGAGATAACTAAATACAGTTGTCGCAACGTCCTCATGTTTTTGGAGTTGGGGCCGTACATCCATCCGACGAAAGTATGTTGTCTGGCTGTGTGGTCTCTTGACTGACATTTGGTTAAAGCTTTAGCTACTTGGAGCTGTTTTCATGTGACTCGGTAGTTGTAAATAAAGACTTAACAGATGAGGACGATAGGTGTCTGACACACCTCTGTGGTACTGAACACCTGTCTGGACCTCATGAACCTGGGACAATACGCAATTGGTAGACATGTATAGTGAAACAGGAAAAGGTGACTCAGTTCCTCAACTTTTAAAGCATTACTGCCTCTGCACCACACAGAACCCATATCAGAGTTCAGGAACACCTGACACGCTCCATTCACACCAACTAACAGAACCCAGGATCCATCCAGAACAAGTGACGCCACAGACACTAGTTCTGGATTAGTTTAGGAGGTTCTGGGTTGGTCTCAGAGGTTCAGGTTTGGACTGGGAGGACCTGGGTTCTTCTGGGAGGACCTGGGTTCTTCTGGGAGGGTCTGGGTTGGTTTTGGCTGTTCTCCAAGATAATCAGAACAGCATCTGCAGTCATGTGGACTCTGTTCTGATCTGTTACGGTGACAACAGAAACGAGACTCTACAGGATCTACATTCCTCCCACCCGCGGAACTTCTCCTACCTGTGGAACTCCTCCCACCTGTGGATCTCAACATATGAAGCTCATACGTTTACAGCCAACACGTTTAACCATGCTGAGAGTGAAATGAACACAACTAACATATTCTCTATTCTCTCATGGCTGATTTTGTTCTACTGGGTCTTTATTTACAGCAGCACAGCAAGAAGCCCCTGAAGTGATGACAGCTCAGTTAGTGTGACGTGTGTGCAGGTGTGTGTGTGTTACCTTGTGCAGTTGTCCCTCTCGGTCTCCCAAGAAGGCGATAGTGTGACCTGCCTCCGTTGTCACGGTGACAGCTGTCAGCTGGGTGGAAAGAGTGATTGTGGGTGTGGCCTGGAGGGGCACAGCGCTGGCGATAGGGCTGGGGGTGTGTTCTCCCCCGCAGGGGTACTCTGAGAGAGAGTCCTGCACACAAATGGAGGGGGCATTGAGGTATCAGGACACACTTGTTTTACTGTCTGGATGAAGCTACTGATTATTTCAGGGTTGTTTGACTAACAATCAGAAATCTGCTCATCACCTCAGATTTTAAGATCAGAATCATGAGCCAAAGTTGGTGCCTCCTCTTTCCATCCCATTTTTGTGTAAACACCTAATATGTGGATCTTAGTATTAGCAACATACAACCTCAAATCAGGGAGCTCCATGTCCGAGTCTACAGACCTCTCTGATTATGTCAGATGTTAAAATCCATGACAGAAGAAGTAGAAGAAGACTGAACAAGTACGTTTGTTTGGTAGAGTTTCCAAGAGAAAACATATTCTGTCTTAAAAAAAACAAGGATCTGATCAACATCTGTCTGACAGATGAAGACTGGCTGAAACTGGGTCATGTGAGAGAAAATGATCCAAAATACAGCAGCAGATCTTCATCAGAATGATGAAAACTAAAAGAATCCTGATTCTGGAACGACCTTGTCCAGGTCCAGAACTGAAACTGGTTGAGATGCTGTGGTGGGACCTTCAGAGAGCTGTGTAGACAAGAATGTCCAAAAACCTCAATCACCTGAAGCAACATTGGAAAGAAGAACAGAGAAGAACATCTTCACAACCATGAGACACTGATGAAGACAAAAAGGAAACATCTACTGGGGGTTCCTGCTGCTGGAGGAAACATCTACTGATGCTGGAACACGAGGGGGCTTTGGATTCCCTGCATAATTTTGATCTTTTTAGCTTTATTTTTATAAGATAAAGATATTGTCTAATCCAGCTGTTGCGCGAGTGTACATGCACGTCTAATCCAGCTGTTGTCTGAGTGTACATGCACGTCTATTCCAGCTGTTGTGCGAGTGTACATGGACGTCTAATCCAGCTGTTGTCCGAGTATACATGCACGTCTAATCCAGCTGTTGTGCGAGTATACATGCACGTCTAATCCAGCTGTTGTCCGAGTATACATGCACGTCTATTCCAGCTGTTGTGCGAGTGTACATGCACGTCTATTCCAGCTGTTGTCCGAGTATACATGCACGTCTATTCCGGCTGTTGTGCGAGTGTACATGCACGTGTATTCCGGCTGTTGTCCGAGTGTACATGCACGTCTATTCCGGCTGTTGTCCGAGTGTACATGCATGTCTATTCCAGCTGTTGTCCGAGTGTACATGCACGTCTATTCCAGCTGTTGTGCGAGTGTACATGCACGTCTATTCCGGCTGTTGTGCGAGTGTACATGCACGTCTATTCCAGCTGTTGTCCGAGTGTACATGCACGTCTATTCCAGCTGTTGTGCGAGTGTACATGCACGTCTATTCCAGCTGTTGTGCGAGTGTACATGCACGTCTAAACCAGCTGTTGTACGAGTGTACATGCACGTCTAAACCAGCTGTTGTACGAGTATACATGCACGTCTATTCCAGCTGTTGTGCGAGTGTACATGTACGTCTAATCCAGCTGTTGTCCGAGTGTACATGCACGTCTATTCCAGCTGTTGTGCGAGTGTACATGCATGTCTATTCCAGCTGTTGTACGAGTATACATGCACGTCTAAACCAGCTGTTGTACGAGTATACATGCACGTCTATTCCAGCTGTTGTGCGAGTGTACATGCACGTCTAAACCAGCTGTTGTACGAGTATACATGCACGTCTAAACCAGCTGTTGTACGAGTATACATGCACGTCTATTCCAGCTGTTGTGCGAGTGTACATGTACGTCTAATCCAGCTGTTGTCCGAGTGTACATGCACGTCTATTCCAGCTGTTGTGCGAGTGTACATGCACGTCTATTCCAGCTGTTGTGCGAGTGTACATGCACGTCTATTCCAGCTGTTGTGCGAGTGTACATGTACGTCTAATCCAGCTGTTGTCCGAGTGTACATGCACGTCTATTCCAGCTGTTGTTCGAGTGTACATGTACGTCTAATCCAGCTGTTGTTCGAGTGTACATGCACGTCGTACATGCGTGGAGGAGAACAACTGAGCGAGGTGCGCTGGACTCAACACTAGGTGGCGCTACACTCCTTTTGGCGTTGGCATCCTCCCGGTTAGTTAGAACAGTTATAAACAAACACGGCAGATTTGAAGCAGGACAACACCACGCAAAGACATGGACGTCTTCTTCCTCGTTCCTTGTCCTTCTTCTTCTTCTTCTTCTTCTTCTTCTTCTTCTTCTTCTTCTTCTTCTTCTAATGTGTTGTTGTGATGCCGTGACTGTTGTAATTCCCACTTCTGTGGTCTCGTCACTCCAGGAGGGGGGGGGTCCCGGGACAGTCACTGGCTCAGATAACCACAGTTTGCATGTACATGCTGGAGCAGCTCGACTTATCGACCGCATTATCCGCATTATCTGGGTCTAACAGCTCAATTTCAAGAACTCCAGTTGGGATTGACAATGCTTACGTTCACCTTTACTGTTTTCACACACACACACACACACACACACACACACACACACACACACACACACACACACACACACACACACACACACACACACACACACACACACACACACACACACACACACTTCAGTCTGTGCATGTGTGTCATATGTGGGTCAGGTCTGTCCTGCCAGCTGTGTGTGTTTGAGTGACAGCTGTCGGATGATCAGTCCAGCTGCTGAAGATAATCCATACGCATGAAAGCTTGTGCTAACACAACTCTCCTCAGGAGGAAGCTGATGTCCATTCAGGGTGGAGGCACTGACCCTAATTTGACCCTTCTCTCTCTCTCTCATATGTGGGTGGAAGCCGCTCATTTGGGAGTGAGGTGGTTTGTGAAGAAAGTGGCGTTGAGTTTGTCATTTATATAACGAAGTTGCTCTGGGATGTTTGTTTAAGTCTTCATTGACCTTCAGTCGGACTCTTCACTGCTCTGGTCTTTATTAGAACCCTGAAGGTCCTAAATACCTCATAGTCCAGATCATCCCAGCAAAAGTGGTCTCTCAGTTTTCAGATTTATTGGACGTTCCTGGAGTTTCCTTCAGTTATCAGGCTCCTGGTTATGGTTTAGGTTCTGCTGGAACCGTACAGTCAGAGCCACCTTATCAGGTACACCTGGCGTACCTGATAAGGTGGCTCTGAGTGTACGGTCTGTTAGGTTCGTATGCAGCTCAGAAGTCAATACAGCTCTAATTGACAAAGGAGATGACAGCCATCCATGTGCTGTGCCAGCCGCCAATCAAAGGTTCCCACTGATAGAGTTAAACTTTAATGCACTCTTTGTTTTATCTCATCTTTATTTTAGCACTGTACACTGCTCGTCTTATAAGATGATTGTACACATCAGAACATATCTTGTACTTGTTGCTTATCTTCATGTGATTTGTGACCTCCTTATTTTCAATAAAAACCTTAAGCACCACAGCAGAGGGGGGGTGCAGGTGCGGACGATGACCAGAGCAGCGGAGATGTGGCTGTTTCTCTGTCCGTCCTCCATGATGATGAATGAAAACTTACTAACTTTGTCTTTCTTCCTTATTGTGTGTTTAATAAATGTTTAGGCCGTTTAAACCTGACACTCCCCCCTAATTATACATTTGTGTTTTAATATGATTTTATCTGACAAGGTACATACCCATGTGAAATCTAGCTATGGAGTAGGGCTGCAACAAATAATAATAAATAATCGATGAGAAAATAAGTTACCAATGAGAACATGAGAATCAACCCCCCAAGGCTGGGACTGGGGAATATTTGAAAAGCACATGGGAGAGCAAGGCAATACATAACAGCAATGCCCCATGGGTAGTGGACCACAGTCATGTCCCAGACAAGACCCAGTCACCCTCACAATGGCACACATCTGAGACAGTCTCAGGTTGGGCACCAGCATCAACCCAACACCAGCATCAACCCAACACCAACCCAACACCAGCATCAACCCAACACCAGCATCAACCCAACACCAACCCAACCCAACACCAGCACCAACCCAACACCAGCATCAACCCAACACCAACCCAACCCAACACCAGCACCAACCCAACACCAGCATCAACCCAACACCAACCCAACACCAGCATCAACCCAACACCAGCATCAACCCAACACCAGCATCAACCCAACACCAACCCAACACCAGCACCAACCCAACACCAGCATCAACCCAACACCAGCACCAACCCAACACCAGCATCAACCCAACACCAGCACCAACCCAACACCAGCACCAACCCAACACCAGCATCAACCCAACACCAGCATCAACCCAACACCAACCCAACACCAGCATCAACCCAACACCAGCATCAACCCAACACCAACCAACCCAACACCAGCACCAACCCAACACCAGCATCAACCCCAACCACCAACCCAACCCAACACCAGCACCAACCCAACACCAGCATCAACCCAACACCAACCCAACACCAGCATCAACCCAACACCAGCATCAACCCAACACCAGCATCAACCCAACACCAACCCAACACCAGCACCAACCCAACACCAGCATCAACCCAACACCAGCACCAACCCAACACCAGCATCAACCCAACACCAGCACCAACCCAACACCAGCACCAACCCAACACCAGCATCAACCCCAACACCAGCATCAACCCAACACCAGCATCAACCCAACACCAGCACCAACCCAACACCAGCATCAACCCAACACCAACCCAACACCAGCATCAACCCAACACCAGCACCAACCCAACACCAGCACCAGCACCAACCCAACACCAACCCAACACCAGCATCAACCCAACACCAGCACCAGCACCAGCACCAACCCAACACCAGCACCAACCCAACATCAACCCAACACCAGCATCAACCCAACACCAGCACCAGCACCAGCACCAACCCAACACCAGCACCAACCCAACATCAACCCAACACCAGCACCAACCCAACACCAGCACCAACCCAACACCAGCACCAACCCAACATCAACCCAACACCAGCATCAACCCAACACCAGCACCAGCACCAACCCAACACCAGCACCAACCCAACACCAGCATCAACCCAACACCAGCATCAACCCAACACCAGCACCAGCACCAGCACCAACCCAACACCAGCACCAACCCAACATCAACCCAACACCAGCACCAACCCAACACCAGCACCAACCCAACACCAGCACCAACCCAACATCAACCCAACACCAGCACCAACCCAACACCAGCACCAACCCAACATCAACCCAACACCAGCATCAACCCAACACCAGCATCAACCCAACACCAGCATCAACCCAACACCAGCATCAGCACCAACACCAGCACCAACCCAACACCAGCACCAGCACCAACACCAGCACCAACACCAGCATCAACCCAACACCAACCCAACACCAGCACTAACCCAACACCAGCACCAGCACCAACACCAGCACCAACCCAACACCAGCACCAACACCAGCACCAACCCAACACCAGCACCAACACCAGCATCAACCCAACACCAGCACCAGCACCAGCACCAACCCAACACCAGCACCAACCCAACACCAGCATCAGCACCAACACCAGCACAAGCATCAACCCAACACCAACACCATCACCGACCCAACACCAGCACCAGCACCAACACCAGCATCAACCCAACACCAACCCAACACCAGCATCAACCCAACACCAGCACCAGCACCAACACCAGCACCAGCATCAACCCAACACCAGCACCAACACCAGCACCAGCATCAACCCAACACCAGCACCAGCACCAGCACCAACCCAACACCAACTGGCTGACTGACTGGCAGGACATATGAACCAGACCCACCCAGAATGCCTGAGCCAAGACTGCATGGTCCTCGTCCTGAAGGACCCCCAACAAAGAAGCGGCCCCTAACAGCCAATTACCTTCATCAGGAATTCATTGGGACTGTAGAGGACTACTCTGAAGAAATACTCTGGAGGACAACTCAAGCCCACTGTGTTAAGAAACCCTCTCTACTGTTAGAATTAGGCTTTAAACTTTTTAATAAATCTTATACTTATAGCTGGCCCCGGTCCCTCAACCATCGGTTTACTTGAGCTGCTGTATGACTGGACTGCTGGTTCAGGATCTGGTTGTGATATAGGTCTGGTCAGATGCCCCCCTCCCTGGGTCTGGTTTTGATATAGGCATGGTTCTGGTTCTGGCTCTGATGAAGGTCCGGTTTTGGTTCTGCACCCTTGTAAATTGATACTTTCAATCTGAACTGAACTGGTTGCAGCGTCACAAACTAAAAACTGTGGCAGCAGCTTTACCTTCGGCAGTTTGAGACACTTCGATGACACGGCGTACTCGATGTAGGCCTCTTCCTGTCCTCCACCGCCTCGTCCTCCCTCAGTATAACACACTTCCTGTGCTCGCTGCATCATAGCATCCAGCTCTGCCATGCCATAGACACACAGTGCAGAGCGACTGGTCGCTACGGGCGTCGAGGCCTGCCCGGCTGCCATGACGACAAACATGGCTGCGTCTGCGGAGTGGTTCCCCAGCCAGACCCCTTGTGCCAGGTTGTAACCGCCGTTGCAGGACAGCGGTACCTCCACGTATGAGTAGAAGCTGCGATCAGACGTGCAGAGCCTGGAGGCGTAGGTCCGGTACTCCTTCTTGTGCCACATGTCCCGCCGGGAGAACAGGAAGTAGATGTGGTTTTTGTGAGCCACAGCTTTCACAAAGTGGTTGTTGTACTCGGAGAAACTTCCTACCACTAGTTTTCCAAGTTCTTCCTCCTGAGCAAAGGCCCTGCGAGGTGCAATCACTGGGAACAGACGGCGCGAAGTGATTGGCGGGATGTCACCAGGACCTTTACTGGTGTACCCACGACCAACCAGCATCAGACGGAGCACGCCACCAGCCCCGCCTCCTTCTGGTTTGCTCTTTGTGGTTATTACCACACCAACGGTGGAGACTCGAGGATCGTTGGCAGCGACGTACTGAGTGTCAACTGGGTTGGAGGTCTGATAAATAAGCTCCGAGATGTTGGACAGACTTCTGCAAAGAGACACAGGACACACAATCAGGAGCTAGACGGACATTTGTGGACCAGCCTAGCATGGTGATCAACCCAAGGCTGTTGATCTCATCCAGCAGTCTGGTTCATCAAAAAACAGTTTTACAGATCTTCATTTATGTGTCTTTTGGAATTTTAGTGAAACGTTGACAGATGTGTCCACATCAGCACTGCTTTCACCAGCTTCAGATGAATTTTAGCTTAGTGAGCTCATTCATATCAAAAACCACCTCTGATTCTTAATGTATCATCACATCATGTTCTGGACACATGATGAAGGAGCGAGCTGCCAGCAGGTCACTGGTGGGGAGATGCTGGACAGGTAGCTCCAGACGTGTTGTGAGGGTCTGCTGGGAACACCTGGAAGAGGACCCTGTCAGAGGGATCTTCAACTCCTACGTCTAACAGAACTTCAGACATCGAGTCTAATGGGCCATGTTCCACACCTCCGTTGTTGAGGAAAGAGTCGTGGCCACATGGATATCGGTGTCAATCCTCAAAGCAGGGAATGACCAGTAGATAGGCCATCAAGGATCATGAAGGTCCTCAAAGCTGACCAAGCCAAGTCCCCCTATAGCTTGGTCAGCTTTGGGAACCCTGGGAGCAGCTGGCAATTTCCAGGAGGTCAGGTGGGAAGTAGCATCTGCAGTCATTGGTGATGTGTCGGCTGGCCCAGAAACGCCTCAGTGTTCCTGCGGAGAAACTGGTGGAGGTGGAGATGCAGCTCTGAGCCATTCGGTCTTTATGTCTTTGTTGTCAGGACGTCAACACTGGCAGACTCAACATCAGACCGTTGTGATACAACAAGCTCAGCGTCTAATGGTTACAGCTGGTATTCTATGTTCAACTTTCAGCTCCACAGTGTTTCCATTGTTTCTAAATTTGCATTATTATCCAGACTGATTTTACAGAAGAAAAAGTTAGAGACATTTTGTAAAGAATATGTAAGGTTTTTGTTTATAATAATTTATTACTAGAGCCTGTATTCACGTCTCAAAGTTTTGATCTTGACACCACACCTTAGTTAAAACATTAATAAAAGTAAATTAAAACATACAATTATGTGAAGATGAATTACTTCTCTTTATCTAGAAAAAAGGCAAACAACAAAAAAACACAAAACCAGTATAGAATAAAAATGTAACTGGTCTGATCTTTGCTTTTAGAGAACTGCCGCTTGTGTTGAATGGTAGAGAGGCGGAGCCTGTTGGATGGGCGGCGCTGACTGATACAACCGTTTATTAACAGTTTATTTTAAAAAACACATCAAGAAACTCAGTGTTACCTCTTATCACATATTCCTTGGTAGAGAGAACCACAGACAATCAGGCTCCCTGGCTCCGCCCCCTGACCGTCCTCCATCAGCAGCAGCTTGTTGTGATTATGAGTGGGTGTGGCTGAGTGGCAATCCTGTGGAACAATTGGAGGGAGGCAGTCCGGGGAGTCCAGACGAGGGCCTGTCTTCACATGTGACATCACCTCCAGGTCAGTTGTCAGCTGGTAGAGATGGTCAACTCCGCCCACATACAAACGCCCTGCCCCAGAGTCCAGCAATAAGTGAGACAAGGGGGAGCCCTCCAGCCTCACCTTCAACGAGGCATCCACGGGGTGGGAAGGAGGAGGGAGGAGAAGGAGTAAGATGAGGAGGATTAATGGGGGAATGGAGGAGGCCAACATGGCAGCTCCTTTTCACCTGTAACATGTGAGAGAGGTCAAAGGTCACAACACAATCATCAGCACAATCCATAAAGAAACTTCTATCTCCTAAACATCCACCAAGTGTCTCCTGAAGATGAGGGAAGAAACTAGTCCAGTATGTATTGACCTTAGATAATGGTATGTCCAGTATGGACACAAACCCATTATCTGAGGTCCAGCAGAACCAGTATGGACACTAATCCAATATCTGAGGTCCAGCAGAACCAGTATGGACACTAATCCAATATCTGAGGTCCAGCAGAACCAGTATGGACACTAATCCATCATCTGAGGTCCAGCAGAACCAGTATGGACACTAATCCAGTATCTGAGGTACAGCAGAACCAGTATGGACACTAATCCAATATCTGAGGTCCAGCAGAACCAGTATGGACACTAATCCATTATCTGAGGTCCAGCAGAACCAGTATGGACACTAATCCAATATCTGAGGTCCAGCAGAACCAGTATGGACACTAATCCATCATCTGAGGGCCAGCAGAACCAGTATGGACACTAATCCAATATCTGAGGTCCAGCAGAACCAGTATGGACCCTAATCCATCATCTGAGGTCCAGCAGAACCAGTAAGGACACTAATCCATCATCTGAGGTCCAGCAGAACCAGTATGGACACTAATCCATTATCTGAGGGCCAGCAGAACCAGTATGGACACTAATCCATTATCTGAGGTCCAGCAGAACCAGTATGGACACTAATCCATCATCTGAGGGCCAGCAGAACCAGTATGGACACTAATCCATCATCTGAGGGCGGGCAGAACCAGTATGGACACTAATCCAATATCTGAGGTCCAGCAGAACCAGTATGGACACTAATCCATCATCTGAGGTCCAGCAGAACCAGTATGGACACTAATCCATCATCTGGGGTCCAGCAGAACCAGTATGGACACTAATCCATCATCTGGGGTCCAGCAGAACCAGTATGGACACTAATCCAATATGTGAGGTCCAGCAGAACCAGTATGGACACTAATCCATTATCTGAGGTCCAGCAGAACCAGTATGGACACTAATCCATCATCTGAGGTCCAGCAGAACCAGTATGGACACTAACCCATCATCTGAGGTCCAGCAGAACCAGTATGGACACTAATCCATCATCTGGGGTCCAGCAGAACCAGTATGGACACTAATCCAATATGTGAGGTCCAGCAGAACCAGTATGGACACTAATCCATTATCTGAGGTCCAGCAGAACCAGTATGGACACTAATCCATCATCTGAGGTCCAGCAGAACCAGTATGGACACTAACCCAATATCTGAGGTCCAGCAGAACCAGTATGGACACTAATCCATCATCTGGGGTCCAGCAGAACCAGTATGGACACTAATCCATCATCTGGGGTCCAGCAGAACCAGTATGGACACTAATCCAATATGTGAGGTCCAGCAGAACCAGTATGGACACTAATCCATTATCTGAGGTCCAGCAGAACCAGTATGGACACTAATCCATCATCTGAGGCCATAAGAAGGTCATTGGAGACTGGAACCAGTGCTGTTTCTGTGCTATGATGCATCTGAACCCTGACTGAAGAACTTCAAATAGATCATTTCTATACAAATGTTCACACAGCTGCTGCAACGACCTTTTCCAGAATTTTAGAGTTAAATGGAAGGTTGGAAAGTTCCACTGTGTTTCTCCTAAATATCTACCAAGTGTCTCCTGATTGTCCACTAATGTTTGCAAAATAACCACATGATGATAACGTTCATCCTTCCTTGAGAATCTGCTGCTGAGATACTGAAGTGAGCAGATGCTGATCAGAGCTGAAGAGCATCCGCCCACAAAGAAACAGCAGTCTGAATACCAATTCCAAGCTTTGATCCGATCTTATTCCTGCTTTCTGCCCTGCAGCAGGAAACCTCTCTCAGCTTCTGAGATGAGAGGAAGCATGACCAGAGGACCGTGAAAGTGTTTTATTTAGAAATAAGGAAGATTTCAATCACCTGAGCAGGTGAGGTGCGGCCCTGCTCTTCTCATCATCAGCCTTTTTCTCTCAAGTTATTCAGTATTTGTACGCTTCACACTTTTCATCTGACGGTCAAACTGTAGTTGCCCACAGTAACATCACCATGGCAACAACCTGTATCCACAGCAACGATGCGGAAAGGCTCAAACCTCCAGTGGATTGGTTGCCTTTCCTGACAGGATGGAGTGGAGCTTTAAACTGGAGTGAAACTGGTTTCAGGTTCCAGTTTTCTGAGCTGTTGTTTAGGTCTTTAGGTGCTCCTGCTGCCAGACTATAAACCTCAGATGTTTCTCTCCACTTTTACCTGAAAATACCTGCAGCCAGTCAGATCCACAGAGGCATCGGTTCAGTAAAGCATTTATCAGAGAAACACAATTTTTCAAAGATGGAATGAACCTTTTCACAGCAAAAACACGAGCTTGGTTTTATTCATGTCTGTCATCATCAATTATTTACTCATTAACTTTTGGGTCTATGCAACATTTTCATTTTACTGTCAATCATTTGAACATTTTCATTTTAAAAAGCGGCAGACCAGCACAATGAACATCTGATACAGCAGAAAGTCTTCTTTCACTCCAGCATCCTCAAAGTTGCCTCATTTATGATGTAACAGCCACAGAGAAACAAAGAGGACTTTATGTTCTACAGCCACCAACAAGCATCAAAACAGCCCTCGCTCATCCCTCTATCAGTTTCCATTCATCCCTCACTCATCCTTCATTCATTCCTCAGTCCCTTCATCACCCCTCAATTATCCTTCATTCATCCCTCTATCATCCCTTTGTTCGACCTTTTCCACCAAAGTTGTTCCAGTTCTAGTTCAGAATCAACTTTAGTACCAGATTTTTGCTTTTCACGCTCCAGCTGTGAAGAAAGCACCAAAAAAACCCAAGAAACAGGTACCACACTAGTCCCACAACCTTACTGAGCTAGAAGCAGGAACCGGTTAGGTCAGGGGTGAGGGGCAGGGTTACCCTGGCAACTAAAACACTTTATGCTTCATTGTTAAAAAATAAAAAAAAGAAAAGAACTGGTCGAGCACCAGTCGGGCAACAGAACTACAAGTTTGCCCAAAAGTGGTAAATTAGTTTCATTCAGGTCTGGGCTTGTCTAGCCCCTAAAAACTCATTTCAGTCTGTGGGAGACAGCCCAACCTGCTTCTGGCTCTGCTCAGATCTGATGGGTTCTGTGATACTGGTGAACTGTCAAGGGCGTTCACAGCAGAGCCACACTCCAGCAGACCTCTGAGACCAGAACAGGATGGAACAGACACAAAAAAACTGATGTTGGCTGGTCTGGAGAACCTTCTGCCTCAGGTTAGTCTTCGAAATCTGCCTAGTGTCTAATGAACTGGACAAACTCCACCTGTCATGCTGGATCAGTCTGTTGTGGTCTGATCAGGTGTTTTCTGGTCCGTTTTGGAGTTATGGTCTCAGTTTTGGCCAGATCTGGTCTGCTATGGTCTATTCTGGTCTGATCCGATGTGATCCAGTCTGGATCAGCAGGTGTAGATAAAGTATTGTCTGATAAAAATGAGGTGAAGCTTTAGTGAATAGAATCAAACTGATGGAAGGAGGATCAGAACCAGAACAACCCTGTAAGGCGGTCTGAGTCCAACTTGAGTCTGTTGCTGTGGCTTCAATTTGGTCTCACTCGTTAACAGAACCTTGTGGACAGTGAAGTTGCTCACATTTTTAAAGCCTGTGTTTTCTGGTCCACTCTGTTTGGGTTTCCGTCCTGCTGCGTGTTGAAGACAAAAATGCTGTTTGATTTAGTCCAGTGCATGCTGGGAAAAATCCAGAGAGGCCTCAGGACGCAAACACACACATAGCTGAGCATTTCCATGGTAATTCTGCACATCCGCACTCTGTATGCTGATCAGCCTCAGAGCCTGACGGGTACATCCATAATTCAAACCACTGAGGAGAAGGAGAAGGAGAAGGAGAAGGAGAAGGAGAAGGAGAAGGAGAAGGAGAAGGAGAAGGAGAAGGAGATAAGGGTAGACAAAGGACAGAAGGAGGGAAGGAGAAGGAGATAAGGGTAGACGAAGGACAGAAGGAGGGAAGGAGAAGGAGATAAGGGTAGACGAAGGACAGAAGGAGGGAAGGAGAAGGAGATAAGGGTAGACGAAGGAAAGAAGGAGGGAAGGAGAAGGAGATAAGGGTAGACGAAGGAAAGAAGGAGGGAAGGAGAAGGAGATAAGGGTAGACGAAGGACAGAAGGAGGGAAGTAAAATGGAGATAAGGGTAGACGAAGGAAAGAAGGAGGGAAGGAGAAGGAGATAAGGGTAGACGAAGGAAAGAAGGAGGGAAGGAGAAGGAGATAAGGGTAGACGAAGGACAGAAGGAGGGAAGTAAAATGGAGATAAGGGTAGACGAAGGAAAGAAGGAGGGAAGGAGAAGGAGATAAGGGTAGACGAAGGACAGAAGGAGGGAAGTAAAATGGAGATAAGGGTAGACGAAGGAAAGAAGGAGGGAAGGAGAAGGAGATAAGGGTAGACGAAGGACAGAAGGAGGGAAGTAAAATGGAGATAAGGGTAGACGAAGGAAAGAAGGAGGGAAGGAGAAGGAGATAAGGGTAGACGAAGGAAAGAAGGAGGGAAGGAGAAGGAGATAAGGGTAGACGAAGGACAGAAGGAGGGAAGTAAAATGGAGATAAGGGTAGACGAAGGAAAGAAGGAGGGAAGGAGAAGGAGATAAGGGTAGACGAAGGACAGAAGGAGGGAAGTAAAATGGAGATAAGGGTAGACGAAGGAAAGAAGGAGGGAAGGAGAAGGAGATAAGGGTAGACGAAGGAAAGAAGGAGGGAAGGAGAAGGAGATAAGGGTAGACGAAGGAAAGAAGGAGGGAAGGAGAAGGAGATAAGGGTAGACGAAGGACAGAAGGAGGGAAGTAAAAAGGAGATAAGGGTAGACGGGTAGTAAAAAAAATGGAAGGAAGGTAAATGTTTGTTTGATTTTAATTAATGATTTTATAAATCAGACCTCCTCAAATCATGAAATCATTCAGATGATTTCTTGGCTCATCAGCTCTTGTACAATGTTCCCAGAGGAGAACCGGCCTAGGAACTGGAAATGTCCTGCTGTATCTTCAATGAAAAATTCAATTCAAATCATTTTTTATTTCTGTAGCGTCTGTTACAACACCAGTCCTCTCCAGATCTTCCCAGACACCAGAACACGACCCCGATCAATAATTATATCAACAACAGCAGGTAAAAACTCCCCTTTAAGGGGGAAGAAACCTGGACCAGGACCTGAATCATAAGGGGGAAGAAACCTGGACCAGGACCTGGATCATAAGGGGGAAGAAACCTGGACCAGGACCTGGATCATAAGGGAGAAGAAACCTGGACCAGGACCTGGATCATAAGGGGGAAGAAACCTGGACCAGGACCTGGATCATAAGGGGGAAGAAACCTGGACCAGGACCTGGATCATAAGGGGGGACCCTCCTGCTGAAGACCAGCTGGGTAGAGCAAGAAATGTCCTTCCGCGTGAATTAAGTCGCCTGAAGAGGCTGTAAAATACCTGCTGGTGTCACTGTGACAACGAAAACAGATGGAAACAGGCAGAAAGAGGAAAACAGGTGGAAACAGATGAAAACAGGCGGAAACAGATGAAAAAAGGCAGAAACAGATTAAAACAGGCGGAAACAGGCGGAAACAGATGAAAACAGGCGGAAACAGATGAAAACAGGCGGAAACAGATGAAAACAGGCAGAAAACGAGGAAAACAGGTGGAAACAGAGGAAAACAGGCGGACACAGATGAAAACAGGTGGAAACAGTCGGAAACAGATGAAAACAGGCAGAAACAGATAAAAACAGGCGGAAACAGATGAAAACCGGCGGAAACAGATGAAAACAGGCGGAAACAGATGAAAACAGGTGGAAACAGATGAAAAATGGCAGAAACAGAGGAAAAAAGGTGGAAACAGAGGAAAACAGGCGGACACAGGCGGAAACAGATAAAAACAGGCGGAAACAGATGAAAACCGGCAGAAAAAGATGAAAACAGGCGGAAACAGATGGAAACAGATGAAAACAGGCGGAAACAGAGGAAAACAGGCGGAAACAGGCGAAAACAGATTAAAACAGGTGGAAACAGGCGGAAACAGATGAAAACAGGTGGAAACAGGCGGAAACAGATGAAAACAGGCGGACACAGATGAAAACAGGCAGAAACAGAGGAAAACAGGCGGAAACAGATGAAAACAGTCGGAAACAGATGAAAACAGGCGAACACAGGCAGAAAACGATGAAGACAGGCGGAAAAAGATGAAAATAGGCGGAAACAGATGAAAACAGGCGGAAACAGATAAAAACAGGCGGAAACAGATGAAAACAGGCGGAAACAGATGAAAACAGGTGGAAACAGATGAAAAATGGCAGAAACAGAGGAAAAAAGGTGGAAACAGAGGAAAACAGGCGGACACAGGCGGAAACAGATAAAAACAGGCGGAAACAGATGAAAACCGGCAGAAAAAGATGAAAACAGGCGGAAAAAGATGAAAACAGGCGGAAACAGATGAAAACAGGCGGAAACAGATGAAACCAGGCGGAAACAGGAAAAAAGGCGGAAAAAGAATGAAAACAGGCGGAAACAGAGGAAAACAGGCGGAAACAGAGGCAAAATGGTGAAAACAGATGAAAACAGGTGGAAACAGATGAAAACAGGTGGAAACAGATGAAAACAGGCAGACACAGATGAAAACAGACGGAAACAGGCGAAAACAGATTAAAACAGGTGGAAACAGGCGGAAACAGATGAAAACAGGTGGAAACAGGCGGAAACAGATGAAAACAGGCGGACACAGATGAAAACAGGCAGAAACAGAGGAAAACAGGCGGAAACAGATGAAAACAGGCGGAAACAAATGAAAACAGGCGTACACAGCGGAAAGTCGGGCAAATGCACTCTCACGTGAATCTGTTATCAGGGAAAATGGCAGCAGGTACGAGTGACGTGTTTCAGAAAAGTGGTGGAATCAGTAACAGTGGAGATGACCACTCGGACCCCGGAACGCCGCTCCGTATGGATACCTGGTTTTAGAAAATGCCTTTGCGTTCAGGCCTGAGCTTGTCCTGGTGTGGGCAGGGCCTCAGTCTGGGTCTGCTCTCCTTTAAAGCCAACATGCCAACATTACAAAACTTCCCAAAGTTTGGGTAGATTTCCACCTCTGTCAGTAACCACAGACCAAGAAGACTGTTCCAGGAGAACTGCTGCTGGGTTCTGGTGTTTGACGTCCAGGAAGAAAGTTCTGGAGCTAGTCTAGATGCAGACCTTGGTGGTCAGTAGATGAACTACACATTCTTGTACTTGAACCAGAACTGGAACCACTTTGGTAGAAAAGATCCCTTCAAGGATCCTGGCTCCTAAAGAGTGAGTCCCTACGATCTGATTGGCTGCGATCACATCAGAGGTGTGGGTGTGTCTTCCGGCTAGTAACCATGGTAACAACCATGAGGATGCAGGTGCTGTGAAGAATGCAGCAGTTTGTTCTGCTAATCGCAGCAGTTTGTACTTAACTCCTCTTTTGTTCCTCACACACTCCACTCCTCCACCTCTCCTCTCCCTGCCATTTCCTCATGTCCCCCCCCCCCCTCCCACCCCCTCTCCTCTATATGTAAATGAAGGACAGGGGGCTTTCAACATGGTGAGGTGATGATTGCAGGCTGCCTCACCTCAGGCACACACACACACACACACACACACACACACACACACACACACACATCTCTCAAACTCACTCTTCAAAGAAACAACACACACTCACTGCTGTGTGGAAGTGTGTGTATTGCTGTGCGTTCTCCTCGTCTTTGTTCGTTTCCTGTCCTTCCTCTCAGCCCCTCCCTCAGCAGTCCTCGTCCTACTTCCAGCCCGCTCACCAGCCACTCAGCAGAATCCATCCTAAATCCTTGCTTTGGACCAGAACTGGGTCCTAGTTTCTACTGGAAAGTGCCTCCAGACTCTGGTTTCCACTGGTCCAGAGTCAGACCTCCATCTTTGAAGTGTGAAACATTATAAGACCAAGAACGTAGCTCATCACATGCAACCTAACCGTCACTGCAGCCAGCAGCTGCTGCAACGCGGTGGTGGTGGCACATGCGCTGTATAATGACTCAACAGTGTAAAGTTCAGTTACAAATACAGCTTCACGTTCTACAGACCAGCTCAAAATCCAGTCTGGTCTTTGGTGTTTCACCATCAGAAACCAGATTCCAAAACTTAACTCGTACAAACCCACGGCTCAGCAGCTGCTCCACACGGGGGCGCTAGAACATCCTGAAGACGCCACTGACACAAACAAACCCACAATTGTTCTGTTGGAAGGGATTTGATGCACTTGGTGACATTTATATCAAGTAAAAGCAGTTTTATAATTTAGTTCCTTAAAAACACAGTTATGACTAAATGTAACAAAAGTCCGTCTAAACATTTGTCTTCAAAAACCTCTAAAACGTCTCTGTTCCTCAACAGGAACATCAGTCCTGGTCCAGTAGAGATGAGGCGAGATGTTCTAGAATGGACTTCTAGAGCTTTTAGGATTTAAATACATGAATCCAAACAGAAAGGAGCTCCAAAAGTGGAAGATGCGTCACATTTCTGCCGTTCATCTTCTGATCTGATGATATTTATCCTTAATTTTACACGTCTGCCAGATATGTTAACTTTATTAAGATACCAGATTTATTCACAAAAACCTGCTAATTACTAAGATTAACTCGATTAACTTGTCTTTATTTTTGTTTTCCTTCTTCAGGATGATTTGGTTGAGTTTAGTTTCATTGTTATACTCGCTCTCACTATCACACACACACACACACACACACACACACACACACACACACACACACACACACACACACACACACACACACACACACACACACACACACACACACACACACACACACACACACACACACACACACACACACACACACACACACACACACACACACACACACACACACACACACACACACACAGCGAGTGAGTGAGTGAGTGAGTGAGTGAGTGAGTGAGTGAGTGAGTGTGTGTGTGTGTGTGTGTGTGTGTGTGTGTGTGTTATGGATGGTTTCAGATGTCATAAAATAATTTGCAAAAACCAGACAAAACATCAGCGTAGATCACAAATGTGTACACACATCATAGTCACTACGGGAAGTCTATTTGTCTATTTGCGGTGGACATGTCATACCAGTCAACAGTGGTGAGTGTAACATGTTCATGTTACAAGGTCCAGGACACCTGAGAGGTCCAGGACACCTATGAGGTCCAGGACACCTGTGAGGTCCATGACACCTGTGAGGTCCATGACACCTGTGAGGTCCAGGACATGTATTAGGTCTAGGACACCTGTGAGGTCCAGGAAACCTATGAGGTCCAGGACACCTGTGAGGTCCAGGACATGTATTAGGTCTAGGACACCTGTGAGGTCCAGCACACCTATGAGGTCCAGGACACCTGTGAGATCCATGACACCTGTGAGGTCCAGGACACTTATGAGGTCCATGACACTTATGAGATCCAGGACACCTGTGAGGTCCAGGACATGTATTAGGTCTAGGACACTTGTGAGGTCCAGGACACCTATGAGGTCCAGGACACCTATGAGGTCCAGGACACCTATGAGGTCCATGACATGTACGAGTTCTAGGACACCTGAGAGGCCCAGGACACCTATGAGGTCCAGGACACCTGTGAGGTCCAGGACACCTGTGAGGTCCAGGACATGTATTAGGTCTAGGACACCTGTGAGGTCCAGGACACCTGAGAGGTCCAGGACACCTGTGAGGTCCAGGACATGTACTAGGTCTAGGACCCCTGAGAGGTCCAGGACACCTGTGAGGTCCAGGACACCTGTGAGGTCCAGGACACCTGTGAGGTCCAGGACATGTATGAGGTCTAGGACACCTGTGAGGTCCAGGATACCTATGAGGTCCTAGACATGTACAAGGTCTAGGACACCTGAGAGGTCCAGGACACCTATGAGGTCCATGACACCTGTGAGGTCCATGACACCTGTGAGGTCTATGACACCTGTGAGGTCCAGGACATATATTAGGTCTAGGACACCTGTGAGGTCCAGGACACCTGTGAGGTCCAGGACACCTGTGAGGTCCAGGACATGTATTAGGTCTAGGACACCTGTGAGGACCAGCACACCTATGAGATCCATGACACCTGTGAGGTCCAGGACATGTATTAGGTCTAGGACACCTGAGAGGTCCAGGACACCTGTGAGGTCCATGACACCTGTGAGGTCCAGGACACCTGTGAGGTTCAGGAGACCTGTGAGGTCCAGGACATGTTTTAGGTCTAGGACACCTGTGAGGTCCAGGACACCTATGAGGTCCAGGATATGTACGAGTTCTAGGACACCTGAGAGGTCCAGGACACCTATGAGCTCCAGGACACCTGTGAGGTCCAGGACATGTATTAGGTTTAGGACACCTGTGAGGTCCAGGACACCTGTGAGGTCCAGGACACGTATGAGGTCCAGGACACCTGTGAGGTCCAGGACATGTACTAGGTCAAGGACACCTGTGAGTTCCAGGACACCTATGAGGTCCAGGACACCTGTGAGGTCCAGGACATGTATTAGGTCTAGGACACCTGTGAGGTCCAGGACACCTATGAGGTCCAGGACATGTACGAGTTCTAGGACACCTGTGAGGTCCAGGACTGCATTAGGTCTAGGACACCTGTGAGGTCCAGGACATGTATTAGGTCTAGGACACCTGTGAGGTCCAGGACACCTATGAGGTCCAGGACACCTGTGAGGTCCAGGACACCTGTGAGGTCCAGGACATGTACTAGGTCTAGGACCCCTGAGAGGTCCATGACACGTATGAGGTCCAGGACACCTGTGAGGTCCAGGACACCTGTGAGGTCCAGGACATGTATGAGGTCTAGGACACCTGTGAGGTCCAGGACATGTATTAGGTCTAGGACACCTGTGAGGTCCAGGACACCTATGAGGTTCAGGACACCTGTGAGATCCAGGAAACATGTAAGGTCCAGGACACCTATGAGGTCCAGGACATGTACAAGTTCTAGGACACCTGTGAGGTCCAGGACATGTACGGGTTCTAGGACACCTGTGAGGTCTAGGACACCTATGAGGTCCAGGACACCTGTGAGATCCAGGAAACATGTAAGGTCCAGGACACCTGTGAGGTCCAGGACATGTATTAGGTCTAGGACACCTGTGAGGTCCAGGACACCTAGGTAGGAGGAACAGAGGGGTTTCAGCAGAGGGGGGCCTGCATCAAGGATCCAACCTGAGAGCTGTCTGGTTTCTGTGGTGATGTACAGGTGAGCTCAGACCAGAGGACTATGATGTTTGCAGATCTGTAGTGAGAGCAGGGAGGAGGCAGGAAAATGACGACGAGAGAAGGAAGAATGAAGATCAATGGTAGCAACACAGAATGGATGTGACGAAATGAAAGAAAAGCAAGATTAACAGCGATGAAGAAAGGAGCAGAGGTGAAGAAAGTGCAGGAGCTCCAGTGCTTGGACCCACCCTTGACAGCTATGGGGAGAATGGAAAAGAGGTGAAGTGGAGAGAGCAGAGGGATGGAAACGAGTGTCCACAGCTATCTGTGATAGAAGTGAAGCAGTAAGAGTAAAGAGAAAGGTTTCCAAACTCTGTGGAGACCAGAACCTTCTCTGTGTTTGGAGACAGCAGCGCTGACCACGAGACAGGAATTAGACCTTTGGATGAAGAATGGAGGATAAAGAACAAGAACACCAGAAGAACATCTAGAGATAAAGTCAGAAAGGACTGAAGTTGCTTGAAGCATAAAGTGGAGGATAGTAAGATGGCAGAAGGACGCTGAAGATGAATCTACCAAGAAGGAAAAGAGAAAAATAAGAGATTTCCTTTTTAAAAAAATCACATTTTTAATTAATGTATGACGGAACAGGATCACAGGATGGAAAAACAACATATCAGTGACCCGCCCCAACCCGCCCCAACCCTACCTCGGATACCAAACACCTGACCCAAAGACAAAACATGTGAGACATGACTTGTCAGCAAGTCTGTAAGCAGCCCTGCACTCGCCTCACGCATTTGCACTGTTGACCACCTTGAACCGTGGATCCTTGCTGTAGAATCTAGATCTTGAAAGTACAACAACCACTTCTTAACTGGGCTTATGTGTCGCCACTTCTTGCTGCCGTTTAGCCGGCGAGTCCGTGGTTTCTCCGTACATTCAATCTGTGAGTCATTATTTAGCAACAATAAGCTTGGTTGTAAAGGAATGTCAAGCTCTGATACTCCAGACAAAATAAAAGTTACCTTTCTCCAGAAAGATTTAACCTCTAACCACAGTCCCAAACTATATGTTTAAACATGCCTGGAATACATTTAATGCATAAATTAAAATCCATGTTAGTTGTTGGCTTGGCATGAAACCTATCAATGGGTGTTTAATTTGCCCTATGACAGAACCTGAACCGAATACACTGGTGACTTTTTTGTTAAATCAGATCTGTCTGATAGATTCCAGTTTGTTCATGTTCATGAGGTTTCTTCAGTACAGATGAGGGTCTGCTATGGTGTCCCGCAGGGTTCAGTTCTAGGGCCAATCCTGTTCAGTTTATACATGCAGTCCTTAGGAAGTTTTATCCGGAACCACGGCATTAATTTTCATTGTTATGCTGATGATACGCAGCTGTATCTGTCTATGAAGATGAAACAGAACCATCAGACAAACTTCAGGTGTCTTAAGGACATCAAGGACTGGATGTCCACTAATGTTTTGCTACTAAATTCTGATAAAACAGAGGTTGTTGTTTGTGGTCCAAACACCTCAGGAAGGGATTAGATGGTCTTGCGATGGCCTCCAGTAAAACTGTGAGAAACCTTGGCGTTATATTCGATCAGGATTTGTCATTTAAACAGCAGATTAATCAGGTTTGTAAGACTGCGTTTTTCCACCTCCGTAATATCACAAAGATCAGGAGCATCCTCTCCCAGAGTGAAGCTGGAAAACTAATTCATGCGTTCGTATCTTCTAGACTAGATTACTGTAACGTGTTGTTGGCTGGATGTCCAAGTAATTCTCTGAAGATCCTCCAGCTGATCCAAAATGCAGCAGCGTGAGTGCTGACAGGAACCAACAAGAGACCACGTCTCTCCAGTTTTAGCTTCCCTCCATCGGCTCCCCGGAAAACTCGGAATCCAATTCAACATTTTTACTTGTGTATAAAGTCCTAAACATCCAAACTCCTGGTTTTCTCCTGATGGTTCCTCATGTTCCTAACAGAGTTCTCTGTTCTCAGGGTGCAGGTTTACTCGTAGTTCCTAGAAGATCCAGATGTAGATCTGGAGGACGGGTCTTCTGCTATCAGGAACCATCACTATGGAACCAACTTCCAGTTTGGGTGAAGGAAGCTGACACCACCTCCACCTTTAAAACCAAACTTCAAACGTTTGTGTTCAGTAAAACATCTAGTTGGTGTAAACTTTAGTGTGTCAGGACCAGTAGTCACAGCTGCAGCTGCAGGACCAGACTGGAGCAGCTGGTCTTCAACACAGCTTCATCTGGATCTGCTGCTGTAGACCTGCTGCAGGGGGGAACCAACATGGCCCAGATGAAAGCAGGTGGTCTGCTGCAGACCCCAGAAGGCAGAAGATGACAATATACAAATACTAGTGCTACGTTAGAAAACTGTAAAATCCGCGAGAACCTGAACACATCTATGAGTTTCATCAAACTCAGCCAACTTTTGTTTATTCTGCTGCTGACAAAGAGGCTGAGTCTCGGCTTCAATCCAGACTACATCCTGTTTTCATGAACATTAAGGGAGGTATTAAGGGAGTATTTATGTCCACGAGGAGGTTCTGATCCACATCCCTCTCTCTCACACACTCATACACCTCCAGTGCAACACTTCAATAACCAATGAAGGCATCAAACAGTGTAATGGTTGTGTCAATGGAATCTTCTTCACTCTATTGTGCTTTACTCTATTCTACTATACTGCTCTCTTGTGTACTCTGCTGTGTGCTATTGTACTATGTTGTACTCCACAGTACTCTATTTCAGTCTACTGTAGTCTGTTGTACTCCACTATGTTTTACTGTATTCTAATACACTCTACTTTATTCTAATATACTCTGTTTAACTCTAGATTACTGTGCTGTACTGTATTGTACTCCACGAGATAGTACTCTGCTGTAGAGTACAGTAGAGTACTATTTCAGTTGTATCTCGTTATCTTCTGGTCTCAGCAGCTCTGAACCTTCACAGACTGAATACTGATCACGCTGTGATGAAATATTCATAACTACAAGACTTTGATAGTACAACGCGCACACACACACACACACACACACACACACACACACACACACACACACACACGTGTGTATGAGGGTAAATGTAAAGAAGTGATGGACGTTAATCACACTGATGTAAATTCCATCAGTGAGTGTGAACACACACAGCTTCCTCTTTAATTAGCTGAAAGTGGTTTGATCAGCTGGAGATCTCGCTCTCTCGCTCTCTCGCTCTCTCGCTCTCTTGCTCTCTTGCTCTCGAGACACAAAATGCAAGAACAAATCCCTCAGAACCAACTGGGGGTCCACAGGGATCCTTGGGTCATGTTCTCACCCCCAGGTCATAAACCCCGCCCCTGGGGTTCTGGGGGGCTGCAGGAACCTGCTCTTAAGAGTCTTCAGATTCACCTGATCTCTGACCTGCGACACCGGCCCTGACAGCCCCCACCTGGAGCGCTCAGTGCCCCCGCCCCCAAACAATATCCTTCACAGCTGCTGCACCACACCCCACCGCATCACGTTGTTCTGGCAACACACGAAGACAAGCCTCAAACAAGCAGGAGTCAGAAGGAGTGAAACAGGAAGTCGACCTTGATGCTTTGGATGCTAGAAAGCCCCCCAGACCTCCCCCCGACAGAGCTTCACCTTCCCCTGTCGGGGTGGAGGAGGAGGAGGATAGGTTTTAATAAACACACAAAAGGAGAGGAGAGGAAAAGCTCCACAATGTGTTTATGAGAGAAGAATTTTACTAGATTAAAATGAGGCTTTGAAGAGGAGGAGGTTGTAAACAACAGAAGGAAGACAGGGGAGGAGGAGTGGAGACCTTTAATGAGCAGACAAGCCAAGGGAGGGGAAGCTTTTATTCAGCTATTTCTGAAGCAATGATCAGGATGAGGAGGAAACATGGAGTTCCCACCCACAAACAGCTCCACCCCACTGAGCTCCTCCCACGCAAAGCTCCACCCCACTGAGCTCCCACCTCAGCCCAGCACACCAGGAGCACAACGATGAACCCTGAGGGAAGACCATGTAACTGCTGATCAGTGAGCATCTGATCGATGCAGGAAGGAGAACTGTGGGCAGAACCAGCACCAGACTGAGCAGGCAGCTGAGGAGGATCCACAACGGAGACCGAGCAGGGACAGAGTGAAGATAGAGTGGGTACCAGGCGGGATTCTAGGGTTCCGGGATCTCCAGGAGAGATTCATATCTGGCTTTAAATCAGATCAGCAGATCAAGTTTAGACCTTCAGCCTAGTTCCTGAAACCCAGAGATTCCTCCTGATGCTCTCAGTCTTGTGATGATTTAAACCCTGGAGATGGTGGGATCTTCAAATCTTCAGTTTTACATTGAGGAACATTGTCCTGAAATTGCTCTAAGACTTTTAGATAGTTAGTTTCAGATTGGTGAACTTCTGTCCATCCATCTTTCCATGTGAGAAGTTCTGCCTCCCTGAAATGCTCCTTTTATATCCAGTCATGTGACTGACCTGTTGATAATTAACCAGATTAGTGGTCAAACGCTCCTACAGTTGCTTTTGGTTTGTGTTCATTACTTTTCCAGCCTTCTGTTGCTCCCGTTACAACTTTTTACTGATTGTGTTGCTGCTTCAAATTCAAAATAGGACAATAAATTCCTTGAAACGATAAATGTCTCCCTGTCAACATCTGATGTTGTTTATAGTCTGAGAATAAAATATGGATTTTTGAGATTTGGAAATTGTTGTCATTTATGTTTTCCCAAAGCGTCCCAACGTTTTTGGAACTGGGGCTGTAAAACACTTGAGTTTTGGTGTATAAGCATCTAATGGATCCTCACCTGCAAGGTAGGGCTGCAACTAAGAACTATTTTTTATAGTCAATAGATTATTGATTATTGAAACAATTAATCAACTAATCACATTATGAACTGTGAAATAACTTAAAACAATCTTATTTAGCTACTAGGTTTTAAAATTAGCCAGACCGACCCAAACCCTCACCAGACTGACCCAGACCCTCACCAGACGTCCCAAACCCTCACCAGATCTACCCAAACCGTCACCAGACTGACCCAGACCCTCACCAGACCGACCCAAACATTCACCAGACCGACCCAGACCCTCACCAGACCGTCCCAGACCCTCACCAGACGTCCCAGACCCTCAACAGACCGACCCAAACCGTCACCAGACCTACCCAAACCGTCACCAGACCTACCCAAACCCTCACCAGACGACCCAAACCCTCAGCAGACCGACCCAACCCCTCACCAGACCGACCCAAAACCTCACCAGACCGACCCAAACCCTCACCAGACCGACCCAAACCCTCACCAGACCGACCCAAACATTCACCAGACCGACCCAAACCCTCACCAGACCGTCCCAGACCCTCACCAGACGTCCCAGACCCTCAACAGACCGACCCAAACCGTCACCAGACCTACCCAGACCCTCACCAGACCTACCCAAACATTCACCAGACCGACCCAAACCCTCACCAGACCGACCCAGACCCTCACCAGACCGACCCAAACATTCACCAGACCGACCCAAACCCTCACCAGACCGTCCCAAACATTCACCAGACCGACCCAGACCCTCACCAGACCGACCCAAACCCTCACCAGACCGACCCAGACCCTCACCAGACCGACCCAAACATTCACCAGACCGACCCAAACCCTCACCAGACCGACCCAAACATTCACCAGACCGACCCAAACCCTCACCAGACCGACCCAGACCCTCACCAGACCGACCCAAACATTCACCAGACCGACCCAAACCCTCACCAGACCGTCCCAGACCCTCACCAGACGTCCCAGACCCTCAACAGACCGACCCAAACCGTCACCAGACCTACCCAAACCCTCACCAGACCGTCCCAGACCCTCACCAGACGTCCCAGACCCTCAACAGACCGACCCAAAACCTCACCAGACCGACCCAAACCCTCACCAGACCGACCCAAACCCTCACCAGACCGACCCAAAACCTCACCAGACCGACCCAGACCCTCACTAGACCGACCCAACCCCTCACCAGACCGACCCAAAACCTCACCAGACCGACCCAAACCCTCACCAGACCGACCCAAACCCTCAGCAGACCGACCCAAACCCTCAGCAGACGTCCCAGACCCTCACCAGACCGATCCAAAACCTCACCAGACCGACCCAACCCCTCACCAGACTACCCAAACCCTCACCAGACGACCCAAACCCTCACCAGACCGACCCAAACCCTCACCAGACCGAACCAAACCTTCTCCAGACCGACCCAAACCCTCACCAGACCATCCCAAACCCTCACCAGACGTCCCAAACCCTCAATAGACTGACCCAAACCCTCACCAGACCGTCCCAAACCCTCACCAGACCAATCAAACCCTAACTCCTAAACTTTACCAGGACCTAAAAAATGCCACATAAGGACTTTGACTGTTAAGATTTTGGAACCAAACACACAGAGATTAAAATCTGCATGACAATGATACTCAGCGACCCTTTAGAATAAAACAGTACTGAAACTTCAGAGAGAAAGACTGAGAATCGAGGTCTCTTGCCCACTCACCTAATTAACTTAGAGCTTCATTAACGAGGCAGCTGTCAATCAGGGCCTGAGCAGCACCAGAGATATGCACATGACAGAGAGAGAGAGACTTACCTTCGTCTTTCTTTCATTCCAACAACAGAGAGTGAGAGAGAGGACGAGCGAGTATTAACACAGATGGAGGGGGGAGGGGGGGGGGGGGCATTGTTCTGAGAGAGAGGGACGAGAGACACACAGCACAGGGAGAGAGAGAAGGAACCCCCAGTAGGAGTAGAGAGGTGGGACCTGACCATGTGGAGGGCGTGGTCAATCTCATGAATGTTTAATGAGAGGCTTCGGGCACAGAGTTGAAGAGAGGGAGGGGCAAAGAGAAATAGTAAATCAGGCCACACCCCCTGACGGGTGGAGCTGCTCCAACCTTTAAAACCCATGAAAACAGTCTGGAACCAGCAACAACACACCAACGACACCAGTCTGCTGCACACGACCAAAATAAAAGCATGATGTAAAAAAACAGGGTAACAGTAACCAATTTGAACTGAACATGTTATGTCTGCAGAAGTTTCACATCCCCAGAAGAAGACTGTAATGGGCGAAACGAACAGACCTGAAAGCTGGCTCAAAGTGGGAGACTGAACTCCCAGAACCCTGAGGAGGGAACCTGAACCTCCAGAACCCACAGGCGAGAACCTGAACCTCCAGAACTCACAGGAGGGAACCTGAACCTCCAGAACCTGGATCCTTCTAAATCAGTCCAGCAGATTTCAAAGGACAAATGGACACAGACTCTTGACAGCAGCTGCTACAACATCTGTCTGTCAGTATCAAGACCAAAGCCGTTCAGCATCCCACCTCCAGACATTTGTCTCCAGGGAAACCACTCCTCCATAGTCTCTGAGTCCCCATCTCTTTGATTCTCCTCCATCACTAATCCCAGTGTGTGCACCAGTGCATGATGGGAACCAGCTGCTACATTGTTCTTGTATTCTGCAGCTCCAGCAGATGCAGGACCTCCTCCTGCTGCAGACACTTCATTTCCTCTCTGATCTGCTGTCATCCTTCTTCTTTCTGTTCTTCCTTCTTTCTTTCACTTCTTTAACTAAAATGCAGATGGATTTTGTTTAGGAGAAAAAGGTAGGTGAAGGTGTAGGTGACGTTGAAACGTCTCCAGAGTTCAAAACACGAGCCAGACATCCTGATCCAGACTGACCTTTGGTTTCCAGGAGGTGGTACCAACAATGACTTTTAGACAGAGATCCAACCTATCAGAGAGGAATTATGGGCCATAGGTGGAGCTAAAACTAGTCTACTGTCAATAAAAAAAACATGTAAAATGTCTGTAGTGGAGCAAGAACGCTGGTGAAGGACTGTGGCTGCTTCCACAGTGTAAACTTGTTTAACTAAGGTGTGTAGTAAACTTCATTTTACTGTTGTCATAGCTACAAACAACAACATCCACAATCAGCACTGCTCATACACCACAGGTAAGATTAAATCTATTTCATTTGTTTCAAATAGAAAGACATAACTACCATTAGCCATCAAACCCTAGAATCTAAGTTGTCATTTTGCGCCTGGTGCTCAGTTCCTCCATAACGTGAGAGATTTTCAAGTTAAAAGTCAATACCTGACGATACCTTGAATCAATATTTAATTTAATTTAAAATGAACTCCATAAAACAGATGAGAGTTCAGGATCCTCTAGGTTTTTTTTGTATTTTTTGAAAACTAAATGTCTGAGTTCTGATCCCTGTGGAACTGATACTCAACAGCCATTGGTTGTCTGTGTTTGAGGGGTGGGGCTTACAGACAGGTCACTTCTACAGTCACCTTGGCTGTTTTGAATAGTGACTCTTGGATGCTCATATGTGAGTAATCACAGAAACCCCGCCCCCACATCATTATGATTGATTTGGTACGTGCTGTACTGGTGGAAATTCTAAACAGATCTAAACACATCACAATATTAAAATGATATAAACAAGAATATATCACAAGAAAATGGTAATATGTTATTATTCAAGTGCTTCAAATTATTGCTGAAACCTAATACACTAATTTTAGTAGTGGCCCTGAAAAAGTCACTTCAGAGGATCATTAAACCCAATCGGTCCTGATCGGTCCGTATGAGTCTTGAGTCCTGATCCAGTCCTGATCAGCTCTGTGTGTGTTCCTCCCAGTTGTCTAGTTGGTTAACAGCTGACGGGTCACCGTGGGGCATCACAGCGTGTTCAGATCGTCATAGCAACTACAGAATGTTTAATGTGACGTGAAGAGCATGTTAGTGTGTGTTATCAAAATCATCTTATCTGTGACACACACACCACTGGTCAAACGTGTGTGTGTGTGGAGGAGCTCAGCTGGGAGTGTTTGTCCACCTCTCATCAGGAGCCTCATGTAATATTAATCACACACACACACACACACACACACACACACACACACACACACACACACACACACACACACACACAGGCAGGGACTGTTTCTGTGTACATACATTTGTGTCTCTGTCTTTCTGCTTGACGCAGGACAGAGTCTGGTTCCACACCCAGCTCCAGGGTCCGGGCTGGAACCAGGTCCTGGTTCTGGTTGATCCTGAAGGTGTTCATGACGTGGTTTTATGTTTCTGCATAAACGCCACGTCAAACACTCCATTTAGATTCTGTCCACAACCCACAATTTACATCATGATGTTGTGATGCGAGAAAACAAAGAAAGAAGGATAGAGGCCCAAACGACTACTGGAGGCGTTACTTTATAAAAGTTGTTTTATGCTTGAATCCTTTATAGGACCCTCATCGTAGTATCTGGGATTTAAAAGTTTCAACCAGAGGGTGATTAGAGAATCACCTTTGTACTCGATCCAAAGACAACGCTGTCAACTCGACGCCCGTGTTTCTGTCAAGGTTCTGCGTTGAGGTCTATCAACAGGAGGGGCCGCATAGCAATTTGATGCCAAACTCTCGTGCTGTCAAGTTTCAGACGGGTCTTTTGTGAAATCACATAAAACCAGTTGGTTGAGTGTTTCAGTTTAATTTTCTATGAAAGGATGTTGGAGAGTGTATGCAGTCATGTGGACTCTGTACTGGTCTGTGAAGAGAGAGCCGAGACTCTTCACTGGTGGATCTACGTTCCTCCTCTCACCCATGGAACTGTGAGTAGTGACTGAAGGAACCAGATGTTTTTCATTTTATTTGGGCTATATCCAACCAGGAGGAGACCCTGAGAAAGACCCACATCGAATTGCGTCCCATGAAACTAATTTCTGATCATGTGATCAAATCTGTCTTGCACCTACAAAAGGATTTGTGCAATTTCATGGTTAAAGTTGTGTTTTGTTCTGCAGCTTCATTTCTGAAAGGTCTTTTTTAAGGTCAGATTGGAAACAAAGACAGAAAGTGGTTTCACAAACAAAAGAAAGCATCCTCCAGCCCAGGGGGGCGGGGCTGCATTCAAAATTTATCTACATTTATTTTCATTCTGATATTGTCTGAATATTTTGGAGTGTGGTGTGTGTGTCTACTTCAGGTGTGTGAAGTTTTCCTGCAGAAACAAAGGATAAGGAACAAGTGAAGCGGCTCTATGGGGGGGAGACGGGGAAAGATGGGGGGGAGGGGCGGGGTTAGAGAGCGTGAAGAGCAGCTCATTGAGATGAACCAAATAGGAAGAGTGATGGACGAGGGAGGGGGAGGTGAAAGGTGAGGCGCAGTAATTGGGGGAAAAAGTGTTGGGATGTGTGTGTGTGTGTGAGTGTGTGTGAGTGCGTATGTGAGTGTGTGAGTGTGTGTGTATATGTGTTTGTGTGTGTGTGTATGTGTGTTTGTGTGTGAGTGTGTGTTTGTGTTTGTGTGTGAGTGTGTGTATGTGTTTGTGTGTGTGTGTGTGTTTGTGTGTGTGTGAGTGTGTTTGTGTGTGTGAGTGTTTGTGTGTGTGTGAGTGTATGTTTGTGTGTGTGTGTGTATGTTTGTGTGTGTGAGAGTTTGTGTGTGAGTATTTGTGTGTGTGAGTATTTGTGTGTGTGAGTATTTGTGTGTGTGAGTGTATGTTTGTGTGTGTGAGTGTATGTTTGTGTGTGTGAGTGTTTGTGTGTGTGAGTGTTTGTGTGTGTGAGTGTTTGTGTGTGGGAGTGTTTGTGGGGGAGTGTTTGTTTGTGTGTGTGAGTGTTTGTGTGTGTGAGTGTATGTTTGTGTGTGTGAGTGTGTGTGTGCGTGTGAGTGTGTGTGAGTGTCCCAGACAAAATCAACTTTATTAGTTTGCTGCTGATAAATGAGATTTGTTTACTGAAACATCGTGACCATCACCTGATCACTGGTCACATGACCCACCATCCTGGAGTGATAAAGGATGCTGACGACTTGAACAAGTCACAAAACAGGTCTGGAAACAGGTAATGTTCAAGTCATTCCTCTCCCATATCAGCACCATCACACGGTCTGCTTACTTCCACCTTTGGCAACAGAACTCTGCTCCCAAACTCAGGACCTCCTCACCCTCCTAACACGGTGCTACCACGCCGCTAACACCCCGCTAACACGTTGCTACCACGCCGCTAACACGTTGCTAATACGCCGCTAACACGCTGCTAACACGGCACTAGCACGTTGCTAACACGTTGCTAACACGCCGCTAACACGCCGCCAACACGTTGCTAACACGCCGCTAACACGGCGCCAACACGTTGCTAACACGCCGCTAACACGCCGCCAACACGTTGCTAACACGCCGCTAACACGGCGCCAACACGGCGCCAACACGTTGCTAACACGCCGCTAACACGCCGCCAACACGTTGCTAACACGCCGCTAACACGGCGCCAACACGTTGCTAACACGTTGCTAACACGCCGCTAACACGCCGCTAACACGGCGCCAACACGTTGCTAACACGCCGCTAACACGCCGCCAACACGTTGCTAACACGTTGCTAACACGCCGCTAACACGGCGCCAACACGTTGCTAACACGTTGCTAACACGGCGCTAGCACGTTGCTAACACGTTGCTAACACGCCGCCAACATGTTGCTAACACGCCGCCAACACGTTGCTAACACGCCGCTAGCACGTTCAATTGAGCTATTGAGAACAATTCTTAATATCAGTATGACATGCACTTATAATGACATCACAATAACATCATCAACCCCTGCATGGTGCCTGTAAGGTCTCTGGTTGCCATGGTAACCAGGAAGCATCTGCAGTAAAGAGTAAAGTTTGACAGACCTGTGGAGGTGAGCTGCTACTGCAGCGACAATGCTGAACCGTGAGGAAGAGGAAGAACCTTCTTCATCAGGAGATGTTTCCTGCGGGAATGCAAAGAGATACATCAGAGCTCAGTCCAGGTTCTGATGCATCCCTGATCAGCTGTAGACACAAGGAACTGATAAATTCATCTATTAATTTCATGTTATCAAAAAAAAAAAACAGACAGTGAACCTAGAAAGTCCAAGTCCTGGATCGCTATCTGATGTCCTATGAAGACTGATCCCAAAACCTGCTGAAACCAGCACCAGGTCAAACCAGTCTCATACACATCAAACCACATGGAACCAAATCATGGATATCCAAGCCTGTCCAAACCAGAGGTCTCGTTAGAAGCCACTCTTCAGGAACCTGTGGTTGTCATCACAGGTCTTCTGTAGGTCTTCTGCTGCGATTACCTCAGCTCAGTTACAGCAGTCTGATGTGGTTTTATGGTTTACAGCAGTTACAATAAAGTGGGAGGCTGTGTCAAATGCAAATAAAAACAGAATACAATGATTTCCAAATATCATAAAGTCATATTTATTACCAGCAGATTGTAAACATCATCTGTTGTTTGTGTTCTGTTGGAAAATAGGCTTGGGCGTGGAGGACCCAGGTTCCAGCCCAGGGCTGCCCACAACGGTAAATCACTGGGGGCCCCTGAGCAAGGCCCTTAACTCCCAATTGCTCCCCGGGGCGCTGCCCTGCTAGCAGCCCCACTGCTCACTAGTGAAACTAGTTGATGGGTTAAAAGCAGAGGGCAATTTCGGTGTGCATCGTACATACAGCGTGTGCACGATGTCCACACGGACAAGAATGATCATGAAAAAAAAAACATCCTTGGAACTGTGGTTGGAGATGGTCCTGCAGCAGATGAGCAGAAACTTTAAAAACATCAGTGTCACTCCCAGTGGCCTCACGCCGACATCACTGAGAGCAGATCGGACAGGTGTTGGGGAACCGGCCCAGACCTGCCGAGGTGGAACCAGGCGGACTGCTCTTTACTGACCCGTCGTCAACCATCTGCCTTCAAGGTTAGCTCTGAGGTCATGTGATCAGTCACTTACTGTTTGTCTGCCAGAGTGAATATTGAGTTAACAAGTCTTCCAGAACAGATGCCATCAATCACAGCAGCCACTAATCGATGATCGGAAACAGCGGATTCTGTCTTCATTCCAGCGACTTCCTGTTTCTGGATGCGGTGGTGCTTCAACCTGCCACACGTTCCAGACATGCAGCTGATCTACTGTTCACCAGGGTCTGGATCTAGTCTATTGACCACCAGGATCTGGATCCAGTCTACTGACCACCAGGGTCTGGATCTAGTCTACTGTCCACCAGGGTCTGGATCCAGTCATGCAGTTGATCTACTGAAAACCAGGGTCTGGATCCAGTCTACTGACCACCAGGGTCTGGATCTAGTCTACTGTCCACCAGGGTCTGGATCAGGTCTACTGTCCACCAGGGTCTGGATCAGGTCTATTGACCACCAGGATCTGGATCTAGTCTACTGTGCACCAGGGTCTGGATCCAGTCTACTGACCACCAAGATCTGGTTCCAGTCTATTGACCACCAGGGTCTGGATCTAGTCTATTGACCACCAGGATCTGGATCCAGTCTACTGACCACCAGGGTCTGGATCTAGTCTACTGTCCACCAGGGTCTGGATCCAGTCATGCAGTTGATCTACTGAAAACCAGGGTCTGGATCCAGTCTACTGACCACCAGGGTCTGGATCTAGTCTACTGTCCACCAGGGTCTGGATCAGGTCTATTGACCACCAGGATCTGGATCTAGTCTACTGTGCACCAGGGTCTGGTTCCAGTCTACTGACCACCAAGATCTGGATCTAGTCTATTGACCACCAGTATCTGGATCCAGTCTATTGACCACCAGGATCTGGATCCAGTCTACTGACCACCAGGATCTGGATCCAGTCTATTGACCACCAGGGTCTGGATCTAGTCTACTGTCCACCAGGGTCTGGATCAGGTCTACTGTCCACCAGGGTCTGGATCAGGTCTATTGACCACCAGGATCTGGATCTAGTCTACTGTGCACCAGGGTCTGGATCCAGTCTACTGACCACCAAGATCTGGTTCCAGTCTATTGACCACCAGGGTCTGGATCTAGTCTATTGACCACCAGGATCTGGATCCAGTCTACTGACCACCAGGGTCTGGATCTAGTCTACTGTCCACCAGGGTCTGGATCCAGTCATGCAGTTGATCTACTGAAAACCAGGGTCTGGATCCAGTCTACTGACCACCAGGGTCTGGATCTAGTCTACTGTCCACCAGGGTCTGGATCAGGTCTATTGACCACCAGGATCTGGATCTAGTCTACTGTGCACCAGGGTCTGGTTCCAGTCTACTGACCACCAAGATCTGGATCTAGTCTATTGACCACCAGTATCTGGATCCAGTCTATTGACCACCAGGATCTGGATCCAGTCTACTGACCACCAGGATCTGGATCCAGTCTATTGACCACCAGGATCTGGATCCAGTCTACTGTCCACCAGGGTCTGGTTCCAGTCTACTGACCACCAGGGTCTGAGTCCAGTCATGCAGTTGATCTACTGAAAACCAGGGTCTGGATCCAGTCTACTGACCACCAGGGTCTGGATCTAGTCTACTGTCCACCAGGGTCTGGATCAGGTCTACTGTCCACCAGGGTCTGGATCAGGTCTATTGACCACCAGGATCTGGATCTAGTCTACTGTGCACCAGGGTCTGGATCCAGTCTACTGACCACCAAGATCTGGTTCCAGTCTATTGACCACCAGGGTCTGGATCTAGTCTATTGACCACCAGGATCTGGATCCAGTCTACTGACCACCAGGGTCTGGATCTAGTCTACTGTCCACCAGGGTCTGGATCCAGTCATGCAGTTGATCTACTGAAAACCAGGGTCTGGATCCAGTCTACTGACCACCAGGGTCTGGATCTAGTCTACTGTCCACCAGGGTCTGGATCAGGTCTATTGACCACCAGGATCTGGATCTAGTCTACTGTGCACCAGGGTCTGGTTCCAGTCTACTGACCACCAAGATCTGGATCTAGTCTATTGACCACCAGTATCTGGATCCAGTCTATTGACCACCAGGATCTGGATCCAGTCTACTGACCACCAGGATCTGGATCCAGTCTATTGACCACCAGGGTCTGGATCTAGTCTACTGTCCACCAGGGTCTGGATCAGGTCTACTGTCCACCAGGGTCTGGATCAGGTCTATTGACCACCAGGATCTGGATCTAGTCTACTGTGCACCAGGGTCTGGATCTAGTCTATTGACCACCAGGATCTGGATCCAGTCTACTGACCACCAGGGTCTGGATCTAGTCTACTGTCCACCAGGGTCTGGATCCAGTCATGCAGTTGATCTACTGAAAACCAGGGTCTGGATCCAGTCTACTGACCACCAGGGTCTGGATCTAGTCTACTGTCCACCAGGGTCTGGATCAGGTCTATTGACCACCAGGATCTGGATCTAGTCTACTGTGCACCAGGGTCTGGTTCCAGTCTACTGACCACCAAGATCTGGATCTAGTCTATTGACCACCAGTATCTGGATCCAGTCTATTGACCACCAGGATCTGGATCCAGTCTACTGACCACCAGGATCTGGATCCAGTCTATTGACCACCAGGATCTGGATCCAGTCTACTGACCACCAGGATCTGGATCCAGTCTACTGACCACCAGGATCTGGATCAGGTCTACTGTCCACCAGGGTCTGGTTCCAGTCTACTGACCACCAGGATCTGGATCCAGTCTATTGACCACCAGGATCTGGATCCAGTCTACTGACCACTAGGGTCTGGATCAGGTCTATTGACCACCAGAATCTGGATCTAGTCTACTGACCACCAGAATCTGGATCTAGTCTACTGACCACCAGGGCCTGGATCCAGTCTACTGACCACTAGGGTCTGGATCAGGTCTATTGACCACCAGAATCTGGATCTAGTCTACTGACCACCAGGGCCTGGATCCAGTCTATTGACCACCCGGATCTGGATCCAGTCTATTGACCACCAGGATCTGGATCCAGTCTACTGACCACCAGGGTCTGGATCAGGTCTATTGACCACCAGAATTTGGATCCAGTCATGCAGTTGATCTACTGACAACAAGGGTCTGGATCCAGTCTACTGTCCACCAGGGTCTGGATCCAGTCTATTGACCACCAGGATCTGGATCCAGTCTACTGACCACCAGGATCTGGATCCAGTCTACTGACCACCAGAATCTGGATCTAGTCTACTGACCACCAGGGCCTGGATCCAGTCTACTGACCACCAGGGTCTGGATCAGGTCTATTGACCACCAGAATCTGGATCCAGTCATGCAGTTGATCTACTGACAACAAGGGTCTGGATCCAGTCTACTGTCCACCAGGGTCTGGATCCAGTCTATTGACCACCAGAATCTGGATCTAGTCTACTGACCACCAGGGCCTGGATCCAGTCTACTGACCACCAGGGCCTGGATCCAGTCTACTGACCACCAGGGTCTGGATCCAGTCTACTGACCACCAGGGTCTGGATCCAGTCTATTGACCACCAGGATCTGGATCCAGTCTATTGACCACCAGGATCTGGATCCAGTCTACTGACCACCAGGGTCTGGATCCAGTCTACTGACCACCAGGGTCTGGATCAGATCTATTGACCACCAGAATCTGGATCTAGTCTACTGACCACCAGGGCCTGGATCTAGTCTATTGACCACCATGATCTGGATCCAGTCTACTGACTACCAGGGTCTGGATCCAGTCTACTGAGCACCAGGGTCTGGATCTAGTCTATTGACCACCAGGATCTGGATCCAGTCTACTGACCACCAGGGTCTGGATCCAGTCTACTGACCACCAGGGTCTGGATCCAGTCTACTGACCACCAGGGTCTGGATCCAGACATGCAGTTCATCCCCATTAACCTCCATGTTAAAATGTTAAAAAATAAGCATATTACAGTCTGGTTCAAAACAGATTTGGTCTCTATAATTTCAGATCCAGGACAAGAGGATGGGCTAATGTTATGCACCTCATCAGGATAAACTATATATAGCACAAAGTGCATCATTACAGGCATTACTGTCAAACGGCTGCCTGTCACTAGATTGGACCTATGGTAAACTTCACTGTAGATCTTCATTGTAGATCATCACCTTGTATTTGTTGCAGCAGAAACATCTTCTGATCAGGTCACCTTCACAGGTGACAGTAGGCTCAAAGGATCTACTGTCACCTGGTGACCGGCCTGTCATCCATCATACTGGGCTACAGTAACTTATCTATCAATGGTCCTGGATGGTCCTCGTATAAACTCTACTGGTTTCAGCTCTGCTGGTCCTGGTTTAATCTCCACTGGTCCTGGTTTCAGCTCTGCTGGTCCTGGTTTCAGCTCTGCTGGACCTGGTTTGAGCTCCACTGGTCCTGGTTTAAGCTCTACTGGTCTTGGGTTCTGATCAACTGGTCGATTTTCAGCTCTACTGGACCTGGTTTCAGCTCTACTGGACCTGGTTTGTAATCTGCTAGTCCAGGTTTGAGCTCTGCTGGTCCTGGTTTCATCTTTGCCGATCCTGGTTTCAGGTCTGCCGATCCTGGTTTCAGGTCTGCCGGTCCTGGTTTGTGATCCGCTGGACCTGGTTTGAGCTCCGCTGGACCTGGTTTGAGCTCCGCTGGAGCTTGTTTTCCGATCTACTGGTCCATTTTCATTTCTACTGGTTCTGGTTTCAGCTCTACAAGTTCTGGTTTGAGCTCTACTGGTCCTGTATTCAGTTCTGCTAGTCTTGGTTTCATCTCTGCTGGTCCTGATTTCAGCTCTGCTGGACCCGGTTTGAGCTCCACTGGTCCTGGTTTGAGCTCTACTGGTCCTGGTTTCTGATCTACTGGTCCATTTTTAGTTCTACTGGTTCTAGTTTCAGCTCTGCCGGTCCAGGTTTCATCTCTGCTGGTCCTGGTTTCAGCTCCACTGGTCCTGGTTTGAGCTCTACTGGTCCTGGTTTCCGATCTACTGGTCCATTTTAAGTTCTACTGGTTCTGGTTTGAGCTCTGCTGGTCCTGGCTTGTGATCTGCTGGTCCAGGTTTGAGCTCTGCCGGTCCTGGTTTCAGCTCTGCTGATCCTGGTTTCAGGTCTGCCGGTACAGGTTTGTGATCTGCTGGTCCAGGTTTGAGCTCCGCTGGACCTGGTTTGAGCTCCGCCGGTCCAGGTTTGAGCTCCGCTGGTCCTGGTTTGAGCTCCACTGGTCCTGGTTTGAGCTCTATTGGTTCTGGTTTCAGCCCTACTGGTCCATTTTCAGTTCTACTGGTTCTGGTTTGAGCTCTATTGGAGCTGGTTTTTGATCTGCTGGCCCAGGTTTGTGATCTGCTGGCCCAGGTTTGAGCTCTGCTAGACCTGGTTTGAGCTCTGCCAGTCCTGGTTTCAGCTCTGCCGATCCTGGTTTCAGGTCTGCTGGTCCTGGTTTGAGCTCCGCTGGACCTGGTTTGAGCTCTGATAGACCTGGTTTGAGCTCTGCTGATCCTGGTTTCAGCTCTGCCGTTCCTGGTTTCAGCTCTGCTTATCCTGGTTTGTGATCTGCTGGACCTGGTTTAAGCTCCACTGGTCCTTGTTTCAGGTCTACTGGTCCATTTTCAGTTCTACTGGTTCTGGTTTGAGCTCTGCTGGTCCTGGTTTGTGATCTGCAGGTCCAGGTTTAAACTCTGCTGGACCTGGTTTCAGGTCCGCTGGTCCTGGTTTCAGCTCTACTGGTCCTGGTTTCAGCTCTACCGATCCTGGTTTTAGCTCTGCTGGTCCTGGTTTCAGGTCTAGTGGTCCATTTTCAGTTCTACTGGTTCTGGTTTCAGCTATACTGGAGCTGGTTTGTGATCTGCTGGTCCTGGTTTCAGCTCTGCTGGTCCTGGTTTCAGGTCTACTAGTCCTGGCTTTAGTTCTGCGTAACAATGCAGTAAAAACTTTACAGACTGTTGTTGAAACTGTTGTTGAAATGCATATCAGAAGTCATGTTTGTTAACAAATTCAATTCAATTCAATTCAATTTTATTATTTAGCGTCTATTACAACACAGGTTTCTCTCTAGGCGCTTTCCAGAGACCAGAACATGACCCCCGATCAATTATTACATAAACAGCGGCAGGTAAAAACTCCCCTTTAAGAGGGAAGAAACCTGGACCAGGACCTGGATCATAAGGGGGAAGAAACCTGGACCAGGACCTGGATCATAAGGGGGAAGAAACCTGGACCAGGACCTGGATCATAAGGGGGAAGAAACTTGGACCAGGACCTGGATCATAAGGGGGAAGAAACCTGGACTAGGACCGGGATCATAAGGGGGGACCCTCCTGCTGAAGACCAGCTGGGTAGAGCAAGAAATAAGAAAGAATAGAGACATAGAGACACCGTCAAAGGTACAAGACAGGATACAATAGTAACTATCATCAGTGGTCCAATTAGACTTCTGTGTATATGGGTGATATATGGATAGACGGTGATCCAAGGGGATGAGGACTGCAGGTCGGGATGTCAGCAAGTATCCAACAGACATCCATACAGACAGGTGGAGGTAACACTGGGATGGTCAGAGGTGGAACTGCAGGTCAGCAAGCAGCTCCTGAGGTTCTGGTCTGCAGGACATGTACAGAAGAGGAAAAGAAGGGCCAGACCAGCACAAAAAACTACCAGAACAATGGACCACAATTAAGTTTATGGGATACTGTTAATAAATGAGGGTTGAGGTGAAGCAGAGACAGAGAAGGCAAAGAGAAACAGAGGAGGTGAAGGCACCACTCAGTGGGTCATGTTGGTGCCCCCCTGCAGCAGGTCTAAAGCAGCAGATCCAGGATGAAGCTGTGTTGAAGACCAGCTGCTCCAGTCTGGTCCTGCAGCTGCAGCTGTGACTACTGGTCCTGACACACTAAAGTTTACACCAACTAGATGTTTTACTGAACACAAACATTTGAAGTTTGGTTTTAAAGGTGGAGGTGGTGTCAGCCTCCTTCACCCAAACTGACACAAAAATGTGGAGCCAAGATGAAATCAAACTGTGTGCTGTCTGTGTTGTGGGTGTTACAGAAGCTGGTGAATGGAGACAGCTGCACTCCGAGACTCCAATTATACACACGGCTGTCAGACTGGGGCTGGTGTGCAGTGACACCCGGTTATTCCTCGTCCGTAATGTGAACCAAGAGCAGTCATTTAAAGAGACAGCGTCACATTTAAAGCAGCAGGAAGTTGACAGACAGACTGCAGCTGGGTTGAGAATGTCTCCACCACCTCCATCTGAAACATCTAGATGGAGGTACAAATGCACAGGGTTCAGTGCTGGGGCCAATCCTGTTCAGTTTAGTTCAGTTCCTTGGGAAGTATTATCCCGAACCACGGCATTAATGTTCATTGTTATGCTGATGATACAATAAAACTGCGAAACCTTGGAGTTATATTCGATCAGGATTTGTCATTTAAACAACATTAATCAGGTTTGTAAAACTGTGTTTTTCCACCTCCGTAATATCTCAAAGATCAGGAGCATCCTCTCCCAGAGTGATGCTGGAAAACTAATTCACACGTTCGTATCTTCTAGACTAGATTACTGTAACGTGTTGTTGGCTGGATGTCCAAGTAATTCTCTGAAGATCCTCCAGATGATCCAAAATGCAGCTTAGCGAATGCTGACAGGAACCAACAAGAGAGACCACGTCTGTCCAGTTTTAGCTTCCCTCCATCGGCTCCCTGGAAAACTCAGAATCCAGTTCAACATTTTATTACTTGTGTATAAAGTCCTAAATGTCCAAACTCCTGGTTTCTCCAAGACCTGATGGTACTCCTACTCCTATTACTCCTACTCCTTTTACTACTACTCCTCCTAGTCCTACTACTCCTCCTCCTATTACTCCTTTTCCTCCTACTACTATTACTCCTCCTGCTCTCCATCCTAAAGAGCTCTGTCCGCTGTCAGAAAGACATCTAAAGACATCGTTCTCATGTTCGTTCCTCAGTGATGACCAATCATCTCATTATTTACTAATCATTTCGGTCAAGTTCTGAACCCTATCCAAAGTCTCTATGGACACTGAAAAAATGTTACATCTTTGAGGCGAACAGATAAACACAGGGACAGAAGGAAAGAAGGGAGAAGAAGAAAGAAGAGGCCGTCAGACGCAGGAAATGGAAACAGTGGGGAAGGAAAAACAGCTCATTGTGTGACACAGACAGAACTTCCTACTTTATGAAACACACAAAAACACAAACATGTGAAAACACTAAAACACAATCACACACACATAAAATACACACACATTGTGAAATGGAAAACAAGCATTGGAAATGGGAACATAAAAGCACCTAAAAGAACTCGAACAAATCAGGAAACGGGAACATAAATGCACTTATAAGAACCCAAACGCACCAGGAAACGGGAACATAAATGAACCTATAAGAACCCGAACGCACCAGGAAACGGGAACATAAATGCACCTAAAAGAACACAAACGCACCAGGAAACGGGAACATAAATGCACTTATAAGAACCCAAACGCACCAGGAAACGGGAACATAAATGAACCTATAAGAACCCAAACGCACCAGGAAACGGGAACATAAATGAACCTATAAGAACCCGAACGCACCAGGAAACGGGAACATAAATGAACCTTAAAGAACACGAACGCATCAGGAAAAACAGAAATCATAAATGCACCTAAAAGAACCCGAACGCATCAGAAAAAGGGAACATAAGTGCACCTAAAAGAACTCGAACAAATCAGGAAACGGGAACATAAATGCACCTAAAAGAACACAAACGCATTAGGAAACCGAAATATAAATGCACTAAAAGAACCCGAACGCATCAGGAAAAGGGAACATAAAAGCACCTAAAAGAACCCGAACGCATCAGAAAAAGGGAACATAAGTGCACCTAAAAGAACTCGAACAAATCAGGAAACGGGAACATAAATGCACCTATAAGAACCCGAACGCATCAGGAAACGGGAAAATAAATGCACCTAAAAGAACCCGAACGCATCAGGAAACCGAAATATAAATGCACCTAAAAGAACACGAACGCATCAGAAAACCGAAATATAAATGCACTAAAAGAACCCGAACGCATCAGGAAAAGGGAACATAAATGCACCTATAAGAACCCGAACGCATCAGAAAACAGGAACATGAATGCACCTATAAGAACCCGAACGCATCAGGAATCGGGAACATAAATGCACCTAAAAGAACCTGAACGCATCAGAAAAAGGGAACATAAATGCACCTAAAAGAACCCGAACGCATCAGGAAACAGAAATATAAAAGCACCTAAAAGAACCCGAACGCATCAGGAAAAGGGAACATAAATCCACCTATAAGAACCCGAACGCATCAGAAAAAGGGAAAAACATAAATGCACCTAAAAGAACCCGAACGCATCAGGAAACAGAAATATAAAAGCACCTAAAAGAACCCGAACGCATCAGGAAAAAGGGAACTAAAAAGCACCTAAAAGAACCCGAACGCATCAGGAAAAGGGAACAAAAAAGCACCTAAAAGAACCAGAACGCATCAGAAAAAGGGAACAAAAAAGCACCTAAAAGAACCCGAACGCATCAGGAAAAAGAAATATAAATGCACCTAAAAGAACCCGAACGCATCAGGAAAAAGGAAAATAAAAGCACCTAAAAGAACCCGAACGCATCAGACAAAGGGAACATAAATGCACCTAAAAGAACCCGAACGCATCAGGAAACGGGAACATGAATGCTCCTAAAAGAACCAGAACGCATCAGGAAAAGGGAACATAAATGCACCTATATGAACCTGAACGCATCAGGAAACAGAAATATAAATGCACCTAAAAAAACCCGAATGCATCAGAAAAAAGGAAAAACATAAATGCACCTAAAAGAACCCGAACGCATCAGGAAAAAGGGAACTAAAAAGCACCTAAAAGAACCCGAACGCATCAGGAAAAAGAAATATAAATGCACCTAAAAGAACCCGAACGCATCAGGAAAAAGGAAAATAAAAGCACCTAAAAGAACCCGAACGCATCAGACAAAGGGAACATAAATGCACCTAAAAGAACCCGAACGCATCAGGAAACGGGAACATGAATGCTCCTAAAAGAACCAGAACGCATCAGGAAAAGGGAACATAAATGCACCTATATGAACCTAAACGCAGCGGGAAACAGGAACATAAATGCACCTATAAGAACCTGAACGCATCAGGAAACAGAAATATAAATGCACCTAAAAAAAACCCGAATGCATCAGAAAAAAGGAAAAACATAAATGCACCTAAAAGAACCCGAACGCATCAGAAAAAAGGAAAAACATAAATGCACCTAAAAGAACCCGAACGCATCAGGAAACAGAAATATAAAAGCACCTAAAAGAACCCGAACGCATCAGGAAAAAGGGAACTAAAAAGCACCTAAAAGAACCCGAACGCATCAGAAAATCGAAATATAAATGCACTAAAAGAACCCGAACGCATCAGGAAACGGGAACATGAATGCTCCTAAAAGAACCCGAACTCATCAGAAAAAGGGAACATAAATGCACCTAAAAGAACCCGAGCACATCAGGAAAAGGGAACATAAATGCACCTATATGAACCTAAACGCAGCGGGAAACAGAAATATAAATGCACCTAAAAAAACCCGAATGCATCAGGAAAAGGGAACATAAAAGCACCTAAAAGAACCCGAACGCATCAGAAAAAAGGAACATAAACGCACCTGAAAGAACCCGAACACATCAGGAAACGGGAACATAAATGCACCTAAAAGAACCTAAATGCAGCGGGAAACAGGAACATAAATGCACATAAATGCACCTATAAGAACCCGAACGCATCAGGAAACGGGAACATAAATGCACCTAAAAGAACACGAACATATCAGGAAAAAGGAACATAAATGCATCTGAAAGAACCCGAACACATCAGGAAACGGGAACATAAATGCACCTAAAAGAACCCGAACGCATCAGGAAAAAGGGAACATAAATGCACCTATAAGAACCCGAACGCATCAGGAAACGGGAACATAAATGCACCTAAAAGAACACGAACATATCAGGAAAAAGGAACATAAAATCATCTGAAAGAACCCGAACACATCAGGAAACGGGAACATAAATGCACCTAAAAGAACCCAAACGCATCAGGAAAAAGGGAACATAAATGCACCTAAAAGAACACGAACGCATCAGGAAACGGGAACATAAATCCACCTAAAAGAACCCGAACACATCAGGAAACGGGAACATAAATGCACCTAAAAGAACCTAAATGCAGCGGGAAAAAGGAACATAAATGCACATAAATGCACCTATAAGAACCCCAAAGCATCAGGAAAAGGGAACATAAAAGCACCTAAAAGAACCCGAACGCATCAGGAAACAGAAATATAAATGCACCTAAAAGAACCTGAACGCATCAGGAAAAGAGAACATAAATGCACCTATAAGAACCAGAACACATAAGGAAACGGGAACATAAATGCACCTACAAGAACACGAACGCATCAGGATAAGGGAACATAAATGCACCTAAAAGAACCCGAACACATCGGGAAAAGGGAACATAAATGCAACTTAAAGAACCCGAACACATCGGGAAAAGGGAACATAAAAGCACCTAAAAGAACCCGAACACATCAAGAAACGGAATCATGAATGCACCTAAAAGAACCCGAACGCATCAGGAAAAAGGAAAATAAAAGCACCTAAAAGAACCCGAACGCATCAGACAAAGGGAACATAAATTCACCTAAAAGAACCGGAACGCATCAGGAAACAGAAATATAAATGCACCTAAAAGAACCCGAATGCATCAGGAAACGGGAACATGAATGCTCCTAAAAGAACCAGAACGCATCAGGAAACAGAACTATAAATGCACCTGAAAGAACCCGAACACATCAGGAAAAGGGAACATAAATGAACCTAAAAGAACCCGAGCACATAAGGAAAAGGGAACATAAATGCACCTATAAGAACCTAAACGCAACGGGAAACAGGAACATAAATGCACCTATAAGAACCTGAACGCATCAAAAAAAAGAAATATAAAAGCACCTAAAAGAACCCGAACGCATCAGAAAAAAGGAAAAACATAAATGCTCCTAAAAGAACCCGAACGCATCAGGAAAAGGGAAAATAAAAGCACCTAAAAGAACCCGAACGCATCAGAAAAAGGGAACATAAATGCACCTAAAAGAACCCGAGCACATCAGGAAAAGGGAACATAAATGCACCTATATGAACCTAAACGCAGCGGGAAACAGGAACATAAATGCACCTATAAGAACCTGAACGCATCAGGAAACAGAAATATAAATGCACCTAAAAAAACCCGAATGCATCAGGAAAAGGGAACATAAAAGCACCTAAAAGAACCTAAATGCAGCGGGAAACAGGAACATAAATGCAGATAAATTCACCTATAAGAACCCGAACGCATCAGGAAACGGGTACATAAATGCACCTAATAGAACACGAACATATCAGGAAAAAGGAACATAAATGCATCTGAAAGAACCCGAACACATCAGGAAACGGGAACATAAATGCACCTAAAAGAACCCGAACGCATCAGGAAAAAGGGAACATAAATGCACCTAAAAGAACACGAACGCATCAGGAAAAAGAACTATAAATGCACCTAAAAGAACCCGAACGCATCAGGAAACGGGAACATAAAGTCACCTAAAAGAACCAGAACGCATCAGGAAACGGGAACATAAATCCACCTAAAAGAACCCGAACACATCAGGAAACGGGAACATAAATGCATCTAAAAGAACCTAAATGCAGCGGGAAACAGGAACCTAAATGCACATAAATGCACCTATAAGAACCCCAAAGCATCAGGATAAGGGAACATAAATGCACCTAAAAGAACCCGAACGCATCAGGAAAAAGGGAACTAAAAAGCACCTAAAAGAACCCGAACGCATCAGGAAAAGGGAACAAAAAAGCACCTAAAAGAACTCGAACGCATCAGAAAAAGGGAACATAAAGGCACCTAAAAGAAACCGAAAGCATCAGGAAAAAGAAATATAAATGCACCTAAAAGAACCCGAACGCATCAGGAAAAGGGAACATAAAAGCACCTAAAAGAACCCGAACGCATCAGGAAAAGGGAACATAAATGCACCTAAAAGAACCTGAATGCATGAGGAAAAGGGAACATAAATGCACCTATAAGAACCCGAACGCATCAGGAAACGAGAACATAAATGCACCTAAAAGAACCCGAACACATCAGGAAAAGGGAACATAAATGCACCTAAAAGAACCCGAATGCATGCGGAAAAGGGAACATGAATGCACCTAAAAGAACCCGAACACATCAGGAAAAGGGAACATAAATGCACCTAAAAGAACCCGAACACATCGGGAAAAGGGAACATAAAAGCACTTAAAAGAACCCGAACACATCAGGAGAAGGGAACATAAATGCACCTAAAAGAACCTGAACACATCGGGAAAACGGAACATAAATGCACCTAAAAGAACCCGAACGCATCAGGAAAAGGGAACATAAATGTACCTGAAAGAACCCGAACACATCAGGAAAAGGGAACATAAATGCACCTAAAAGAACCCGAACACATCAGGAAAAGGGAACATAAATCCACCTAAAAGAACCTAAATGCAGCGGGAAACAGGAACATAAATGCACATAAATGCACCTATAAGAACCCGAACGCATCAGGAAACAGAACTATAAAGGCACCTAAAAGAACCCGAACGCATCAGGAAACGGAATCATGAATGCACCTAAAAGAACCCGAACACATCAGGAAACAGAAATATAAATCCACCTAAAAGAACCCGAACGCATCAGAAAAAGGGAACATAAATGCACCTAAAAGAACCCGAACGCATCAGGAAACGGGAACATAAATGCACCTAAAAGAACCTGAATGCATGAGGAAAAGGGAACATAAATGCACCTAAAAGAACCTGAATGCATGAGGAAAAGGGAACATAAATGCACCTATAAGAACCCGAACGCATCAGGAAACGGGAACATAAATGCACCTAAAAGAACCCGAACACATCAGGAAAAGGGAACATAAATGCACCTAAAAGAACCCGAATGCATGCGGAAAAGGGAACATGAATGCACCTAAAAGAACCCGAACACATCAGGAAAAGGGAACATAAATGCACTTAAAAGAACCCGAATGCATGAGGAAAAGGGAACATAAATGCACCTAAAAGAACCCGAATGCATGAGGAAATGGGAACATGCACGCACACAAGCAAACACACACATACATGCACATACACACACAAACACACACACATACACAATCTCCCACTTGTATTTCTATCACTCTGAGGTCCTGCTCTAGTCTTCATCGTCATGGTTACATTACTGTCTCCATGGAAACCTCAACTGTCAGAGGGACCCGCCTAAGTTTAACCAAAAGGAGTGTTTTCTCTGGTGCGTTCAGAGGTCTGGAAATTGAACCCGATCCTAGTCCAGTTATGATGACATCACTGTTAATTTTGTGATGTTCAAGCGCTGACCATCTCACAATCGAGTCCATACGGACCTAGGTTTCATTGCAGTTCCTCGACTGGCCGCTAGATGCTCCAAAGTCCATCTCCATTGACCTCAATATTAAACTGTCTGAATAAACATATTTACAGTCTGATCAACATCAAGTATATGTTCCAGGACTTATATTGTTGAGAAAGGGAGATGTAGTCCAGGTGTGTGAAAGTGGCTCTGACAGAAGTAGATTTCTGAATCGGTGCTTTGAGCATATCCGGTGTGTCCAGAGGATTCTGGGGGATCTGAGGGGTTGTCCCTGACTGCCAGCGTTTGGCCGTCATCCTCTTCTCCACCACCTCCTCCAGGGTGACAAGTTTCAAGCCAACAACAGACTCTGCCTTTTGAATTAACCCAGTGTCGGCTAAAGGCAACGGTGACATACGGACAAACGGTGAGTGTGTTTCTGCTCCCAGTATGAAGTAAAACAGGCTTCAAAAACGCTCGTCAGAAACCGATGTGTGACATGATCGGTTCATAGTCTATGGTTGCAACTCACTGAATCCTGTCAGACACAGATCATATGAGCAGAGGAGGATATCCAGACAGGTGTTGTTTTACTGTGACATCCAGGATGCTGTAGCAGATAAATGTCATCAGTATGAAGCAGTCATAAGACCTGAACATCTACAGAACCTGAACCAACTGCACTTTGGGACAGTCGGGACAGTCAGGAATGTGGGACAGTTGAAAAGTCTGGACAGTGGGGGCTGTGGAGAGAGTGGGGAGTGTCAGGAAAGTAGGGACAGTCCCCGCCGTCCCCATAGTCCCACTGTGGAATTAGTGGGACTAGTTTGCAGTTGGTAATGTTTACAACAGGAGGACGTTAAATGAGGTTTCCAGGAAACCAGCTGGAACATGAAGTGTTTCAAAGTGAAACAGAGACTGAAGCAGCCTGTTTAACAGTCAGCAAGACAGCTGCTTTACTGTGTGTGTGTGTGTGTGTGTGTGTGTGTGTGTGTGTGTGTGTGTGTGTGTGTGTGTGTGTGTGTGTGTGTGTGTGTGTGTATGTGTGTGTGTGTTGCCTCCACAGGGAGCGATTGGTAGAAACCAGCTTCTTTATGGATTATTAATATCACCTCCAGCTACACACACTCGTGTGTGTGTGATCTGACACACTAAGGAAGGGGGTGGGGTTTGGTGAGTTTGAGGAATGGGGGAGGGGTGGTGGGGAGGGGGTTTGGTGGGGGGTGGGGGGCTCTGCAGTTGGTGTGATCAAGGACACTTTATTCACACTCCGCTCAAGTGTGTGAGTGTGTGTGTGTGTGTGTGCGTGTGTGTTAGGATAATCGCTGTGAAGGCCCCGCCCTAATCTGGAATCAACAATAAAGCCCACAACCCCCCACCCAGAGCCCCTCTGCTTGTCTTTGTCAGTGTCTGGTTAAATGTTTATGAAACGTTACCTGAGACATTAAAGATAGTTAAATAAACTAAAAGTTACTTTAACATCAGCTGTGTCTGCAGCTCAGGACCATTTTAGAGTTAAATCGAAGAGTAAAAGTCACAAGGACAATACAGCAAATATATTTTAGTATTACAATTAACTGTTGTGCCACAAAAATATCCATAAAGGTTTTTTCTTGTTTTACTAACAACAGTTCATCTTGTGCTTCAAAAACAAGAACACATTTACTTCCTATTTTATATTCTATTCTTACATTTAATTTAAAAACCATTCATACAATTTATATACTTTTTTACATCCCAATTTCTACTAATCTTGTGTTTTTAAGTGCACTTTAAGCCCACTCTGTATTTATTTTTTGTTTTATTCCTATTTTTTCTACCCAAGTATTTCATACTATTGTATTCTTACAGACTATTATAATAACTTTTTTTCACTTCAGGATGAATAAAGTTATTTGTCTGTCTATATAGGGTTCATGAGAAAATTATTAATACTACTAATATTATTAATACTTCAATCTGTGTAAAATACTTCGATCTGACTGCTATTCAAGTATTTCATATAAATCCACCAATAGGCACTTAAACTGATAATTAATGTGGTTAGACTAATTATCTCACTAAACATGCAGGTAAACTGTGAGAAAGAAATAACAATCATTAAGTGTTTAAAGTGTATATTTAGAGTAAATTATTCATTTATGTTCTACTACTGGTATTATTATGCATGTTGGGCTGGGCAGGGCTTAATTGGCCCCACCCTCAAGCTAGGCCTGTGGGAGTGGCCTGAGCCCGTTCAGGTTCACCCTCCTGTTGGTCCACGATCTGCAGAGGAACCCGTATGGGTTGGGCTCTGCGCGATAGCGCCTGAAGGCATGGACAAGGCGTCCTGATCCAAGGTCACAGGAACCAGTTCTCAGGCTGGAGTGGGATTACTCCTTTGCCCCTGGTGAGGAGCCGGTACGCTGGGGTTTCCTCCAGTAGGCGAACAGGTTGCTTTTCTGCACCTTTGTGTTGAGGAACGAGCTCTGAAAGAGTTTCCTATCTTAAAGTCGCAAATCAAGGCATATGGACTTCCTTTTCTTGGTTCTTGAAGGTGTTTCTCCTTCCAGCCAGAGTACTCAGCCTTCTAGGACAGAGTTCTGGAAGGTTCTCTTCATGAGGACTCCATTGTCAAGTCAGACATGCTCCAGAGAATCTGGTGAATTTTCAAAATAAAACACCACCACTAACCTGCACATGGATGTTAACCTGTGGAGGGTGGAGGTAACGGATTCAGAGGGTCTCTGAAGAGATTTTAGAGGAGAGGTCGAGTTAAGAAGTAGACTCATCTGTACGGATGATTCTAGAAAGAATAAAACATGACAACAAATGTGTCTGTAAATGAGCAGACTACTGCATGACTTTCACGTCAACACCTTCAGGTGAAGTCCTAACGTCACCAATCCAGCTGAGGAGGCAGCGTTCCTGGCGAGACCTGGGGGTGGAACACCACTGGCAGAGAATCGCTGCAGAACCGCTTCCAGCTTCAGTATTGAAGAACGCAGCGGTCAGGATAGCGGGCAGAGGGTCACTTGTCTTTTTTTAAATGCTGACGTTTATTTGGGACCTATCCAGGGTGGCCTTGAAGATCTGTCCTGGGACCAAAGACCAGGAGCTCTTCAGTTACATAACTTTTAAATTATATCTGGAAGCTCAAATGGAGGGTGATGAAACCACTTCAATTTTAAAAATGATTAAGAGGAAATGTGTCTTGTGAGTTTGCATGAAAGTGGAACACGAGACCCTGATCCAGAAGATCAGCTACAAGCCCCCCGTCTGGGACTTCTTCAGTAACACAAACGTATGAAACTCGAAAACGAACTTTTCCAGGTAATTCCGTGCAGCTGCTGGTTTCCACCATCTCGGATCATCATCAGCTTCCAGAATCTCCGTGTTTCTTCCAGCTGGAGCAACTGTGATGTTCTCCACCACTGCCGAGTCAGAGACTGTCTGAACTTGTATTACATCACATTGTCAGAGTGATCGCGTTCTCCACAACTGATCGGTTCAATTCCACAAACGTGTTTTAGTTTGGAAGCTCGAAAGGACAAAAAATGTCAAAAATAAAAATCATCCAGACATTGAGACTGGACGTCTTCCGGACAGATGTCTCTCTCTTACACACACACACACACACACACACACACACACTCCCACACACACACACGTGTGGTCTCCAGAGAGCTGGTGCGTGTGTGAGGAGCAGCAGGCGGCCGCAGGCTGAGAATCCCAGAGGAATCGAACCAGCAACACTTTCATCTGCAGAATGATGCGCACGCAAGCACGCAAGCACGCAAGCACGCAAACACACACACACACACACACACACACACACACGCTCAGATCCTCTGATGTTCAGCTTTGAAGGCATTAAAGGGTCAGTTCACACAAGTGTGAAGTTCAGAAGTCGATGATGATCATCATCAATATCAGAAACTTCACCAGGTCTGAAATGTCCTACTCAGTAAAACCAGTATAACCAGTATATATTACTGAAAGCAGATGCAAACGCCACAAACATCACAATAAAAGCCTTCTTGTAGGTTTTCGTTCTCTGTTGCCAGAGTAAAACCAGTTTCCGTGATCGATGAGGACGTTTCATCTGAGAAGCAGGACCCCCGCGTTCAGGAAACTAGAGCACTGGTGTTACTGGTCTGAGGCCAGTTGGACCAAAGCTGCAGTTTAGAGCACATTAAGAGTGTGTGTGTGTGTGTGTGTGTGTGTGTGTGTGTGTGTGTGTGTGTGTGTGTGGATTAGAGGTGATTAGGCACTAACAGTAATCTGAATCTGGACTCAGACTAAATCCTTCAGATTAGTCAAATGGATGTTTCAGTTTGATAATCTTCATCTCACTGATGATGAGGATGATGATGTCACCGCTTCAGTCGGTTTCTGGGTTACGGTCTCCAGTTCCCTGCTCAGACCAGAGCCCATTCAGAAAACATCCAGTGTTCAGGTCTGGACGCTGAGCCTCATCCGTCAGGGTGCAGATGCTCATTCAGATCACAGCGTGTAGGAGAACACCTGGACACGCCCCCCATGACGTCATCAACCGGTTTCTAAAGACCGCTGCTGACATACATGTGTTCTCGTATCCTCCGAAGTACGTTCTCTCAAGTCGTACTTACCGTACCAAGTACAGACTTGGATTCTTGGGAATGGGGAAACGTTGTGCATTTCCTCGCGCTGGAGGGCGCCATGTTGAAAGTAGGCAGAGCAAACAGGTCTTAAACCCTGCTGGAACACGCCCACAATCACAGTCCGCTACTTCAGCTTCCCCGGCTTAGCCTACACCAGTGTCTCCCGACCCTGGTCCTCAGACCCCGGTCCTGCATGGTTTAGACATTTCCCTGCTTCAACACGCCTGATTCTACAGGCGTCACCAGCTCCTCACAACTGCTGATGACGCCGCCGCTTGTGTGACGGTGGCTGAAGCAGGGCCGCATCTAACACATGCAGGACCGGGGGCCCCGACGAACACTGGCCAACATGTGAAGCTAATTCATCTTTTTGGTTTATTTTTTTATTTTAATTTTATTTTTATTGAGCACAGAACATGTACGAAAACAACCAGAACATGTACGAAAACAAACAGAACATGTACGAAAACAACCAGAACATGTACGAAAACAACCAGAACATGTACGAAAACAACCAGAACATGTACGAAAACAACCAGAACATGTACGAAAACAACCAGAACATGTACGAAAACAACCAGAACATGTACGAAAACAACCAGAACATGTACGAAAACAACCAGAACATGTACGAAAACAACCAGAACATGTACGAAAACAACCAGAACATGTACGAAAACAACCAGAACATGTACGAAAACAACCAGAACATGTACGAAAACAACCAGAACATGTACGAAAACAACCAGAACATGTACGAAAACAACCAGAACATGTACGAAAACAACCAGAACATGTACGAAAACAACCAGAACATGTACGAAAACAACCAGAACATGTACGAAAACAACCAGAACATGTACGAAAACAACCAGAACATGTACGAAAACAACCAGAACATGTACGAAAACAACCAGAACATGTACGAAAACAACCAGAACATGTACGAAAACAACCAGAACATGTACGAAAACAACCAGAACATGTACGAAAACAACCAGAACATGTACGAAAACAACCAGAACATGTACGAAAACAAACAGAACATGTACGAAAACAAACAGAACATGTACGAAAACAACCAGAACATGTACGAAAACAACCAGAACATGTACGAAAACAAACAGAACATGTACGAAAACAAACAGAACATGTACGAAAACAAACAGAACATGTACGAAAACAAACAGAACATGTACGAAAACAACCAGAACATGTACGAAAACAACCAGAACATGTACGAAAACAACCAGAACATGTACGAAAACAACCAGAACATGTACGAAAACAACCAGAACATGTACGAAAACAAACAGAACATGTACGAAAACAAACAGAACATGTACGAAAACAACCAGAACATGTACGAAAACAACCAGAACATGTACGAAAACAACCAGAACATGTACGAAAACAAACAGAACATGTACGAAAACAAACAGAACATGTACGAAAACAAACAGAACATGTACGAAAACAAACAGAACATGTACGAAAACAACCAGAACATGTACGAAAACAAACAGAACATGTACGAAAACAAACAGAACATGTACGAAAACAACCAGAACATGTACGAAAACAACCAGAACATGTACGAAAACAAACAGAACATGTACGAAAACAAACAGAACATGTACGAAATCATACAGAACATGTACGAAAACAAACAGAACATGTACGAAAACAAACAGAACATGTACGAAAACAACCAGAACATGTACGAAAACAACCAGAACATGTACGAAAACAAACAGAACATGTACGAAAACAACCAGAACATGTACGAAAACAACCAGAACATGTACGAAAACAACCAGAACATGTACGAAAACAACCAGAACATGTACGAAAACAAACAGAACATGTACGAAAACAAACAGAACATGTACGAAAACAAACAGAACATGTACGAAAACAAAGGCAAATGCTAAAAGATTATTCAAACAATGCTCCAATTTTGTCTTCTTTTTTTTTTTGGTTTATTTATTTTGACCAAAACTGTACAACATTGAAACCAGGACCAGTGGAACCAGAACCAAAACTGGGACCAGTAGAACCGAAACCAGGACCAGTAGAACCAGAACTAGGAGCAGTGGAACTGAAACCGAATCCGGGACCAGTAGAACCAAACCAGGGCCAGTAAAACTAAAAACCAAGACCAGTAGAACCAGAACAGAAACCAGTACAAGTAGAACCAAAACTAGGAGCAGTAGAACTGAAACAAGGACCAGTAGAACCATAACCAAAACCAAAACTAGTGGAACCAGAACTGTCACCAGGACCAGGCGGAGCTCCGCTGGCATTTGTGGTCATAGCTGTGATTAGTTGTTGAACTTGCTAAAGCAGGCGGGTCGTGTCAGCTCAGGAAGGTGGTCATTGAGGTAAGTAGAGCCTGACCATTGGATCCAGCCTCTAGTGGCCAGCAGAGGAACTGCAGGTTTCCTCATTTTATTATTTGCTTCAACCCAAGTTGGAAGGTTGGTGTTTGGTCACCACATAGAACTGAAGTGAACAGATCATCAACCTCATGCTTCTGACAGCTGATCTAGACCTTCAGACCAGTCCTGATATCTGACATGAACATCAGTGCATCTCCAGCCGAGAGGACCGGGGGCCTCAGGGGGCCTCAGGCCGAGTCTCGTGACGATCAGGTTGTCTCTGAGGGTGAGGAGAACCAGATCAAAGACCTGTGTGTATGTGTGTTGATGTTTTAAGTCCTAAGCATCTTATGTAACGTCAGCAAACTCACTCTCCCATAACAAATGTGCAGTGAGGTGAGTACGTGTGTCTGTCTTTATGCGTGTTGTGCGTCTTCACAGTGAATGTATGTGTTCGGGTTTATATTTGTATTGATGCGCGCTCATGTGTACTTGTATCTGCACGTGTTGGAATGTGAGGTATTCCGCTCCGGGCTGAGCCGCGCAGCGCCGGGACAGGTCTGAAGCCGCTGACACAATTTGATATGAACGAGCCCGATACCCCGAAATCAAAACTGAGCCCATCCGACCAGCAGGTGTTGGTTCTGGCACTTAGTCCACACACCAAACTCCGTTACAAAACCATCCACTTTTAAACTCTCCACTGGTAGCACTCGGTTCATCCGGCTTTACCCCAGAAACTCGGAGAACCGGCGCTGGACTCCATCATTGGATCACATTTCGTGGGCCGAACCAGAAATCGGCCCTGGTTCGTCCAAAACCAGTTGGAGTTTTTTTTTCCTAAGACACCATTTGCTCAGAAAACAGACCTCAACTAAAACCGTCACCTTCCTGCGAGTAGTCCGGCGCGCTGCTGTCACAGCGTATGGTTGCCGTTCCCTCCCTTCTGCAGCTCACTACAACTTGGACCCATGAAAAAGGTCCTGCGAGACACGGATCAGACTCACCCGAGTTCGACTAGCTGCTCCACTGTCCAACGGAGTCCAAGTCGCCTGGGAAAAGTTCCTGTGACCAGAGAGTCCCGCAGAGCGCCACAGCTGAGATCCGCAGCGAGAGCTGCACAACAGGTCCGGCAGAGACCCCGCCCCGTTGCGTCTCCGCCGGGCGGCGCCGGGGCGCACCGACAGCGATTCTACAACAAACACCCGACCCAGACAGATTCATTGTTCTGATCAATGAGCCTGGACCCGTCTATGTTCTGGTCTCCCTCAGCTTTCTCTTCCTGACCCAGACCACGAATCCGTCTATGTTCAGTTCTCCTCACAGTTTTCTGGTCCTGACCCAGACCACAGATCCGTCTATGTTCTGGTCTCCCCTAAGTCCTCTGGTCCTGACCCAGACCGTGGACTCGTCTATGTTCTGGTCTTGTCAGTTTTCTGGTCCTGAACCAGACCACGGATTCGTCTATGTTCAGTTCTCCTCACAATTCTCTGGTCCTGACCCAGACCCTGGACCCGTCTATGTTCTGATCTCCCCTAAGTCTTCTGGTCCTGACCCAGACCCTGGACCCGTCTATGTTCTGATCTCCCCTAAGTCTTCTGGTCCTTACCCAGACCGTGGACCCGTCTATGTTCGGGCCTCGTCACAGTTTTCTGGTCCTGACCCAGACCATGGACTCGTCTATGTTCTGGTCTCCCCTAAGTCTTCTGGTCCTGACCCAGACCAATGACCCGTCTATGTTCTGGTCTCCTCACAGTTTTCTGGTCCTGACCCAGACCACAGATCCGTCTATGTTCTGGTCTCCCCTAAGTCCTCTGGTCCTGACCCAGACCGTGGACTCGTCTATGTTCTGGTCTTGTCAGTTTTCTGGTCCTGAACCAGACCACGGATTCGTCTATGTTCAGTTCTCCTCACAATTCTCTGGTCCTGACCCAGACCCTGGACCCGTCTATGTTCTGATCTCCCCTAAGTCTTCTGGTCCTGACCCAGACCCTGGACCCGTCTATGTTCTGATCTCCCCTAAGTCTTCTGGTCCTTACCCAGACCGTGGACCCGTCTATGTTCGGGCCTCGTCACAGTTTTCTGGTCCTGACCCAGACCATGGACTCGTCTATGTTCTGGTCTCCCCTAAGTCTTCTGGTCCTGACCCAGACCAATGACCCGTCTATGTTCTGGTCTCCTCACAGTTTTCTGGTCCTGACCCAGACCATGGACCCATCTATGTTCTGGTCTCCTCACAGTTTTCTGGTCCTGACCCAGACAACGGATCCGTCTATGTTCTGGTCTCCTCACAGTCTTCTATTCTTGACCCAGATCGTGGACTCATCTATGTCCTGACCCAGACAACGGATCCATCTATGTTCTGGTATCCCCCAAGTCTTCTGGTCCTGACCCAGACCATGGACCCGTATATGTTCTGGTCTCCCCTAAGTCTTCTGGTCCTGACCCAGACTGTGGACCCGTCTATGTTCAGTTCTCCTCACAGTTTTCTGGTCCTGACCCAGACCATGGACCCGTCTATGTTCTGGTCTCCTCACAGTTTTCTGGTCCTGACCCAGACCGTGGACTCGTCTATGTTCTGGTCTCCTCACAGTTTTCTGGTCCTGACCCAGACCATGGACCCGTCTATGTTCTGGTCTCCCCTAAGTCTTCTGGTCCTGACCCAGACCGTGGACCCGTCTATGTTCAGTTCTCCTCACAGTTTTCTGGTCCTGACCCAGACCATGGACCCGTCTATGTTCTGGTCTCCCCTAAGTCTTCTGGTTCTAACACAGTCCATGGATCTTTCCAGGTTCTGGTCTCCCCTCAGTGGACTGAGGTTTCTCCTCAGTGTTTTGTTTCTGTTGACGTCTGAGACTGGATGAGGCCAGCTGAGTCTTATGTGCACTGATCAGACTTATTGATCACATTAGAGCACTTGTACCTGTGGGACCTGGACCCGAGTACAGTCACGCACCAGCTGGAGCGGCAGGACGCATTGAGGAACTTTGCTGAACTGATTCAACAATCTGCTTTTTCGTGGTTTCCGACTTTGAGGCGTTCCGTTTGGAGGTTTGGAGTTCCTAGTTGGAAGTTTCAGCTGGAACACCTGTGAGGTCAGAGTTCCAACTCTGTCTGACACGTCTGCTGGTGTGCCGTCCCACGCCGGGCGTTGTTCTCTGACAGTCCTGTGGGATTTGCCGCGTTAATGCGGACGCACTGCTTTTGTCAGTGGACGTCAATAATCCATTCATATTGACGCACCGCCAGCAGCACTAACAACGTCAGTCACATGATGTTTTCATTCCAGCTTCCACTTCGGCGCTGCAGGTGACAGGCTGTGGGCGGGGCTTCAGCTGCAGGCGAGTCAAAAAATGCACATCAAGAGACACAATTCTTCAAAATAGTTTTATTTTTCTCTTTAATCCTCTTCATCATCCTCGTCTTCATCGTGGATTTCACTGGAACATTTCAGTCTGATTGTCTTTCATTAACACTGCAGCAGCTTATTGGTCAGCAATCAGCTGGGCTACTGAATGATCGCTTTTTAAATCTAATTAAAAACATAAAACAGTAGAAAGATGAGTCTCAAGACCCGAGTCTCAAGACCCGAGTCTCAAGACCCGAGTCTCAAGACCCGAGTCTTGAGACTCGGGTCTTGAGACTGTCAGCTCAAGCGTCCATGTAAAACCAGGTGGCTGCGTCTTCATCAGCTAAACTCATCTGTGACGGCTCGGTTTGTTCACCTGTCTCCGCCCGACGGGACAGGAAGTGAGGTGTGAAAGGGTAACCTCACTGCAGATGTCACCTGGACTGCAGACAGGAGAAGGTCAAAAAATGAAAAACTTAAAATAAAACTTTGGACAATTAACCTGTTGAGTGTGTGTCTGTGTATGTGTGTATGTATGTGTGTGTATCTGTGTGTGTATCTGTGTATGTGTGTATGTGTGTGTGTATGTATGTATGTGCGTCTGTGTATGTGTGTATGTCTGTGTGTATGTGTGTGTGTCTGTGTGTATGTGTGTGTGTCTGTGTGTATGTGTGTGTGTATGTATGTATGTGCGTCTGTGTATGTGTGTATGTATGTATATGTGTGTGTATCTGTGTGTGTGTGTGTGTGCGTATCTGTGTATGTGTGTGTATGTATGTGTGTGTGTGTATGTGTGTATGTGTGTGTATGTATGTGTGTGTGTGTCTGTGTATGTGTCTGTGTGTATGTGTGTGTGTGTGTATATGTGTGTGTGTATGTGTGTATGTGTGTGTATGTGCGCCTGTGTATGTGTGTGTGTGTATATGTGTGTGTGTGTGTGTATGTGTGTGTGTGTGTCTGTGTGTGTCTGTGTATGTGTGTGTGTATGTGTGTGTGTGTATATGTGTGTGTGTGTATGTGTGTGTGTGTATGTGTCTGTGTGTGTCTGTGTGTATATGTGTGTGTGTGTGTGTGTATATGTGTTTGTGTATGTGTGTATGTGTGTGTATGTGTGTATGTGCGTCTGTGTATGTGTGTGTGTGTATATGTGTGTGTGTATGTGTGTATGTGAGTATGTGTGTGTGTGTGTGTGTCTGTGTGTGTGTGTGTGTGTGTGTGTATGTGTGTGTGTCTGTGTGTGTGTCTGTATGTGTATATTTAATTCAATTCAATTCAATTTTATTTTTATAGCGTCTATTACAACACAAGTTGTCTCCAGGATCTTTCCAGAGACCCAGAACAATTATTACATAAACAATGGCAGGTAAAAACTCCCCTTTAAGAGGGAAGAAACCTGGATCAGGACCTGGATCATAAGGGGGAAGAAACCTGGATCAGGACCTGGATCAGGACCTGGATCATGAGGGGGGACCCTCCTGCTGAAGGCCAGCGGGGTAGAGCAAGAAATAAGAAAGAATAGAGACATAGAGACACCGTCACAGGTACAAGACAGGATACATTAGTAACTATCATCAGTAGTCCAATTAGACTTCTGTGTATATGGGTGATATATGGATAGACGGTGGTCCAAGGGGATGAGGACTGCAGGTCTGGATGTCAGCAAGTATCCAACAGACATCCACACAGACAGGTGGAGGCAGACACTGGGATGGTCAGAGGTGGAACTGCAGGTCAGCAAGCAGCTCCTGAGGTTCTGGTCTGCAGAACATGCACAGAAGAGGAAAAGAAGGACCAGACCAGCACAAAAAACTACCAGAACAATGGACCACAATTAAGTTTATGGGATACTGTTAATAAATGAGGGTTGAGGTGAAGAAGAGACAGAGAAGGCAAAGAGAAACAGAGAAGGTGAAAGGCACCACTCAGTGGATCATGTTGGTGCCCCCCTGCAGCAGAGGCCTATAACAGCATATCTACACCGAAGCTGTTTAAGATGAGCTGCTCTAATCTGGTCCTGCAGCTGCAGCTTTGACTACTGGCCCTGACACATTAAGGTACTAAATATACACTAACTATATGCTTTATTAAACAGAAATGTTTTAAGTTTAGTTTTAAAGGTGGAGGTGGTGTCAGCCTCCTTCACCCAAACTGGAAGTTGGTTCCAGAGTGATGGTTCCTGATAGCAGAAGACCCATCCTCCAGATCTACATCTGGATCTTCTAGGAACTACGAGTAAACCTGCACCCTGAGAACGGAGAGCTCTATTAGGAACGTACGGTTCTATAAGGTCTTGCAAATATCGCGGCGCTAGGCCATTTTGGACTTTATATGCCAGTAATAAAATGTTGAATTGGATTCTAAATTTTCCGGGGAGCCAATGGAGGGAAGCTAAAACTGGAGAGACGTGGTCTCTCTTGTTGGTTCCTGTCAGCACTCACGCTGCTGCGTTTTGGATCATCTGGAGGATCTTCAGAGAATTACTTGGACATCCAGCCAACAACACGTTACAGTAATCTAGTCTAGAAGATACGAACGCATGAATTAGGTTTCCAGCATCACTCTGGGAGAGGATGCTCCTGATCTTTGTGATATTACGGAGGTGGAAAAACGCAGTTTTACAAACCTGATTAATATGCTGTTTAAATGACAAATCCTGATCGAATATAACGCCAAGGTTTTGCAGTTTTACTGGAGGCCATCGCAAGACCATCTAATCCCTTCCTGAGATGTTTGGACCACAAACAACAACTTCTGTTTTATCAGAATTTAGTAGCAAAAAATTTCTGGACATCCAGTCCTTGATGTCCTTAAGACACATCTGAAGTTTTTCTAATGGTTCTGTTTCATCTTCATAGACAGATACAGCTGCGGATCATCAGCATAACAATGAACATTAATGCCGTGGTTCGGGATAAAACTTCCTAAGGACTGCATGTATAAACTGAACAGGATTGGCCCTAGAACTGAACCCTGCGGGACACCATAGCAGACCCTCATCTGTACTGAAAAACCTCATTAACATGAACAAACTGGAATCTATCAGACAGATATGATTTAAACCAATCTAGAGCTGTCCCTTTAATCCCAACAACATACTCTAGCCTCTGCAGTAAAATGCTGTGATCTATGGTATCAAAAGCAGCGCTGAGGTCCAGCAGAACCAGTATGGACACTAACCCATTATCTGAGGTCCAGCAGAACCAGTATGGACACTAATCCATTATCTGAGGTCCAGCAGAACCAGTAGGGACACTAACCCATTATCTGAGGTCCAGCAGAACCAGTATGGACACTAATCCATCATCTGAGGTCCAGCAGAACCAGTACGGACACTAACCCATCATCTGAGGTCCAGCAGAACCAGTATGGACACTAACCCATCATCTGAGGTCCAGCAGAACCAGTAGGGACACTAACCCATCATCTGAGGTCCAGCAGAACCAGTATGGACACTAACCCATCATCTGAGGTCCAGCAGAACCAGTATGGACACTAACCCATCATCTGAGGTCCAGCAGAACCAGTACGGACACTAACCCGTTATCTGAGGCCATAAGAAGGTCATTGGAGACTGGAACCAGTGCTGTTTCTGTGCTATGATGCATCTGAACCCTGACTGAAGAACTTCAAATAGATCATTTCTATACAAATGGTCACACAGCTGCTGCAACGACCTTTTCCAGAATTTTAGAGATAAATGGAAGGTTGGAAATTGGTCTATAGTTAGCTAAAATGTCTGGGTCAAGAGAGGGTTTTTTAAGTAATAGTTTGATTACTGCGACTTTAAAAGCCTGTGGTACATATCCTAAGACTAGGGACAAGTTGATCTGTTTCAGTATTGTCGGTCCAATAAGAGAGAAAACATTTTTAAGTAGTCGAGTAGGGATTGGGTCTAACAGACACGTGGATGATTTAGATCCATTGACGACTGAGGTCAGCTCAGAGAGGTCAACAGGAACAAAACAGTCTAGAGTCAGGTCGGAGCATAAGGGAGTCGCTGAATAAATGCCCACAGCCACTGCCGGGAGGGCCTGGCCGATTTCCTCTCTAATTCTGACAATTTTATTGCTAAAGAAGCTCATAAAGTCTTCACTACTGAGAGCTGCAGGGATGCACGGCTCAACAGAGTTGTGGCTCTTTGTCAGCCTGGCTACAGTGCTGAACAGAAAACGTGGGTTAATTTTATTATCTTCTATTAACACTGAATAATAGGCTGTTCTAGCTTTGCGAAGCACTTTTTTATACACTATTAGACTATCTTTCCATGCATAATAAATATCTACAGACCTACTAGAGTACCACATAGAGTGTATGTGTGTGTGCGTATGTGTATGTATGTGTATGTGTATCTGTGTATGTGTGTGTGTGTGTGTGTGTGTATGTGTATCTGTGTATGTGTGTGTGTGTATGTGTGTGTGTGTGTGTATGTGTATGTGTATCTGTGTATGTGTGTGTGTGTATGTGTGTGTGTGTGTGTATGTGTGTGTCTGTCTGTGTATGTGTGTATGTATGTGTGTATGTGTGTGTGTGTGTGTATGTGTGTGTCTGTCTGTGTATGTGTGTATGTATGTGTGTGTGTGTGTGTGTGTGTGTATGTGTATCTGTGTATGTGTGTGTGTGTGTATGTGTGTGTCTGTGTATGTGTGTGTGTATGTGTGTGTGTCTGTCTGTGTATGTGTGTATGTATGTGTGTGTGTGTATGTGCGTATGTGTATGTGTGTATGTGCGTATGTGTCTGTCTGTGTATGTGTGTGTATGTGTGTGTGTCTGTCTGTGTATGTGTGTATGTGCGTATGTCTGTCTGTGTATGTGTGTGTGTGTGTGTATGTGTATCTGTGTATGTGTGTGTGTGTATGTGTGTATGGGCGTATGTGTCTGTCTGTGTATGTGTGTATGTGTGTATGTGCGTATGTGTCTGTCTGTGTATGTGTGTGTATGTGTGTGTATGTGTATGTGTGTGTGTCTGTCTGTGTATGTGTGTGTGTATGTGTGTATGGGCGTATGTGTGTGTGTGTGTGTATGTGCGTATGTGTCTGTCTGTGTATGTGTGTGTGTGTGTGTGTGTGTATGTGTGTGTGTGTGTCTGTCTGTGTATGTGTGTATGTGCGTATGTGTCTGTCTGTGTATGTGTGTGTGTGTGTGTGTGTGTGTGTGTGTGTGTGTGTGTGTGTGTGTGTGTGTGTGTACTGTGTAC
>CM026204.1:297958-302958 GCA_014839995.1 Xenentodon cancila | reverse complement strand
AACGTACCTGTAGGGACAGGCGGGTGGAGGCATCCAGAGGTTCAAACCTCCATCCTCCTTCTCCATCAAACTGCAGCAGGTGAGAGTGGTACTTCCTGTCAGACACAGAAGAGGAGTCAGCTGACAGCAGCTGCAGCTCTGCTGCCTCCTGCAGGCTCAGTTTAACACACACATACAGACACTCCCTCATCCTCATCAGCTGATGTTATATTAGTGAGCTGAACTGAGTTACTGACCAGAGGGAGGGTCTGTGGGTGATGGACAGCAGAGCAATCCCGGCATCTTTTGCAGCTTGGAAGATGTTTCCCTCCACGTCAATGCTGACAGCACTCGTACACTCATCCAGGAGGGCGTACCGTGGGCTGAGACAACAACACGAAGACAGAGTGAAAGACTTGGTCAACAGATTCATTTGACTGACTGAAAACCAATAAGAGAACATCATATTAGACAAAAGGTGTGATGTCATCTGGGAGGAGGAGCCAGGCTGGATTCGCCTGAGGGACATGACAAGAGTGAACTACTTAGGTTTTTAATCTTGACAGGTGAGTCACCTGGAGGATGATTAAAGCCTGATTTATGTTTCTCGTTGAATCTACATGGTAGCAATGCAAAGCAGTTCGATCAACGCAAACCCCCCTCCTCCAAAGAAAACCCCCCACCCCCCCAGAATCAACCTCAGGTTGAGAACTCAACTGGAGATCGGATGGGGCTCAGCCGAATTGCAGCAGTAGATCATCTAGACTCCAACAAATGAACAACCAGGAAAACCCTATTAAGCCAGTCAACGGTAAACAGACAATAAAGAGCCAGTAAGTAGTTACCGGTGGTAGAACATGCGGGCCATCCCCATCCTCTGCTTCTCTCCTCCAGACAAAACGTCCTTCCAGTCACTGACAGACTCCCAACCTGAACACAACACGTAGTTATTTCCACAAAAACACTGTTACACAGTCATATCACACTAACAATACTGCAGACATAACACACTGATACACACCTCCCTCTCTGTCCAGGATGTAAAGCAAGTAGACGGTTCGCAGGATCTCCTCCAGGTCTGAATCTGTGACCCCCTTCTGAATCATCTCTTCCACTGAATCTGGATAGATCACCTGATCTCTGAGGGTCCCCTCAGACATATAGGGCCTGTCCAGTACACAATCTAGATCATTACTACATCATTACTGCACACAGAAAACCCTATTCCAGTATAGGACAGAGCTTTTCAGTTTTCCACTGACAAAATTTAGTTTACCATTTCCAGATCAGTACCAGTTTCTCCAGATCACTATAGGTTTGGTTACAAGATTGGTGCCAATTTACATCCAGAAGTGATGTATCACCTTGGGGTGTCCACTAGTAAACCAACATCATTCATTTAGGCTAAGCCCTTTAAGGGCTGAAATGAAGGCTTAGTCACCAGGCGCTCATGAATGTTTTCAAAAAACAGCAGCAGAAGAGGGTCAATCCTGTTTATCCATCTGGACCTTCTGCTGTTGTTGTTACAGTCAACCACAACATACTGCTATCTATAGCAACTTAAACATGGACCTCTCATGATCAGTACACTCTTGGTTCTGTTCAGGGGAAAATATCTTCATTACATCAGCTCTCCATGGGAGTGCCCCAAGGCTCAGTACTTGGAACCCTTCTCTTTGCCACATACCCAACCTATCTGGACCAGATTATTCATTCATGTACTTTCTCACATCATTGCTATGCAGATGATACACAACTATACCTTCATTCCCAATTGATGACCCCATAATCTCTGCACAAATCTCAGTTTGCTTCTCTGACCCGTCTGCATAGATGAAGAATCACTGCCTTCAACTTAACCTGTCTATGGCTGAAGTCCTGATTATCCCTGCCCATCACTCATTCAACCACAATATCACAATAGACGTCACATCTACTACTGACGCTCCCATGAAGGTTACAAAGAACCGGGGTGTCTGAAGGCCAGTTATCTTCCTCTGAACAATCAAAAAGTAAAACTGAATATGCTCAAACCCTGGTATAGGTCATGGTTTTATCCGACCTCCATTACCGCAATGCTCTCCTACCTGGCCTTCCAGCTTGTGTGATCAAACGTCTACAAAAAGGTCCAGAATGCGACGGCACATCTGTTTTTCAATCAACCCAGACAGACACACCTCTCGTCATTGATCTTCTACCTGTGGCTGCTCCAGTAAAACACAAGTCTCTGTCACTGGTCTACAAGGTGGTCTCGGGGACCACACCTGCCTATATGAACTTAATCATAAAGGTTTACACCCCTTCACAAGGACCTAGACTGGCTTTGTCCTCTCCTCACACAAGGAGATCTCAGGCCACACTGCTCTTTCACATGGTTCCTCAGTGGTGGAACATGTTGCCTGTGGAGACAAGAGCTGCGTAGTCCCTCTCTATGTCCTCCCCTTTAACTTCCCATATTGAAGTAATCTTAGCTTACTTAAACAATGTCTTACCTTATCTACACCTACTTTGTGAGCCTGGCTATAGACCAGGCTGCTATGCAGAAATCAGGCTTTACATCCACCATCAATTCAAGGTAAAAGAAGAAATCAGGCTGCACAATGAAATCAAATATCCTAAGTTCGGTCAAGACTGGAAGACAATCCGGTCAGGTCTGCTGTGATCCAAAGACTGACCAGGTCCACCTATTAATCTCCCATTGCATTCTTCCATCACCCATGAACAAGACTTCAAGATACTTGAACTCCACCACTTGAAGCAGGATCTGATCCCCAACCTGGAGAGGACACTCCACCCTTTTGTGACTGAGGACAGATGTCCTCTGGCTCCTCTGGTTCAAAAATTCATTCATCCCTCTTTCAACTAAACTTAACAATCACATAACACGAGAAGCTGCTGTTTTCCACTCAGGAGCTGTTAGTTCTCTTTATTAATTGATGGTTTATGTCAGTAGTGCTCTCATGTGGTGTTCTTATGTGTTGATTTTATGTTACATGTCTATATGCGGCATTTCCTCTTTAAAAAAAAAAGGAAAAAGGAAAAAAGGAGTATCCACGTCTGTATATATCCGACATGTGTACATGTGGAGCAGCAGTACCTCTGTGGGATGTAGAACATGTGCTGTGGCTCTGGGCGGTACAAGACTCCTCCATAAACGGGCCACAGTCCACTGAGGATCCTGAACAGGGAGCTCTTCCCACAGCCGTTGGGACCCGTGATCAGAATGTTCATATCGTCGTCCACCTGAGACACAAAGACATGTGACTGGGTTCTGGAATGCTGTCCAGGCTTTTCCAGGTGTTTCCAGGACATGTGAGACTGTCAACAGTTAGCGTTTTTAGATTAGATCCCGCTATTATCGCTGGATGTTGGGTAATGTAAACGCAAGGCGTGTTACTTTCCACCCCGTGCCCGGAAGGGAGTCGGGAGGCGTTATCATAATGTAAGATGTGGAGCGTATGATCCCCACATCAACAGGATGAAAAACGCCGTCAGACAGGTGTAATTTTTAAAACGAGGATGGATGAACATCAGGATGAGTGTTTTTGGTCTGGGTTTTGCTTCTGCTTCTGGTTTGCCATTTTTGTGGCCAGTTGTTCCAACAATGGATCATCCTTTGTGGTTCTGGACACACGCCGGTTTATGGCTCACAGATCTCCTCGTTGTTAGTTAGTCATCGTCAAATATCAGACCTACCTGTGACATCCTGCTGCTGTTGTTACTCTCATCAGCTGTGTCCTTATTTTATCAAAATCTAATGATAATACTTTTTTTTTTTTTAAAAACACCCCTGGTGGGTTGTTCTCAGGTCTCCCTCCCACGACCCGCCCCCCCGCGTTAGTTCAAATCAGAGCTCAGCCGGAGAGATCAGAGGTCGAGCATTGACGACAGAGATGAGGTTGTTTCAATCAATGCTCCCCTTTTACTTCTTCCTATGTGGTGTTTCCATTTCTGAGTCATCTTTTTTTCTAAATGCTTAAGACAAAAAGCTCATTCATTCTCTCTCTCTCTCTCGCTCTCACACACACAGTTCCTACAGATGTTAATCAGTGGTGAACCTTCACCCCTTCATACATGCAGGGTCTGAGTCAAACACAGGAGACAATATCTAGATCTTATTTTTTTAAACCAATGTAAAAGTACAGCTCCTCTACTGACCACTGGGGTCTGGATCCGGACCTGTGGTTTCTGTGTTGACCATCAGGGTCTGGATCCAACAGTGATGTCATCTCCATGCGCTTTCATGTGAAAATGTTAAACATTTTTACAGTCTGGTACAGAAAGGACATGACATGACAGAAACAATATTTGAAACACGAGGTGGATGGCCGAAACGGTTAGAAGATGATTTCCGGATCCTTCCAAGTGGAGGTCTGCGGGGACCTGCAGTTCAGGTGCTGCTCATGGTGCAGCGTGATGCAGCAGCTCTGTTGACTGTTACCAGCGTGTCTTACCAGCCAGAGGGTACAGGAAGAAGAAAGTTTGTGTCCAGGATGAGAAGGGTCAGCTGTGAACCCGGCTGCACATTTCCAGGTCCTGGAGAGATGGGAGGTTGAGCTGATCACCTTCTCAGCAGAGTGAATGATGCTGCATCTTGGCCGTGTCCCTGGCTGTGGCTGCAATAAACAAGACTGTGAGGATTGATGCGAGGATGGATTTAATGGTGGCAGTGTAGAAGTTCACCATCATCTTCACCAAAATGTGAAACTTCTTAAGCTGCTGTAGAAAGGAGATACTCTGCTGAACCTTCTTGGTGTTGATGTTCTGCACCCACTTAAGTTCCTGGATGATGATGGTGTCCATGGAGCTCAACAGAGGATGACAGGGTGAAGAGGGGCCGAGTCATCTCCACTGTCTTGAGAGCATTGAGCTTCAGGTTGATTATGCTGCACCCTCACTTCTGCAGGCTGACTCCTCCCCATCAGTGATGAGGCCGATGAGGGTGGTGTTATCTGCAAACTTCAGGAGTTTGACAGAATGGTGTCCAGAAATGCAGCTGTTGGTTTACAGGATGAAGGACA
>CM026204.1:211656-295358 GCA_014839995.1 Xenentodon cancila | reverse complement strand
ATTCACAGCGACAGCAGGGACACACGGAGCCTGTGGCGAGGGATTCAGACCATTACGGACTACAAGCCCCCACCACAGACCTGTGAGAGCAGCACATCCCTGCTGAATGAGCTGAACACCTTCTTCGCCCGCTTCGATGCACACAACACCATCGCCGCACAGAAAGCACCACCCCCTCCCGGCGACCAGGTGCTGACGCTGTCACCGGGCAGTGTGACGAGATCCGTCAGCAGGATCAACGCTCGCAAAGCTCCGGGTCCTGACAACATACCTGGTCGTGTACTGAGAGACTGTGCAGGAGAACTCACGGATGTCTTCACAGACATCTTTAACATGTCACTGAGTCAGGCGGTGGTTCCCACGTGCTTCAAAGCCACCAACATCCGTCCGGTCCCAAAACGGTCATCTCCCTCCTGCTCCAACGACTACCGTCCAGTCGCACTGACTCCCATCATCATGAAGTGCTTTGAACGGCTAGTCATGCATCACATCAAGGCTGCCCCCCCCCCCCTCTCTGGACCCCCCCTCTCTGGACCCCTTACCAGTTCGCATATCGCTCCAACCGGTCCACTGACGACGCCATCTCCACTGCCCTCCACACAGCCCTCACACATATGGACACCAGAAACGCTTATGTAAGAATGCTCTTCATCGACTTCAGTTCAGCATCCAACACCATCATCCCCCAGCAGCTCGTTCACAAACTGGACCAGCTGGGGATCAGCACCTCGCTGTGCAACTGGCTGTTGGACTTCCTGACTGGGAGACCACAGGCAGTACGGGTCGGCAGCAACACATCCAGCACCATCACACTGAGCACAGGGGCCCCCCAGGGATGTGTGCTGAGCCCCCTCCTCTTCACCCTGCTGACCCACGACTGCACACCGATTCACAGCTCCAACCTCTTCGTAAAGTTTGTGGATGACGCGACTGTGGTGGGTCTCATCAACAACAACGATGAGTCAAACTACAGGAGCGAAGTGAGCCGCCTGGCTGAGTGGTGCAGACAACAATCTCTCCCTGAACGTGGAGAAGACCAAAGAGATTGTTGCTGACTTCAGGAGACAACACACCCAGCATGCTCCTCTGACCATCAACGGTGCTGCTGTGGAGAGGGTGAGCAGCACCAAGTTCCTGGGTGTCCACATCTCAGAGGACCTCTCCTGGACTGTTAACACCGCATCACTCGCCAAGAAGGCACAGCAGCGCCTCTACTTCCTCCGCAAACTGCGAAGAGCCAGAGCCCCGCCCCCATCAGGTAACCTTCTACAGAGGCACCATCGAGAGCATCCTGACCAGCTGCATCACTGTGTGGTACGGAGCTGCACCGCAACCTGCCGCAAGTCTCTCCAACGTGTCGTGAGAGCAGCTGAGAAGATGGTTGGTGTCTCTCTCCCCTCACTTCAGGACATTTACAGACCCGTCTGACCCCAAAGCCCTCAGCATCGTCCGTGACATGGAGGACCTCGGACAGTCCTGCCACCTTGATGACGGGGAGGTCCAGCGGGTTTGGATGACTGCTCTGGACAGTGACTGGAGTCATGTCGGAGGTGACCGGGACCCCCAGTATGACGGTAATGTTTTGGGTCCAGATAAAATGCAGCTGCGACGCAGAGTGAAGGAACTCGGTGACGGAACAAAACAACGTTTCAACGCTTCATCTGTCTTCACAGTGGTGGACATCAGGAACACCGTTTTCTCTGTCCCCGTTCATAAAGACAGAAGATCTTGGTTTGGTTTCAGATTTCTGGATGGAAGAAGAAAGAAGAAGAAAAAAAAGATCTGTATCAATGGGCTGCTGTGTTGAGCCATGATGATGATCATGTCTCAACAGGAGGGAAGGGGTCAGAGGTCATTTGGATTGAAAACTCCGATAGGAAAGGTGAGCCAAAGTCTGATAATAGGTGGATTCAGACATTTAGAGTCTGAATAGACCCGAAAGTCAGTGAAGCATTTTAAGACACCTGACCAAGTAGAGGAGATAATAATTCAATCGAAATGACCAAAACGGGTAAGAAATGCTGCAGGATGCTGGATGGTGACTTTATTCCTCATCCTGAGTTTTTGTTGTTGTAGTCACCCTGTTGCTTCCTGTTTCAGTGAATCCTGATATCTCAGCTGAAGAACTGACGACTGTCTGCCGTAACATCAAGAAGCCTTCGGAGAACCAAGAGATCCAGCAGCTCCACTTGGACCTCTGACAACGATCCCACATACATGGATGTCATCAGATCTCCACGAGGGGTCAGATGAGTATAAATTTGTAGACCAGATAGCAGCAGGATTGGAGTCCTCTGTTTGGTGCACGTTAAAAAAATGAACAACATCTACAATGTTCAGAAATTAGGAAGCTGGACACAGAACGGGTTCGAGGCTGTATTTGGACAGCTGTCTGCCACGTCTCTTATGACTTTCCAGAACAGGATTGTCCTGGAGAAGGGAGGTGTGTGTGTGTGTGTGTGTGTGCCATGTTTGGAAAACAGTGTTGCACTTTTGATAACGCTGCAGATGGTGGTCTTACCAAGGCCATACGAGGGCTGCAGACCCTGAATGGTGAAAGTGCTGAGGAACACTCCGGTGATGACACCTCCATGTGGGACTCCTGGCTGGATGCGGGTGGCGAGTACCGAACCTTCGTATCTTCTGTACTAGTATCCATCGCTGTATTTTCAGCATTTCTGACATTGTGTGGTTGTTGTTGCGTCCCGATGTCTGCGTGCACTGCTGAACCGACTGATCACCACAGCCGTCTCACCGTGGAAGACAGTGTGGCACAAATGTCTCTGATTTTGGGTCTTGACTCTTGATAATGATGATATTAATATCTCTTCTTTTTGCCTTATAGAAACCCCTCTGAGTGTAAATGTCTTTGTACTCATGAAAAATGACTCCATGACTGAAGACCACCTGAAGTGGTCTTGGACGACGTGAAATAAACAAAGATTGTGTTAAAACAGGAGAGAAATGATAGGGTTAAACCTTAACACTCTCTTTGTTTTATCTCATTGTTATTTTACGCTCTGTATACTGCTCGTCTTATAAGATAATTGTACACATCAGAACATATCTTGTACTTGTTGCTTATCTACATGTCATCTGTGACCTCCTTATTTTCAATAAAAACCATAAGAGGCCACCAGAGGGGGGGTGCAGGTGCGGACAGAGACGAGAGCAGCGGAGATGTGGCTGAGTTCTCTGTCCGTCCTCCGTGATGATGTATGAAAAACTTACTGACTTTGTCTTTCTTCCTTATTGTGTGTTTAATAAATGTTTAGGTTGTTTAAACCTGTCAGAGACCCCACCCACCCGTCACACAGCCTCTTCAGTCTGCTGCCATCAGGGACGAGGCTGCGGACCCTCCGGGCCAGAACCAGAACCAGCAGACTGAAGACTGCAGACTCATCCACCAGGCCGTCAGGAAGCTGAACTCTCCCTGCTCTTCCACCGTTTCCCTCCCTGCCCCCCCCCCTCACTCACTCTGACCTCAGTCTCTGCACCAGGACTTTTGGGAGAACCGGACCGCCTACTTCGCACCAGGTCACTTTAACCAGACCGATAAGCTGAACACCTGCAGGACCGTCACACACTTTTTAAAACTGTTGTACATTTCACCGTCATTATTACAATACAGTTCATCATAACAATGTTAATGTTTATCATCAAACTGCCATTTCAGTGTTTTTACTGTAATTTTATTGTCTTTGGCTCTTAAACCCAACGTCATGTTATAACTTGTTTCTTTTTAATTTGCACTTTTTTTTTTTGCTTTGTGTTGTCACTGTAGCATCTATGTCCTGACTGAGCCCTCCATGTGCAGTAGCAGAGTCTGCCTTTGACTGTAAAATGGGCTGTTGGTTTTTTTTTGCAGTGCTCAGTGTTTATAAAGTTAATTAATTTATTCTCACCGTGAGAAATGCCATGTGTGGCATGTGAACTTGTTGAAATGTATGTGTCTCACGCGTGAGACTTGAGAGACCTGATTGGAAAGAAAGTTCTACTCTTGTAGGTCTGTAAATATTTATCGTGCATGGAACGATAGTCTAATATTATATAAAAAAGCACTTCGCAGTCCCACCCTCTGACCACCTCAGTGTCTGCTGTCCACACCTGTTTAGATAGTGGTCTCTGTAGTCCACCAACTAACCAGGTTCCAGTCTGATGGACAGAAAACTCTCAGTTCTCCAGTTAACAGATGATTATACTGATGGATCTGGTCTTTGGTACCTTTGACGGTGTGTCTGTGTCTCTACTCTCTACTTCCTGTTCGTTCTACCTGCTGGTCTCCAGCAGGAGGGTCCCCCTTATGATCCAGGTCCTGGTCCAGGTTTCTTCCCCCTTATGATCCAGGTCCTGGTCCAGGTTTCTTCCCTTTTGAAGGGGGAGTTTTTACCTGCCGTTGTTTATGTAATAATTGATCAGGGTCATGTTCTGGGTCTCTCACCAGAGACATGACATGCATTTTTTCAGATTACCATAACTCTTGGACTGTTTGCTCTATTGATGTAATTCCAATGGATTCTGGAAGCTGAGGAGCAAAGGTTTGTGTTGATATATGGTACATTACATGTAGGATGGGGGGTTGGTGAGGCTGGTCTTGGGGCGTATACGGGGTCCCCGGTGGGGCCTCTGGCTGCCTGGTGCACATTCCTACTATTTGGGACTGGTCCTGCAGTGGGGATGTCTGGGGCCTCGGGGGTGCTGGGATGCACCTCGACTGGTGGGTCTGGTGCGTGGGCCTCTAGGGAGCCCTTCCGGGGGAAGTAGTGTGGTGACAGTCAGGGCATGCCGTGATGTCAGCGGGTTCCGGTTGCCTGGCATTGCGCCGCCTCCGGGTGTTGGCTGTGTGTGGTGGCTGTCCTGGTCCCCCTGGGGCTGGTCACGTTTCTCTGTCTATCTTCTCTCCCGTTTCACCGCCTGCCATGTGTGTACATATATATATATATATATATATATATATATATATATATATATATATATATATATATATATATATATATGTATATGTGTGTGTATATATTAAAAAAAAAAAAAAAAAACTAACTCGTTCCTCACCCTCCGTGGGTGGTGTCCCTTCTAAGCTCGGGTCCTCTACCAGAGGCCAGGGAGCTTGTTCTGGACTGAGATGTCTGAGGTTGTTCCGGGGATCTGCTGCAGCCACTCTTCCAGTTTGGGGGTTACTGCCCCGAGTGCTCCGATCACCACGGGCACTACTGTCACCTTCACCTTCCAGGCCTTCTCCAGCTCCTCTCTAAGCCCTTGGTATTTCTCAAGCTTCTCGTGTTCCTTTCGCCTGATGTTACCATCACTTGGTATTGCCACATCCACCACCACGGCTTTCCTCTGCCCTTTGTCTACCACCACGATGTCTGGTTGGTTTGCCATCACCATCCTGTCTGTCTGTATCTATTTTAAACATAGCTTCGGTGTAGATATGCTGCTATAGGCCTCTGCTGCAGGGGGGCACCAACATGATCCACTGAGTGGTGCCTTTCACCTTCTCTGTTTCTCTTTGCCTTCTCTGTCTCTTCTTCACCTCAACCCTCATTTATTAACAGTATCCCATAAACTTAATTGTGGTCCATTGTTCTTGTAGTTTTTTGTGCTTGTCTGGCCCTTCTTTTCCTCTTCTTTGCATGTCCTGCAGACCAGAACCTCAGGAGCTGCTTGTTGATCTGCAGTTCCACCTCTGACCATCCCAGTGTCTGTCTCCACCTGTCTGTATGGGTGTCTGTTGGATACTTGCTGACATCCCGACCTGCAGTCCTCATCCCCTTGGATCACCGTCTATCCATATATCACCCATATACACAGAAGTCTAATTGGACTACTGATGATAGTTACTATTGTATCCTGTCTTGTACCTGTGACGGTGTCTCTATGTCTCTATTCTTTCTTATTTCTTGCTCTACCCGGCTGGCCTTCGGCAGGAGGGTCCCCCCTCATGATCCAGGTCCTGCTCAAGGCTTCTTCAGAGTCAGAGTCAGAGTCAAGTTTATTGTCAATTCTACCACATGTGAGATACATACAGAGAATCGAAATTGCGTTACCCTCAAACCCTCGGTGCTACACAATAAATACATTTTAAACACAAAGTGCAGGTTAAAAAGAGACAAGAAACAAGTTGTGACATGACAACAACAGTTTTTTCGGTTTGTTTAAAGTGACATGGTGCAAAGCAAGCGGTCCAGTTCTGCCAAAATACAGATACTGAGATCAGAGTGAGTGAGGGGGGGGCAAGGCGGGAAACGGTGGAAGAGAAGGGAGAGTGTTAAGTGTCCTGACAGCCTGGTGGACGAAGCTGTCCTTCAGTCGGCTGGTTCTGGCTCGGAGGGTCCGCAGCCTCCTCCCTGAAGGCAGCAGACTGAAGAGGCTGTGTGACGGGTGGGTGGGGTCTCTCACAATGCTGAGGGCTTTGCGAGTCAGACGGCTGCTGTAAATGTCCTGAAGTGAGGGGAGAGAGACACCAACGATCTTCTCAGCTGCTCTCACGACGCGTTGGAGAGATTTGCGGCAGGTTGCGGTGCAGCTCCGTACCACACGGTGATGCAGCTGGTCAGGATGCTCTCGATGGTGCCTCTGTAGAAGGTTACCTGATGGGGGCGGGGCTCTGGCTCTTCGCAGTTTGCGGAGGAAGTAGAGGCGCTGCTGTGCCTTCTTGGCGAGTGATGCGGTGTTAACAGTCCAGGAGAGGTCCTCTGAGATGTGGACACCCAGGAACTTGGTGCTGCTCACCCTCTCCACAGCAGCACCGTTGATGGTCAGAGGAGCATGCTGGGTGTGTTGTCTCCTGAAGTCAGCAACAATCTCCTTGGTCTTCTCCACGTTCAGGGAGAGATTGTTGTCTGCACCACTCAGCCAGGCGGCTCACTTCGCTCCTGTAGTTTGACTCATCGTTGTTGTTGATGAGACCCACCACAGTCGTGTCGTCCGCAAACTTTACAAAGAGGTTGGAGCTGTGAATCGGTGTGCAGTCGTGGGTCAGCAGGGTGAAGAGGAGGGGGCTCAGCACACATCCCTGGGGGGCCCCTGTGCTCAGTGTGATGGTGCTGGATGTGTTGCTGCCGACCCGTACTGCCTGTGGTCTCCCAGTCAGGAAGTCCAACAGCCAGTTGCACAGCGAGGTGCTGATCCCCAGCTGGTCCAGTTTGTGAACGAGCTGCTGGGGGATGGTGTTGAATGCTGAACTGAAGTCGATGAAAAGCATTCTTACATAAGCGTTTCTGGTGTCCATATGTGTGAGGGCTGTGTGGAGGGCAGTGGCGATGGCGTCGTCAGTGGACCGGTTGGAGCGATATGCGAACTGGTAGGGGTCCAGAGAGGGAGGGAGAGCAGCCTTGATGTGATGCATGACTAGCCGTTCAAAGCACTTCATGATGATGGGAGTCAGTGCGACTGGACGGTAGTCGTTGGAGCAGGAGGGAGATGACCGTTTTGGGACCGGACGGATGTTGGTGGCTTTGAAGCACGTGGGAACCACCGCCTGACTCAGTGACATGTTAAAGATGTCTGTGAAGACATCCGTGAGTTCTCCTGCACAGTCTCTCAGTACACGACCAGGTATGTTGTCAGGACCCGGAGCTTTGCGGGCGTTGATCCTGCTGAGGGATCTCCTCACAATGTCCGGTGACAGCGTCAGCACCTGGTCGCCGGGAGGGGGTGGTGCTTTCTGTGCGGCGATGGTGTTGTGTGCCTCGAAGCGGGCGAAGAATGTGTTCAGCTCATTCAGCAGGGATGTGCTGCTCTCACAGGTCTGCGGTGGGGGCTTGTAGTCCGTAATGGTCTGAATCCCTCGCCACAGGCTCCGTGTGTCCCTGCTGTTGCTGAAACGGCGGGCTATCCTCCTGGAGTACCGTCTCTTAGCCTCCCTGATGCCATGGGACAGGTTGGTCGTAGTTGTCTTTAGACCCACTTTGTCTCCAGCTCTGAAGGCAGCATTCCGAGCCCTCAGGAGTCTGTGGACTTCCTTTGTCATCCACGGCTTCTGGTTGGCTCTGACTTTGATGGTTCTGGAGTCTGTTACATCATCGATGCACTTGGCGATGTAGGCGGTAACAGACTCTGTGTACTCCTGGAGGTCTGTGGTGTTGTTGATGGTGGCAGCTTCTCTGAACATGCTCCAGTCTGTGGTGTTGAAGCAGTCTCGAAGTGCCTCTGTGGACCCCTCTGGCCACACCCGGACCTGCTTCCAGACTGGTCTGACAACTTTAACCAGTGGCCTGTATGCTGGCAGTAGCATGACAGTGATTCCCTCTTAAAGGGGAGTTTTTCCTGCCACTGTTTGGCTTAAGGTTTTTCTTCCTCTAGGGGAGTTTTTACCTGCCGCGGTTTATGTAATAATTGCTCGGGGGTCATGTTCTGGTCTCTGGAAAGATTCTGGACACAACTTGTGTTGTAGACGCTATATAAATAAAATTGAATTGAATTGAATCTGGAAGTCCCACAGGAGCTTTGCTCTGTCATTTTCCACCACCTTGGGAGGTGTTTCCCATTTTGACCTTGGGGTTTCCAGCCCATACTCCACACAGATGTTTCTGTAGAGTATGCCCGCTACTTGGTTATGGCGTTCCATGTATGCTTTCCCTGCCAGCATCTTACACCCTGCAGTTATGTGCTGGATTGTTTCCGGTGCTTCTTTGCACAACCTACACCTTGGGTCTTGTCTGGTGTGGTATATCTGGGCCTCTATTGCTCTGGTGTTCAGAGCCTGCTCCTGTGCAGCCCGGATGAGTGCCTCTGTGCTTTCCTGTAGGCCAGCTCTCTCTAGCCATTGGTAGGACTTCTTGAGATCAGCCACTTCAGTTATGGTTCGATGGTACATCCCGTGTAGGGGCTTGTCCTCTCATGATGCTTCCTCCTCCAGCACCTCTTCACCTTGCCATTGTCTGAGGCATTCACTGAGTACGTCATCCGTTTGGGCCTTGTCCTTGATGTACTCATGGAGCTTGGCAGTTTCATCCCGGATAGTGGCTTTCACACTCACTAGTCCTCGGCCTCCTTCCTTACGGCTTGCGTACAGTCTCAGTGTGCTGGATTTGGGGTGGAACCCACCATGCATGGTGAGGAGCTTCCTTGTCTTAACATCTGTGGTCTGTATCTCTTCCTTTGGCCACCTTATTATTCCTGCAGGGTATCTGATCACTGGCAGGGCGTAGCTGTTTATTGCCCGGGACTTGTTCTTGCCATTGAGCTGGCTTCTTAGGACCTGCCTTACTCGCTGGAGGTATTTGGGTGTTGCCATTTTCATTGTAGCCCCTTCGAGGTTACCATTTGCCTGTGGTATTCCAAGGTACTTGTAACTGTCCTCGATGTCTGCTATTGTTCCTTCTGGGACTGAGACCCCTTCTGTGTGGACTACCTTGCCTCTTTTTGTCACCATCCTCCTACATTTCTCAAGCCCGAATGACATCCCGATGTTGTTGCTGTAGATCCTGGTGGTGTGGATCAGGGAGTCTATGTCCCGCTCGCTCTTAGCGTACAGCTTGATGTCATCCATGTAGAGGAGGTGACTGATCGTAGCTCCATTCCTGAGGCGGTATCCATAGCCAGTCTTGTTGATTATTTGGCTTAGGGGGTTCAGACCTATGCAGAACAGCAGTGGGGACAGCACATCTCCTTGGTATATGCCACATCTGATGGACACTTGTGCAAGTGGCTTGCCATTTGCCTCGAGAGTGGTTTTCCACAGGTTCATGGAGTTTGCAATGAAGGCCCTTACAGTGCTGTTGATGTTGTACATCTCCAAGCACTCAGTGATCCATGTGTGGGGCATCAAGTCGTAGGCTTTCTTGTAATCAATCCAGGCAGTGCACAGGTTGGTATTTCGGGACTTGCAGTCTTGGGCGACTGTTCTGTCAACCAGGAGTTGGTGTTTGGCTCCTCTGGTATCTCTGCCTATGCCCTTCTGTGCTTTGCTCATGTATTGCTCCATGTGCCTGCTTATCTTAGTCGCAATGATGCCTGACAGGAGCTTCCATGTTGTGTCCATGGCAGGTTATTGGTCGGTAGTTAGATGGGGCTGCACCCTTTGTGGGATCCTTCAGGATCAGGATCGTTCGCCCTTCGGTTAGCCATTCTGGGTGAGTCCCATCTCTTAGCAGCTGGTTCATTTGTGCTGCCAGGCGCTCATGGAGTGCTGTGAGTTTCTTTAGCCAGTAGGATCATGTCTGGGCCTGGTGCTGTCCAGTTTTTCATACCTGAGACTCTTTCTTGGATGTCTGCCACTGTGATGGTGACTGGTTTCTGCTCAGGGAGGTTGCTGTGCTCCTCTCTTAGGGAGACTAGCCATTGAGCACTGCTGTTATGTGCTGCATCCTTCTCCCATATGCTCTTCCAGTACCTCTCAGTTTCCAGCCTTGGTGGGTCAGCTCTGCTGTTATTACCCTGCCATTGAGCATACACTTTCGCAGGTTGAGTTGCGAACAGCCTGTTTATTCGTCTGGCTTCATTGTCTCTAGTGTATCTCTTTAGGCGGCTAGCCAAGGCTTGGAGCCTTTGTTTGGCAGTTTCGAGTGCTTCAGGTATGGGTACCTGGTTGTACCTCTTGGGTACTGGTCTTTTCATTGCACCGTTCTGGGCTCCTGTCAATTGACTCACTTCTCTCCGTGCCACCTTGATTTTTACCTCCAACCTTCGTTTCCATGGTGGGTCATGTTTCTCATGGTTCCCATGGTTGGTCTTATAGCCAAGCATCTCCAGGATCACTGCTGCTGAAGTGTATATCAGCTCATTGGTCTCTGTGATTGTTGTGTTAGGGATCGCTGTCAGTGCTGCATTCACATTGTCCAGGAGACTTTCAGATGGTGCTTCACTTAGTCTTGGTAATCGCTGCCGGGGTTGCCTTGTGTTCATTCTTGCCATGATCTTATCTTTCAGGTCCTTGGCTGCCTCGCTCAGCGTTATTGGGGCTTGGTACCCAATCTCTGGAGGGGCAGGTTGTGTAACCTCCCCTCTGACCTGGCGTCCTGGTTCCCCCATGCAGGTATTCACCTTGCATTTGTGTTGTACCTCGTCAATCTCAAGTTGTGATAGCAGTTGCCGTTTGTGGATGTTGGAACACTGAGCTACTAGTTGTTTTGCCGTCAACTGTGACCGTGGGTTTCGAAGTAACCATTGTGCCCGCATTCTCTGCATGTAACCCCTCTGACTAGGATTACTTGAGTAGTAGCATTCCAACAGAGCCTTGTTCTCGCATCTCGCCCATTTCCACCTTGTTCCAGTAGCCCACTTCTCATCAAGGTGCTCTGGTTCCCCAGCACCTGACGCAGACCTTGTTTGGCCGGGCGACGTCTGAGCCGGCATGTCATCTGTTTCATTGTCTCTCATCATGGTATGAGGTAGGCGGTAGTAGCGTGAATGGTCTTGCCCAAGGACCCGTACTATATATATATATATATATATACACACACATATACATATATATATATATATATATATGTAAATGTGTATATATGTGGCCCATATCTTACACCAGGGATCAGCTGCGTGTGCTCTGTAACTCGACAAGAGATGGTGTATCTCTGGTCACATCACTGTTAAGGTGCAAGTTTCCTGCAAGGACATTAAATTGTTTAGATGTCTTCCTTTTTGTTATTTGGCAAGTCAAACCCATTTGGGAAAACACAGGTGAAGCCTACATTGCTCTGACTGGGCCCAACTAGGGAATGTACTTGAGACCTAATGTAGCACACCCTCTTAGGCCCTAACTAAAACCCAACCAGAACTCTCTTCAAGACCATTAGGGGCACACAGGTGGAGCTTACGTGGGTCTAGGTACATTGTCTAGATGGGCCCTATTTAAAGTCTATACTGATCCCACTTCAAGCCAATATGGTGCCGGTACGGATTTTGTGTAACTTCCAATGTTGGGCTCCACCTGAAACCCAGTCAGAATTCAGTTGAAGCCCATATAAGCAAACCAGGTTAACTGCAAACAAAACAGCTTTTAGAGACGTTCTGGGTCCATAGCCCATTACAAAAGAGCAGTATTCGCTCTGTTTTTATTTTATTTGATTCCACTATGAATAACATGGTCAGATCAAGCCAGGACCTTCCAGGCCAAGCCCGCAGTGCAGGTAAAAGTACAAGTCCTCTGATGGTCTTCTGGCAGTGGACTCATATTGGTCCTCTGACGGCGGGATTCATATTGTTTTCTAGCAGTGGTAAGAGAATCGCAGGTCTGGATCCGGACCCTGGCAGGTTCTTCATGTCCAGGTTTATGTCAGACTTGCTCACACAAACACTTTGTTTTTGTTTTGGAGTCAGTGGGACAGATTCTGTTGACTCGACAGAGATGCAGTGTTCAGCTGTTGGATGAAGAAAACACAGCAGACCTGCAAAAGCAGTGATGACAAACCTTTATTTAAAAAGCGCTGGCTCACGGTCGCAGGTTTTATTTACACAACAGGAAAAGTACAAATCAGTAATAGAAAACATTCTGATTGTAACTGTGAACTGGATTGCACAAAAACACACAAACCATCCCCGCAGCTGCACCTCAGCTGGTTCTGGACTTGAAGTGGAACCTGATGCAGGACTAGTGCAACAGAAGATAGGCCAGTACCAGCACCAGCACCACAGCAGAGATAGGACTGTGTCTGAGTTGTTTCAGATAAAAGTATTTTCAACCGAGCTGGATGCAGTTCAGAATACTGACACTAAAACTGATCAAATCAAAGTTTGGTTGGAAGCAAGTTCCAGGCCGGACTGGAGTGGTTCTCGGTCCTGTTAGCAAGCCCAGGACCACTTTAGAACTGTTGTTGGGTGCTGGAACTAACTTCAGAACTACAGCTGAAACTCCTAGTACAGTCTAGTACCAGTACTACAATAGAAATGGAACAGTGTATTGAACAGTTTGGTTGGAACCAGAACAGTTCTGAACCTGGACTTCAGTAGTTCTACAGTTCTGTTAACAGGCCCAAAATAACAACAGTATTGCATATACTGTAGTCTGAGATAATACTGGCACTGCCGTTTTATGTCCTCATACTGAGGTAACACATACAGCTACTGTTATATTACTGTAGTATAACAGAGTAGTACTGCAGTGTTAAAGGGCAGTATTGTAGTACTACAAAGTTGTACTTTAGTAGTACACCATGGTATTGTTGAATGGTAGTAATGCAGTAAATTCTGTACTGTAGTATTACACAGTTAAAATTACAAAAAATTACAAAAAAAAAAAATTATGTAGTGTTAGTGACCCAGTACAATTATATAGTATTGCCATATTAATACAGAGAACTACTAAAGAAGTATGCACAGATATTCTAATAGTAGCACTGTAACAGTAGTACTGCCATCAAACTGTAACACTACTACTATGGTAGAACATACAGCTACTGCTGTAGTATTGTAGTAGTACATAGCAGTAGAACTATCAGTGGGGTTGTATTAATTCTGCAGTAGTAGTTTAAAGAAATACTACGGCAGTACCTTAAGTAGTTGTGTTACTGTAGCAGTATTAAATTAGAACTTCTAGTAGTATTAGTAATAGTAGTATGGTAGTACTTTAGTGGGATTACCATACATGGAATTAGTACTACAGTAGTTGTAGTAGTAACCTTGCTGTTGTTGTTGGGCACCAGAACTAACCTGCCTGTTGTTGTTGGAGCTTAAACTAATCCGGTCGTTGTTGCCAGAACTAACCCAACCAGTGTTGTTGGGCGCCAGAACAAACCCGGCCGTTGTTGTTGAGCACCAGAACTAACCTGGCCGGTGTTGCCAGAACTAACCCGGCTGTTGTTGTCGGGCGCCGGATCTAACTTAGCTAGCATTGTTGAGCGCCAGAACAAACCCAGCTGTTGTTGTTGGAGCTGGAACTAATCCAGTCGGTGTTGAGCACCAGAACTAACTCGGACGTTGTTGCCAGAGCTAACCCGGCAGTTGTTGTTGGACGCCAGAACTAACCTGGCAGATGTTGCCAGAACTAACCCGCCGTCGTTGTTAGGCACCGGAACTAACCCAGCCGATGTTGTTGGGCGCCGGACTTAACCTGGCCGGTATTGCCAGAAATAAGCCGGCTGTCGTTGTGGGGTGCCGGATCTAACCTGGCTGTCGTTGTCGGGTGCCGGAGCTAACCTAGCTGATGTTGTTGGGCGCCAGGAACTAACCTGGCGGTGTTGCCAGAACTAACTCGGCCGGTGTTGCCAGAACTAACTCGGCTGTCGTTGTTGGGCGCCGGAACTAACCAGGCTGTTGTTGTTGGGCACTGGAACTAACTCGGCCGTTGTTGTTGAACGCCAGAACTAACCAAGCCGTTGTTGCTGGGCGCCGGATCTAACTTGGCTAGCATTGTTTGGCACCAGAACAAACCCGTCTGCCATTGTTAGGCACCGGAACTAACCCAGCCAGTGTTGTTGGGCGCCGGATTTACCCTGGCTGGCATTGCCAGAACTAACCCGACTGTCGTTGTGGGTTGCCAGATCTAACCCGGCTGTTGTTGTCGGGTGCTGGATCTAACTCGGCTGGCATTGTTAAGCGCCAGAACTAACTCGGCCGTTGTTGTTGGGTGCCAGAACTAACTTGACAGGTGTTGCCAGAACTAACACGGCCATTGTTGTTAGGTGCCAGAAAAAACCCGGTTGTCATTGTTGGGCACCAGGAACTGACCTGGCTTGTTGTCGTTTTTGTTGGAGTCGGAACTAACCCGGTCGGTGTTGCCAGAACTAACCTAGCCGGTGTTGTTGGGCGCCAGAACACGGCCGTTGTTGTTGAACGCCATAATTAACTGGGCCGTTGTTGCCAGAGCTATCCCGGCCATTGTTGTTGGGCGCCAGAACTAACCTGGCCAGTGTTGCCAGAACTAACCTAGCTGTGTTGTTGGGCACCGGAACTAACTCGACAGGTGTTGTTAGGGACCAGAACTAACCAGCCAGTTTTTGTTTGGCACCAGAACTAAACAGGCAGTTATTGTCAGGCGCCGGATCTAACTTGGCCGTTGTTGGGCGCCAGAACTAACCTGGCCGGTGTTGCCAGAACTAATCCGGCTGTGTTATCGGTCACCAGATCTAATTTGGCTAGTATTGTTGGGCACCGGAACTAACCTAGCCGATGTTGTTGGGTGCCAGGAACTAACCTGGCCGGTGTTGTTGGGCGCCAGGAACTAACCTGGCCGGTGTTGCCAGAACTAACCCGGTCGTAGTTGCCAGAACTAACCTAGCCGGTGTTGTTGGACGCCGGAACTAACCTGGCTGTCGTTGTTGGATGCCGGAACTAACCAGGCTGTTGTTGTTGGGCGCCAGAAATAACCTGGCCGTTGTTGCCAGAGCTAACCCGGCCGTTGTTGTTGGGCGCCAGAACTAAACAGGCAGTTATTGTCAGGCGCCGGATCTAACTTGGCCGTTGTTGGGCGCCAGAACTAACCTGGCCGGTGTTGCCAGAACTAATCCGGCTGTGTTATCGGTCACCAGATCTAATTTGGCTAGTATTGTTAGGCACCGGAACTAACCTAGCCGATGTTGTTGGGCGCCAGGAACTAACCTGGCCGGTGTTGTTGGGCGCCAGGAACTAACCTGGCCGGTGTTGCCAGAACTAACCCGGTCGTAGTTGCCAGAACTAACCTAGCCGGTGTTGTTGGACGCCGGAACTAACCTGGCTGTCGTTGTTGGATGCCGGAACTAACCAGGCTGTTGTTGTTGGGCGCCAGAAAAAACCCGGTTGTCATTGTTGGGCACCAGGAACTGACCTGGCTTGTTGTCGTTTTTGTTGGAGTCGGAACTAACCCGGTCGGTGTTGCCAGAACTAACCTAGCCGGTATTGTTGGGCGCCAGAACACGGCCGTTGTTGTTGAACGCCATAATTAACTGGGCCGTTGTTGCCAGAGCTATCCCGGCCATTGTTGTTGGGCGCCAGAACTAACCTGGCCAGTGTTGCCAGAACTAACCTAGCTGTGTTGTTGGGCACCGGAACTAACTCGACAGGTGTTGTTAGGGACCAGAACTAACCAGCCAGTTTTTGTTTGGCACCAGAACTAAACAGGCAGTTATTGTCAGGCGCCGGATCCAACTTGGCCGTTGTTGGGCGCCAGAACTAACCTGGCCGGTGTTGCCAGAACTAATCCGGCTGTGTTATCGGTCACCAGATCTAATTTGGCTAGTATTGTTGGGCACCGGAACTAACCTAGCCGATGTTGTTGGGTGCCAGGAACTAACCTGGCCGGTGTTGTTGGGCGCCAGGAACTAACCTGGCCGGTGTTGCCAGAACTAACCCGGTCGTAGTTGCCAGAACTAACCTAGCCGGTGTTGTTGGACGCCGGAACTAACCTGGCTGTCGTTGTTGGATGCCGGAACTAACCAGGCTGTTGTTGTTGGGCGCCAGAAATAACCTGGCCGTTGTTGCCAGAGCTAACCCGGCCGTTGTTGTTGGGCGCCAGAACTAACCTGGCCGGTGTTGCCAGAACTAATCCGGCTGTGTTATCGGGCACCAGATCTAATTTGGCTAGTATTGTTGGGCACCGGAACTAACCTAGCTGGTGTTGCCAGAACTAACCCGGTCGGTGTTGCCTGAACTAACCTAGCCGGTGTTGTCAGAACTAACCTAGCCGGTGTTGTTGGACGCCGGAACCAACCTGGCTGTTGTTGTTGGGCGCCGGAACTAATTCGGCCGTTGTTGTTGGGTGCCAGAACTAACTCGACCGGTGTTGCCAGAACTAACCCAGCCGTTGTTGTTGGGCACCGCAACTAACTCGACCTGTGTTGTTAGGCACCAGAACTAACCCGGTCGTTGTTGTTGGGCACCAGAACTAACCCGGTCGTTGTTGATGGGCACCAGAACTAACCTGGGCAGCATTGCCAGGTTCTATCAAAGTCTGGTGAATTCTGCTTTACAGAGTTTATAATAATACTGCAGTTTTAGTTCTGTAGCAATACTACTGTAGTACCATTGCAATAGTACTATAACTGTAGTCTAGTAGTGGTACAAGAGTTCGAGTGCAAGTAGTACTATTAGTAGTGTCTATATATAGTATTGCAGTAGCAATATAGTAATAATACTATAGTAGCAGTTTTATAAAAGCAGTACTATATTGGTAGTATCATAGTAGATGTATTATCATAGTAGTTCTGTAGTAATAGTAGTACTGATCAGTAGTATTTCCATGCTGAGGTGTGCAATAGTTTTGAAGAGTGAGGTGCATGCTGGGAGTCTGAAAATGTGGTTCAATGACCAGAGAGAGTAATCAGTTACAGACAGGTGAGTCTGAGACGAACACAGTGATAGGGTTAAACCAGCAGCCAATGGCGTCTGGACTGTCACATGTGGGCGTGGTTTGTTCTGAAACAAGCAGTGACTGTGATCAATGACTGTGTTGATCCGGCAAAACTCGCATTCGGGTGATGTACAGACAGTTGATCAGCCAATCGTTTATGACCACTGCATCTTCAGAGGAAACCGGTCAGACAGGTTCAGTGGCAGAGAAGCGGCATGATTGACTGAATGAATCACAACAACAAAGAACCAACAACTAAGGGACGGGTGTTCAGGTGTGCAGGTGTGAGAGAGCACAGCTGTGATGTGCAGGTGTGCAGACATGAATCCTCATCAGTTACACTAACATCGCAAATGTGAAAATATTCTCGTTTCATTCATAAAATGTTTACAAAATCAGTCATCTTAAGTTCATTAAAAAAACAGATCAGTTAAGTTGATTGACTAACACAAAACAATCAATGAACACTGGATCATCACCACCTGATTGTCATTTTAACATTTGCTTCTCTACCTGAAACTGCTTAAACCTGATTCTTATTGCTTCTGTCTGAACCTGGATCTGCATCTGCATTCAAGTCTGAACCTGGATCTGCATCTGCATCCAGGTCTGAACCTGGATCTGCATCTGTATCCAGGTCTGAACCTGGATCTGCATCCAGGTCTGAACCTGGATCTGCATCTGCATTCAAGTCTGAACCTGGATCTGCATCTGCATCCAGGTCTGAACCTGGATCTGCATCTGCATCCAGGTCTGAACCTGGATCTGCATCCAGGTCTGAACCTGGATCTGCATCTGCATTCAAGTCTGAACCTGGATCTGCATCTGAATCTAAGTATAAATCTGGGTCTACATCCATGTCTGAACCTTGATGTGCATCTCCACCTAAGTCTGAACCTGGATCTTTCCCTGGATGCACAATTTGGTCCAGGTCTCACAGAAGCAGGTGTCATTACAGGACCAGGTCTCAGTGCGGACCAGACAGTCCCAGAGCCTTTGTACTTGGACAGCATTTGTCCATTAGCAAGTTTTCTTGTATTTCAGGGTCTCCTTGCAGGTCCAGGTCTCCCTCTGGATCCAGGTCTTGCTGAATGACCAGCGCTTGCTGGTTCCAGGATGGATCTCATGTGTTGGAACTTAGTGCGTGTTCATCGACTCCAAACTGAGATTACCTGATGCTTCCTGTCAGACTCACTTGAGGGATTAACTGGCCACTTGATATGATCATGATTTGGCTGCATTAAGCTGGTGATGTCGCTGGTGATGTCAGCGAGCAGAGCTCTTCGAGTGATTATCTGTTCTTAGAAGAGAGTCATCCTCGTATTCCTCTGCGTTATGAAGAGTCTGATTGTCTGAGCAGTCTAATTAGTAAGATGAAGCCAAAAACAAGGCTGAAGACAAGGATGTCTGGACATGAACCAGAAACTGTTGTTTCACATTTGTTCAGTTCATCACGGAAACAGAGTTCTGTTCAGTAACTATAGCAAAAACTGGAATCTTTGAGGCAGCTGGTTTGACCAAGTCTCAGAGCTACAGGTCCAATGGTCTCATTGATCCTGTTTAGACATGGTAATAATGTCTGTTTATTCATTAGGATCTGTTTAAACCTGGTATTGACATCTGTTTATATCTGGTATTAAAAAAAGAGAACGTTCAAAGGTTTAGGTGTTTTTCACTTGCAGAAAGCAGTGAATCACTGAACAGCACCTAGTCCACCTCCACAATAAAAAACGAGAGAAACATCTGTTGTGACCTGGTTGACCTTTGTGAATCAAGTTTTCACTTGATTCACACATAAATATGACCTTACTGTTGTCCGAGTATGACCTTCCTCCTTTACAGACAATGTCAGATAAGTAGGCAGTCCTTTAACCAGGACCAGGAGTTGATTTTACACTATTAAAAGATTGTGAGCACATGTGACCAACACCACGTCCCAGTGTGGTCTGAGGGACTGGAGCTCAGTGTGTCTTCAAATATGTCTTTGGTGTGTTTACACCTGTGCTTAAGGCTTGCGATGCTTTTGATTGCTCAGGATGGATGTTAGTACCAGGTTTAAAAAGGGTCAAACAGACAACACTTTCACAACACTGAAACCCTGATGAATCTCTGGAAGGCATCATTTTCAGTGCTGCAGGTTCTTTACCATAAACTTCAAATCTATTTCAAACCATCTTGTTATTGTTCCTTCAAACAACATGCAGGCAGTGTTTCAGCTCCATGTTTTGTTTGGCTGACTAGAGCAGGTCATGGCAGTGTCACACCATCAGTCGGTTCTTGTCACTGCCCCCCCCCCCCCATCAGGGTGAGGTCCGCTTTAAAATCCAGATGTTGGTTCTTGTACATGGAGATGCATTTTAAAGTGCATTAAACTTTCAGGCCAGGGCTTGTAATGCTGGTTGTCCCTGAATGGCCAGGTAATGTTTTTCTGCAGCATTACAGCCAACATCCTTCAGATAGGTGGTCCTGCCTGTCGTTTGGTTGTCAGCCGCTCATTCCAGTTTCAGTAAGAGCAACATCCCCGAAGAACGCACAGGAGCCTTTATCCATCAGGACCAGAAGCTCCACCCACCAGTCACAGGTGTGCCATAGTCACCTAGACACCATCCTAACCCAGGAAGCCAGCCTGGGATCAATCCAGTGTTATTATCATTCAGAGTCAGACCAGAGTTCCAGGAGATGGCTGGTCCAGTGTCAGGTCTCTGAGAGGGACTTCTTGCTTTTGAGAGTTGTGGTAGAATGAGTTGTCTGCAGCCCTGAAACACACAGAAGGGCCAGGTGTCAGAACTTCAAGAAGTTTCCAAACAGACCAGAGTTGAAGGTGTCCAGCAGGTCACCAGATGACCTGCAGAGCTATGAAAAGGCTGAAGGAATTGATCTTTCTTTTTTCAATGGACATGTTGGAGAAGACAATAGAGGTGAGGAGGAAGTAATGGGCAGATTTGGCATCCAGGACAGCAATGAGGGAATGTTTGTGGTGAATACTTTATTCCAGAAAAGGCAGGAACATAGGGTGACTTATAAGAGTGGAGGTAGGAGACGCAGAGGATGGTGTGTAGGACAACTCCGGTGGTGAAGAAGATGAAGAAGACAAAAGCAGAGTGTTTGGTTTTCAGAGCAGGGTTGAAACAGGCTCTGGATGGTCGGGAGGTTCTTCCAGACGACAACTGCAGCTGGTGTAATCAGGGAGACGGGCAGGAGATACTTGGTGTGTCATGTGGGAGGAAAGGAGGCAAGGAGACCTGGTGGTGGAATGAGAAAGTGAAGGAGCATGTAACGAGAAATAGGTTAGCTAAGAAGTAGTGGAGCGCTGAAGAGAGTGGACAGGAGTTCAGGGAGATGCAGCGTAAGGTGAACGTAGAGGTGGCAAAGACCCCACAAAGGAGGTGTGATGACTTATATGATTAGGTGGACAGGACAGAGGGAGAGACGGAGCTGTGCGGGTTGGAGCGGCAGGGAGACGAGGATGAAAGGACCTACGGCAGACTGATGAAGGATTCAATTCAATTTTATTATTTAGCGTCTGTTACAACACCAGTTGTCTCCAGGATCTTTCCAGAGACCAGAACATGACCCTGATCAGTTATTACATAAACAACGGCAGGTAAAAACTCCCCTTTAAGAGGGAAGAAACCTGGACCAGGACCTGGATCATAAAGGGGAAGAAACCTGGACCAGGACCTGGATCATAAGGGGGAAGAAACCTGGACCAGGACCTGGATCATAAGGGGGGACCCTCCTGCTGAAGACCAGCCGGTAGAACAGGAAGTAGAGAGAAGAGACACACCGTCAAAGGTACCAAAGACCAGATCCATCAGTATAATCATCTGTTACCTGGAGAACTGAGAGTTTTCTGTCCACCAGACTGGTACCTGGTTAGTTGGTGGACTACAGAGACCACTATCTAAACAGGTGTAGACAGCAGACACTGAGGTGGTCAGAGGTGGGACTGCAGGTCTGAGGATCATGTTGGTTCCCCCCTGCAGCAGGTCTACAGCAGCAGATCCAGATGAAGCTGTGTTGAAGACCAGCTGCTCCAGTCTGGTCCTGCAGCTGCAGCTGTGACTACTGGTCCTGACACACTAAAGTTTACACCAACTAGATGTTTTACTGAACACAAACATTTGAAGTTTGGTTTTAAAGGTGGAGGTGGTGTCAGCCTCCTTCACCCAAACTGGAAGTTGGTTCCATAGTGATGGTTCCTGATAGCAGAAGACCCGTCCTCCAGATCCACATCTGGATCTTCTAGGAACTACGAGTAAACCTGCACCCTGAGAATGGAGAACTCTGTTAGGAACATGAGGAACCATCAGGTCTTGGAGAGAACCAGGAGTTTGGATGTTTAGGACTTTATAACAAGTAATGGGGAGCCGATGGAGAGAAGCTAAAACTGGAGAGACGTGGTCTCTTGTTGGTTCCTGTCAGCACTCGCGCTGCTGCATTTTGGATCATCTGGAGGATCTTCAGAGAATTACTTGGACATCCAGCCAACAACACGTTACAGTAATCTAGTCTAGAAGATACAAACGTGTGAATTAGTTTTCCAGCATCACTCTGGGAGAGGATGCTCCTGATCTTTGAGATATTACTGAGGTGCAAAAACACAGTTTTACAAACCTGATTAATATGCTGTTTAAATGACAAATCCTGATCGAATATAACGCCAAGCTTTCGCACAGTTTTACTGGAGGACATCGCAAGACCATCTAATCCCTTCCTAAGCTGTTTGGGACCACAAACAACCAGGGTGCTGGTATTTCGTGTGCCTTTGTTTAGGACGGTGCTTCCATCGAACCGTCACCCAGCCGCCCTGACTGTCCGGCTGCTCGGGGGCTGCAGGGGGCGACTGGTGGAAATGAAAGTTACAGAAGGGAAAAGGTGGAAAAGAACTTTACCACGTGTACCGTTTTATTATCAGAAAACCAGCTCAAATTAGAGTTAAAGGATTTGAAGAATCAGAACCCGTGACGCCGTGCAGATGGTCACAGACAGCGAATAACAAACAGGAAGTGATGCAATATGTTAACGCTATCTTAGGGTAAGAATTGTGTTCAAGCTGGTTGGAACAGGTGAAGAAAGGTTGAGGTTGATGTGTGACCAAAGAGCATCAGCACAAGTGAAAGGAAAGATCTACAAGACAGTGGTCTAGAGACCATGGTGCTGAGGAAAAGACTGAAGGCAGAGTTGGAGGTAGCAGAGGTTAAAATGTTAAGGTTCTCTTTGGGAGTGACGACGATGGGTAGAATCAGGAATGAGAACATCAGAGGGACGGCACATGTTAGATGTTTTGGAGAGAAAGTCAGAGAAACCAGTCTGAGATGGTTTGGACATGTACAGAGGAGGAAGTGTGAGTTGAAGGACGATGAGGTTGGGACTGTCAGGAGAGAGGTCTAGAGGAATACCAAAGAGGACATTGTGGATGTAGTGACAGAGGACATGAAGTTAGATGGCGTGAGAGAAGAACATATAGAGGATATGGGTAGAAGGAGAGTTGGGACTTGTTGTGGAGACCCCTGAAGGGAGCAGCTGAAAGGAAGAGAAGAAGAAGAGGCTCGTGTTTGCAGCGCGTAGAAGTTGGTCTAATGACACTTTTCTGTGGTATTTTGGAATTGTTTTGTTTATATGGAAATTCTTAAGAGAATGATGAGATAAACTGTTCCATTTGTTTGGTCTGCTGGATGTAGATATTAAAGTCATGGTTTAAATAAAAATGGTTTGAACAATCTGTGCCATGTGACCCTGGACCAGTCAGCTTCCGGTTTACAGTTCAGACTATAAAGATATTTCATTCTGAAAAGCTTTGCAATTTGTAAATGGTTTTAAAGAAGCAACAGATATGTATGCGGTATTTTGATGACAATGATCAATTTACAACTTCCTGTGTGAATCTTGGAATGGCTTGGTTACTTTGTGAGTGAGATAATGTGTCACAAATGTGTCCCAGTGATAGCGTTCAGGTCTAAACAATCTAAACATTTATTTTCTCTTAACTGTCAACGTCAAGCAGATGAACGTCGTCATGTCTCTGAAACTTACGGGTTTTCATTCTCCGAATCTGCATCCATTTCTGAGATACGCCTCTGTCATGTGGGCATGGCTTTGAAAACCCTGCAGGAGCACTTGCTTCATGCTCTGGACTAAACTGACCACATCACCAGTTCAGGTGTTCCTGCCTCTGTCAGCGGTGGAAGGCTTGAAGCAGGGCATTATGGGAGCTACAGTCATCATTTGACCATACCTGCCATGTACTGGGTGTCCGTGGAAGGTGGCCGAATGTGGGAGCATCTGTTTGTGATGCGTCGCAGCGTGACTGTGACTCTCTTCCTTCTGATAGGTCGACTGCTGGATTACACTGTGGGTGGTTCGTCTGCGCTGCAGAGCTCCGCCTCCTCCAGTGTGACCTTTGACGTTGTTTGCTCCGGCCATCACCTTTCCACTGGTCTGGTGGTGGGAAGAACCCAAGGTGTTTCTCAGGTACCAGTCCCTCAGACCTATCAATCACATCAGACTGAACATCAAAAGGAAGTGTGGAATTCTAAGACTCAGGTGTTCCAGGTGTTTCTGGTTATACTGGTTACACTTCTTATGTTGGATTTTCAGGTTACACTCGTTACAATGGTTATACTGGTTTTACTGATTATGTTGGTTATACTGGTTTTACTGATTATGTTGGTTATACTGGTTATACTGATTTTCAGGTTACACTCGTTACAATGGTTATACTGGTTTTACTGATTATGTTGGTTATACTGGTTATACTGATTTTCAGGTTACACTCGTTACAATGGTTATACTAGTTTTACTGATTATGTTGGTTATACTGGTTTTACTGATTATGTTTGTTATACTGGTTATACTGATTTTCAGGTTACACTCGTTACAATGGTTATACTGGTTTTACTGATTATGTTGGTTATACTGGTTTTACTGATTATGTTGGTTATACTGGTTATACTGATTTTCAGGTTACACTCGATACAATGGTTATACTAGTTTTACTGATTATGTTGGTTATACTGGTTTTACTGATTATGTTTGTTATACTGGTTATACTGATTTTCAGGTTACACTCGTTACAATGGTTATACTGGTTTTACTGATTATTTTGGTTATACTGGTTTTACTGATTATGTTGGTTATACTGGTTATACTGATTTTCAGGTTACACTCGTTACAATGGTTATACTGGTTTTACTGATTATGTTGGTTATACTGGTTTTACTGATTATGTTGGTTATACTGGTTATACTGATTTTCAGGTTACACTCGTTACAATGGTTATACTGGTTTTACTGATTATGTTGGTTATACTGGTTATACTGATTTTCAGGTTACACTCGTTACAATGGTTATACTGGTTTTACTGATTATGTTGGTTATACTGGTTATACTGATTATGTTGGTTATACTGGTTATACTGATTTCAGGTTACACTCGTTACAATGGTTATACTGGTTTTACTGATTATGTTGGTTATACTGGTTTTACTGATTATGTTGGTTATACTGGTTATACTGATTTTCAGGTTACATGCGTTACATTGGGTATTCTGGTTACACTGATTACACTTATACTAGCATTTTACTAAAGGTTATATTAATAGTTTTACCACCTTCCAGTTCACATATCAAAACTTATTTTTATTTTATTCTGTTCAGCAACCGCCACTGGGGGTCCATGCATCTTTAGTCCACTTGTAAATCAGTTTGTAATTACGTCGACCACATCGGGCCTGACTGGACTGGTCCAGTCTGACCGGTTTGGATGATGCTTACCTTCCAGGGCTAGGGCTTTGTGGAGACTCCTGGTGGCATCTTCCAGCTGGGAGTCCTGTTGTAGGGGCAGCTGGGGAGGCCGGGGAGGCAGCAGGTGGGGGTGGGGGTCAGGCTGGACCGTGGGTGGTGTAGGATCAGTCTGGCTTGGTTGTGTATGCAGAAAGGGGCCGCAGGACTTTGTTCGGGTCACAGTGACCCGCCGCTGGTCTGCGATATGACTGCGGTAGGTGGGCGGGGCTCCTGGCAGCTGGGAGGAGGAGCCGTTGAGGAGGAGCAGATGATGTGCTGTGATTGGCTGCTTGTTGGTTTGGGACTGCTGCCGCTGTAGCTGCTGCCGTTTTCCCCAAACATAGTCCAGGAGGAGCTCGCCATACCCCGCACCCCTTCTTCCTCGTCCTCTGTCTTGCCCCACCCCAGTCTCTCCTGGCTCAGAGACTCCGTTGTTTGTCATTGTCCATCCATCCATTACTGTCTCACAGTTCTGAAATGTTCCAGCAGTGTTTGTTTGTTGGCCATTTACCCAGACTACCCCCTGCTGCCCCACCCCCTCCTCCTGTGGAGGTATGATGCATTCCAGGAGAACATCTGAGCCATTACTGCGACAAGCTGTCCTGCCTGCCCCCTCCCAACCTGATGCAGGATCAGAGGAAGAGGAGGAGTCCTGAGAACGAGGGGGAGGTGGGGGGGGGTGGGAGGGAGGTAGTGGGGGAGGCTTGTGGGTTGTTGGATGATCTACCCTGAAACAGGAGAAGAAGATCTGAATGATCTGAGGAGATAGGTGTTCTCCAACTCTCTGATACCAGTTGACCTGACAAGACGAAAGCTGGACAAAGGCGGGGTGAAGGTGAGACAAAGGTGATACAAAAACAAGGCAAGACAACGTATGAGACAACGTATGAGACAGTGGGTCAAGGCAGTAACAATGGGAGGCAAAAGCTGATGAAGGCAGAACAACAGGAAGACAGAAGGGGATGAAGCCGGAACAAGAGTTGGTAAAAAACCAATCAGCAAAAACACTAAAACTGCCCCCATGGAAACAGTGGAGACGGGCAGGTGATCCGTCCTGATCTTGTTGTTCAGCTCTCAACCAATCACACTGCCATGTAGCACGTGGCTAACTTAGCGGGCAATTCCTAACCAAACCAGAACATTTCCAGTTCAACCAGCACAAGACAATGTTGTGTTTTTAAAGCTGAATGAGGAAACGTACCTGGTGTGGAACGAGCTTTTCCTGTTTTTGTTCTGGTAGAAGACCTCCGTTGGAGATGCTGAAGAGAACAGCAGGGGGCGACCCTGAGACACTCCATCATCTAACAGACAGAAAAAGCAGTGACACTTAAAAAATAATCAAATACCAAGAACAGGGTGGCGCTGTTTGATATACCAAACAGAAGGCAGAGCAGACAACTGCAAACCTGAAAATTGCTGGTTCAATTCCTGGCCTATCAGTCCAAATGTCCTTGGAAGCGATACTGAATCCCTACTTTTCCTCCAGTGTCTGTGATCGTGTGCTCTGACTGGTTCACAAGGCTAAACAAGATCTAGTCCATTTTCCAGAGTGGACCAACACTCATCTTTGCCACCATGGTTTCTCGTATCACTTCTACCTTCAACTGTCATGGCCACCAGGTGAAGCCAGAGATCTCTGCTCGTTTCTCAGGCAACATCTGCACTCATACCTGCAAACTAGTCACTTTTCAGAAAAATCCGCCATGTGAATTCAAATCTGTCATTCATGTGAATCTTGTAGAGCTGAGGAACATTTTCACAAGAACACATCTTTAGTGAAAAGCAACACACATCCACACGTCTTTAGTCAGTCACAAGAGCTTTGTTCTCAACACGTAGTGGAATCACAACAGGTTTTACGCTTTAACACACGCAAGTGTTGGTTTTCAGGGAGGTCTCCAACGAGATTGTACGCTATCTGAGTTGGTAGTTGCTGAACAGGTTAGCAGCTTCTTACTCGTGTGAAGATGCGCTTCAGGTCCACTCACTTCACATGACTTCCATGAATTGTGAGAAAAGTGACTAGTTCACAGCTTTGTACACCAGTCTACCTTTAAACTACTAATTTCAAAATCAAAACTGTTCTTCTACACGAGTTTCAGTTCTGTGTCTAAAAGGTCTGCATCCACATCACGCCACCGTGAACACTCATCACTAGACCATCTGCGCTCACAGGAGGAGGCGCAAACAAAGACAGTAGAAAAACTGCTGGAACAGGATTCGTAGCAGCATCTTTTAGTCTACACTGCTGTTAAGGTCGGCCACGTGACATCGGTGAAGCCAATCAGGGAAGGATATGCTGTGGGCTTAAGATGAAATAAGGAAATGAGCTGTTATAACTATGTCACTGTTGCCCTATGTTTCTGTTTTAACGCATCCACATTACATCACATCAACTGACATCTGCAGACGATCAAAATCTGCAAAAATGTGAACAACATTTGAACTAATGCAGTCACTTGTATAATGCAGGAGGTGTAGAATCAAACAAACACAGCCATTTCCTGGAAGAGGAGGGTCGGTTCCTGGAGAAATGGGTCGGCTCTTGGAGGAACATCGACAGTTAACCCTCTGTCGTCGTCACCTGTTTCCCTTCTGAGCGAGAACAGAAAACAGAAGTTGCCCTGTCTGTTGTCATTATACTGCAGTCTTACGGACACCGATGAGCAGTGTCAGCAAATGAACATCTGTTACTATGGTAACTACTGACCAGTTAAGAGTTCTAATAACTGGTGCAAACTACAGCAAATGCAATAAATCTCAGCTGGTGTCTTTGAGAGGACCACTGAGATTTTTGGAACACAGCAGCAACTGTCCACTTCAGGGTTCAGGCTAGAACCATATATCAGGTTCAGAGGGAGGTGTTCTCAAAATGTCTGTCCCCACCCCCCATGAGTCCTCACTCAGTAGATCCTCAGTACTACAGATACGAGTGTGTGTCCTGAAAGTGTGGAGGGTCCTACTGATCCTAGACCCCTCTACGAGATGCAGAGCAGTGAGAGTGTGTGTTACCATTGTCAAGTCCTGTTGAGTCTGACATAGAGCTGCTCTCTGAGCGCACCGCGTCATCTGCAAAAACACACACATTCAGAATAAAGGCAGGAAGACGCTGGTTTCCTCATCTTCCGGAAACAATGACCACTCATCTGTTGCCAGTTATGTGTGTGTTACCTGTGTGGCAGCCTCTGTGCACAGTCCTCTTCCCATGGTGTGTGTGTGTCTGGGTGTGTGTGCTGTGTTCAGAGGTGTGTTTCCTCAGAGCTCCACTAAATAAATTTTTCTTTGGCTTTGAACGGTGAGAGTCGTCGTCCTGAAAACACACAAACACACGACGTAAGTAACTCATACAAATGTTCCACCTCCTGTTTTATTCATGTATATTTTAATTTATTCAGTTTTATTTATAAAGCATCTATTGGCACAAAAATTGTCCCCAAGATCTTTCCAGAGACCAGAACATGACCTCGATCAATTATTACTTAAACAACAGCAGGTCTACAGCAGAGAATCCAGATGAAGCTGTGTTATAATTATCTGAGGTCCAGCAGAACCAGTATGGACACTAATCCATTATCTGAGGTCCAGCAGAACCAGTATGGACACTAATCAATCATCTGAGGTCCAGCAGAACCAGTATGGACACTAATCCATCATCTGAGGCCATAAGAAGGTCATTGGAGACTGGAACCAGTGCTGTTTCTGTGCTATGATGCATCTGAACCCTGACTGAAGAACTTCAAGTAGATCATTTCTATACAAATGTTCACACAGCTGCTGCAACTACCTTTTCCAGAATTTTAGAGATAAATGGAAGGTTGGAAATCGGTCTATAGTTATAAAATGTCTGGGTCAAGAGAGGGTTTTTTAAGTAATAGTTTATATAACTGTACAAACCTGTGGCACATATCCTAAGACTAGAGACAAGTTGATAAAACAGTTTGAGGAGTCGAGTTGAGATGATTTAGATCTGTTGAAGACTGAGGTCAGGTCAGGGAGGTCTACAGGAACCAAACGGTCTAGAGTCAGGTCAGGGAGGTCTACAGGAACCAAACGGTCTAGAGTCAGGTCAGGGAGGTCTACAGCAACCAAACGGTCTAGAGTCAGCTCAGGGAGGTCTACAGGAACCAAACGGTCTAGAGTCAGCTCAGGGAGGTCTACAGGAACCAAACGGTCTAGAGTCAGCTCAGGGAGGTCTACAGGAACCAAACAGTCTAGAGTCAGGTCAGGGAGGTCTACAGGAACCAAACGGTCTAGAGTAAGGCCAGGGTGGTCTACATGAACCAAACGGTCTAGAGTCAGGTCAGGGAGGTCTACAGGAACCAAACGGTCTAGAGTCAGGTCAGGGAGGTCTACAGGAACCAAACGGTCTAGAGTCAGGTCAGGGAGGTCTACAGGAACCAAACGGTCTAGAGTCAGGTCAGGGAGGTCTACAGGAACCAAACGGTCTAGAGTCAGGTCAGGGAGGTCTACAGGAACCAAACGGTCTAGAGTCAGGTCAGGGAGGTCTACAGGAACCAAACGGTCTAGAGTCAGGTCAGGGAGGTCTACAGGAACCAAACGGTCTAGAGTCAGGTCAGGGAGGTCTACAGGAACCAAACAGTCTAGAGTGAGGACAGGGAGGTCTACAGGAACCAAACGGTCTAGAGTCAGCTCAGGGAGGTCTACAGGAACCAAACAGCCTAGAGTGAGGACAGGGAGGTCTACAGGAACCAAACAGTCTAGAGTCAGCTCAGGGAGGTCTACAGGAACCAAACAGTCTAGAGTGAGGACAGGGAGGTCTACAGGAACCAAACGGTCTAGAGTCAGCTCAGGGAGGTCTACAGGAACCAAACAGCCTAGAGTGAGGACAGGGAGGTCTACAGGAACCAAACGGTCTAGAGTCAGCTCAGGGAGGTCTACAGGAACCAAACAGCCTAGAGTGAGGACAGGGAGGTCTACAGGAACCAAACGGTCTAGAGTCAGCTCAGGGAGGTCTACAGGAACCAAACAGTCTAGAGTCAGCTCAGGGAGGTCTACAGGAACCAAACAGCCTAGAGTCAGGTCAGGGAGGTCTACAGGAACCAAACGGTCTAGAGTCAGGTCAGGGAGGTCTACAGGAACCAAACAGCCTACAGTCAGGTCAGGGAGGTCTACAGGAACCAAACAGTCTAGAGTCAGGTCAGGGAGGTCTACAGAAACCAAACAGCCTACAGTCAGGTCAGGGAGGTCTACAGGAACCAAACAGCCTACAGTCAGGTCAGGGAGGTCTAAAGGAACCAAACAGCCTAGAGTGAGGACAGGGAGGTCTACAGGAACCAAACGGTCAAGAGTCAGCTCAGGGAGGTCTACAGGAACCAAACAGTCTAGAGTGAGGACAGGGAGGTCTACAGGAACCAAACGGTCTAGAGTCAGCTCAGGGAGGTCTACAGGAACCAAACAGCCTAGAGTGAGGACAGGGAGGTCTACAGGAACCAAACAGTCTAGAGTGAGGACAGGGAGGTCTACAGGAACCAAACGGTCTAGAGTCAGCTCAGGGAGGTCTACAGGAACCAAACAGCCTAGAGTGAGGACAGGGAGGTCTACAGGAACCAAACGGTCTAGAGTCAGCTCAGGGAGGTCTACAGGAACCAAACAGTCTAGAGTGAGGACAGGGAGGTCTACAGGAACCAAACGGTCTAGAGTCAGCTCAGGGAGGTCTACAGGAACCAAACAGCCTAGAGTGAGGACAGGGAGGTCTACAGGAACCAAACGGTCTAGAGTCAGCTCAGGGAGGTCTACAGGAACCAAACAGTCTAGAGTCAGCTCAGGGAGGTCTACAGGGACCAAACAGCCTAGAGTCAGGTCAGGGAGGTCTACAGGAACCAAACGGTCTAGAGTCAGGTCAGGGAGGTCTACAGGAACCAAACAGTCTAGAGTCGGGTATGAGAGGTCTACAGGAACCAAACGGTCTACAGTCAGGTCAGGGAGGTCTACAGGAACCAAACAGCCTAGAGTCAGCTCAGGGAGGTCTACAGGAACCAAACAGCATAGAGTCAGGTCAGGGAGGTCTACAGGAACCAAACAGCCTAGAGTCAGGTCAGGGAGGTCTACAGGAACCAAACGGTCTAGAGTCAGCTCAGGGAGGTCTACAGGAACCAAACAGCCTAGAGTGAGGACAGGGAGGTCTACAGGAACCAAACAGTCTAGAGTCAGCTCAGGGAGGTCTACAGGAACCAAACAGTCTAGAGTAAGGCCAGGGTGGTCTACAGGAACCAAACGGTCTAGAGTCAGCTCAGGGAGGTCTACAGGAACCAAACAGCCTAGAGTGAGGACAGGGAGGTCTACAGGAACCAAACGGTCTAGAGTCAGCTCAGGGAGGTCTACAGGAACCAAACAGTCTAGAGTCAGCTCAGGGAGGTCTACAGGAACCAAACAGCCTAGAGTCAGGACAGGGAGGTCTACAGGAACCAAACAGCATAGAGTCAGGTCAGGGAGGTCTACAGGAACCAAACAGCCTAGAGTCAGCTCAGGGAGGTCTACAGGAACCAAACAGCATAGAGTCAGGTCAGGGAGGTCTACAGGAACCAAACAGCCTAGAGTCAGGTCAGGGAGGTCTACAGGAATCAAATGGTCTACAGTCAGGTCAGGGAGGTCTACAGGAACCAAACGGTCTAGAGTCAGGTCAGGGAGGTCTACAGGAACCAAACAGTCTAGAGTCGGGTATGAGAGGTCTACAGGAACCAAACGGTCTACAGTCAGGTCAGGGAGGTCTACAGGAACCAAACGGTCTAGAGTCAGGTCAGGGAGGTCTACAGGAACCAAACAGTCTAGAGTCGGGTATGGGAGGTCTACAGGAACCAAACCATCGAGAGTCAGGTCCGGGAGGTCTACAGTCTAAAATCAGATCAGGGAGGTCTACAAGAACCAAACGGTCTAGAGTCAGGTCAGGGAGGTCTACAAGAACCAAACAGAACCCCTCTTGGACCTCTACCAGGACCTCCTCCAGGGTACCCTCCTGGACCTGCCTGGGGTCTTTCTGCAGCTTGATAGAAGTTCTGCCTGTCCTTGTTTCCACTCTTTTTACATATGTTGCTTTAGTTGCAGCACGTGAATGATGGACAGATATGAACAGAATTCATGTAAAGTTACATTAGTTACCATAATAAGTAAGCATGAGCTAAGTCAAGCCAAAATAGATAACTTGACATAAGTGAACTAAAAGTGGACATGTTCCCTTTGTTTTTTTATTAACCAGCACTGGATGGAGTCAGCCCGTACCAGCAGTTGACTGAAATCATCCCTTCAGGGACCTCCAGGTGACATCTCAGCGGTTTGTCCCATTCTTTGGTAACAGCATTCAGCTGCTGTTTGCAGCTAAAACAGAAGCTTGGAAGTCTTCAGTGACCTTCTTTCACCTCATTACCTCAACGCACAAACATGTGGCTCCTCACCTCCTCCTGACACTTCCGGTTGCCCTGGCCAGCTGTCCCTCCTCGCCTCTGGACATCAGGGGGCTTCTCTCCCACGTCTAGAGGGAATTCACTGGGCACAGCACCTGTCAGCTCCTGACCAATAAAAGTGCAGGATAAACATCTTACTTGATGTCACTAACTCAAAGCAGGTCACCATGGGTTAGGGAAGGGTTCAGTCACAACTTCTGTGACACCACTAACCGCCTCCTTGATGCAGATGCGTCTCAGCTCAGCCAATCTGGTGCTCAGTAATGCCTGTAGGCTCCGCCTCCTTTCTTGCAGCTCTGCCATTCGCTCCCTCTGCTTCCTTTCTGTGCAGGTGAGAGGTTCTGCACACACAGGTAATCGAGATGTAACAGGTGGGTAACACGCAGGTAAAACACAGGTAGCATGCAGTGCAAGCTCAAGCTCAGGTGCGCCTTAACAGATCCTGTTTTTCTTCCTCACCAGGTGCTGAGATGAGTTGAGCTTTGACATCCATACTGTGTGGCTCCCATGTGACCCTGCCTCCTCTGCCCTTGCTGCTGGACTTGTGTCTGCCTCCCCACACAATGTCCCTCACCTGCAGAAACAACTCCATGTAAGTGCAGCTCTGAACCCGGCTATCACAGATTGTGCTTCTTGTAGATGGTTCTCACCTTCTGATCCAGTTCATAAGAGTTCCAATTGTTCACATCTGTGGCCATTCACAGCCAGGGCTCCACCCACAGGCTGAACTCCACCCACAGATGTGGCTCCACAGGTGGGGTCTGTCTCACAGTTGGCTGCCAGTGGCTGAGGACGCTGCAGTTCCCATACTGGCCTCTAGAAAGGGTACGCTGACTGACATGAAAGAACAAGAACAGAAGAGGAGGAGTCAGAACAAGAACCAATGAGGAGTCAGCAGTAAACCAGAGGAGACACGACGAGACACGAGCTGTGTCTCAGAGCGTGTCCTATGTAGTAGTCCAGAATAGTGGTAGCAGTAGTACCCAGGCTGTGGTGGCACTGGTCCAGCTTTAAGTTCTGCTAAAACACCACCAACAAAACTGGCTTCTCTGGTTTCCAGTTTGGCAGTTTTAGACTGAGCGTGAGGCTTTCAAACGTATTATAATCGCATTGAGCTTCACCAGTCCTGGATTCAGTTCCACTAGTCCTGGTTTCGGGATCTACGGGTTCTGGATTCAGTTCCACTAGTCCTGGTTTCGGGATCTACGGGTTCTGGATTCAGTTCCACTAGTCCTGGTTTCGGGATCTACGGGTTCTGGTTTCAGTTCCACTAGTCCTGGTTTCGGGATCTACGGGTTCTGGATTCAGTTCCACTAGTCCTGGTTTCGGGATCTACGGGTTCTGGATTCAGTTCCACTAGTCCTGGTTTCGGGATCTACGGGTTCTGGTTTCAGTTCCACTAGTCCTGGTTTCGGGATCTACGGGTTCTGGTTTCAGTTCCACTAGTCCTGGTTTCGGGATCTACGGGTTCTGGATTCAGTTCCACTAGTCCTGGTTTCGGGATCTACGGGTTCTGGTTTCAGTTCCACTAGTCCTGGTTTCGGGATCTACGGGTTCTGGTTTCAGTTCCACTAGTCCTGGTTTCGGGATCTACGGGTTCTGGATTCAGTTCCACTAGTCCTGGTTTCGGGATCTACGGGTTCTGGATTCAGTTCCACTAGTCCTGGTTTCGGGATCTACGGGTTCTGGATTCAGTTCCACTAGTCCTGGTTTCGGGATCTACGGGTTCTGGATTCAGTTCCACTAGTCCTGGTTTCGGGATCTACGGGTTCTGGTTTCAGTTCCACTAGTCCTGGTTTCGGGATCTACGGGTTCTGGTTTCAGTTCCACTAGTCCTGGTTTCGGGATCTACGGGTTCTGGATTCAGTTCCACTAGTCCTGGTTTCGGGATCTACGGGTTCTGGATTCAGTTCCACTAGTCCTGGTTTCGGGATCTACGGGTTCTGGTTTCAGTTCTACTAGTCCTGGTTTCCGGATCTACGGGTTCTGGATTCAGTTCCACTAGTCCTGGTTTCGGGATCTACGGGTTCTGGATTCAGTTCTACTAGTCCTGGTTTCGGGATCTACGGATTCTGGATTCAGTTCCACTAGTCCTGGTTTCGGGATCTACGGGTTCTGGTTTCAGTTCTACTAGTCCTGGTTTCGGGATCTACGGGTTCTGGATTCAGTTCTACTAGTCCTGGTTTCGGGATCTACGGGTTCTGGATTCAGTTCTACTTCATTTCATCAAAATTTCCTGGTGCAGAAATCATGCCAACGCAAAAAATAAATAAATTGTGCACAAATCCTTGCCCCATGGACTTGCCCCATGTGTTACTCACCACACTTGCACCAAGAGGGGAATTGCCCTCATGCTCCCAAGTAAGGAAAGGGAGTGGTGGCCTAGTGGTTACAGTGGTGGGCTTGGGCGTGGGACCCAGGGCTGCCCACAATGGTAAATCACTGGGGGCCCCTGAGCAAGGCCCTTAACTCCCAATTGCTCCCCGGGGCGCTGCCCTGCTAGCAGCCCCACTGCTCACTAGTGAAACTAGTTGATGGGTTAAAAGCAGAGACTAATTTCGGTGTGCATCGTACATACAGCGTGTGCACGATGTCCACACTGACAATGAAAAAAGGAACAAAAAAGGAACAAGGAACAAAAAATCCACACACGTTTCCACTGAACTCACAATCAACGAGAAATTGAACATATTTGTGTGAACATGACGCTCCGCCCCATCTCCTCCCTTAAAGTAGATCAATTTTACTATGATAATGAGATTAAATATCCATGAAAAACAGCTGATCCAAAAAAGGAATTTGCAAAAGTTAGTTAGAGAAAAAAAATAAAAATAAATCGACTGTGAGCTAGAGACATTCCAGACAGAAGTTGATCATTTATTTGGTGGCATTTCCTCTGATTTAAGCCATGAAAGAAAACGTGCTGTGGTTGTGTCTGTATTTTAAGAATCGACACCATATCTGAAGCTGGGTGAACAATGACTCCCTTCATTCCATTTTGTTTAATGTATATGTGGCACTGTGAAATAGAGGAATAGTAGCCCCCCCATTTTATTTTGATGCTTAAGGTCATGTTTAATCAGTGAAACTACTGTTAAGGCCTATTGCACTATTGACAGGTGTAGTAAGTTTCGCCAGCAGAGGGCACTCAGTGCAGTAAGTACCAGTGGCTGACGCTCTGGCCAGCAGAAGAAGTTGGTCAGTCGTTACAGGCGCAGTTTGGGAGACGACGCACAAAGTAGCTCCTGTAACCTGCTGCTGTTTATAATTTGCAGTGTTCAGCGAAATAAATATGTTGCACGGAAGACGAGTTGGCCCCTCATTCAAGCAGTGTAACATATACAATAAAATAATACAAACAACAAAATTTTAATGCTTTTCATTAAATTTTACACAAAAAATGTTTCTGTAGTTACCACTTTCATAGATAAATCAATGTAAACAACGTGGGTTTGTATCTAAACTTTAAAGCATCACCGCTGCAGAAATAAAGACTTGTTGTACCAACGAAAAAATCAATGTGGAAATGTGTAAAATAAAAAACGAGTCGCAGAAGCTCGGAGTGTAGCAGCCACAGGTGGAGCGCCCAGCCTCCATCACAGAAACACGGTCAGCAGTCCGGCAGCAGCTGCGGCGACTCCATAGAAGACTGAAAGTACGCAAATATTCAATAAAAACATGATTGAGTATGTAGGTATTTGTGTATATATGTGAGTTTTCTATGTTGTTGGTGTGTGTGTACACGTGTGTGTGTGTGTGTGTGTGTGTGTACACGTGTGTGTGTGTGTGTACACGTGTGTGTGTGTGTACACGTGTGTGTGTGTGTATGTACACGTGTGTGAGTGTGTGTACACACATGTGTGTGTGTGTTTGTGTACACACGTGGATTACATAGATAACTTTTTAAATACTGCCCCCAGACCCTCAAAAACTCAGCTATGTAATAGAGAATAGAATGCTCCTCCCCCTTTCCTCTGTCTTCTTTTTAATTAACACCCTACTGTCTTGTGTCCACTTTAAACACCACATCACTACCACTAATTCTTTTTTCTTTTTTTTGTTTTTATTTCCTTTTCTGATTTGATCACATACCACACCCGGTGAGTTTGGCCCTCTCTGGCAGAATTTAGTTACTTATTTATTTATTTTTACTTTTTTTTTCTTTTATTTTTTCTCTTTCTTTTCTTTTTTTCTCTTTTGTACTTCGCTCTACTTAAGGATTAATAAAAGAAATAATTAGACTGTCATTAGGGCCGGTGAAGGGTACACATCTGCACACACACACACACACACACACACTCACACACACTCACACACACACACACACACACACACACACACACACACACACACACACACACACACACACACACAAAAAAAAACAAAACAAAAAACAAAAAAACCCTCGATTACAGATAATAATGCATATATATATTTCTTTGGGTCTTACCAATTTGGTATCAACCAATAATATATGTGCAAACAAGGGGAAAAAAAAAATCATGTGAGTTTTTTTTTTTCAAGCAGTTTAAATAACTGTTTAAAAAGTGATCAGATTTTTTTTCTGATTTGATTGTTTTGGTATGAAGACCTGTGACTGGCTGATGATCAGCTGCAGTGCCTCCTCTGGTAGGACGGTGAAAGTGCAGTTCAGACTGAGATCCTGGACGATGTCCAAGTTGACCTCATAGCAGATGTCCTCCAACAACACTGCAGCCAGACCCGAGAACAGGAAGTTCTAAGAACAGGAAGTACAGCACAGCAGGAAACAGGAAGAAGGAAATGAGTGATGAAAAAGAAGGAAACTAGGCAAGAAGGGAGGACAAGGCGATTGTGGGATGGTAGCTGCACCGTGACTGGATGGACTGGAAAGAGACAGCCCGGAACCAGACAGACTGGACTATCTGGACTGGTAAGAAACAGAACCAGAACCTCAAGGGCTGGACTTAAGAGAAGACAACAGGAGCAGTCAGTCAGTGAAGAAGAAGAGGACAGAGGACAAGTCTGAGGCTGTTCCTCAACTTCAAGTTCTCCAAGTCAGGATTTGCGGGTTCATGCTTGATTAGTTTGTCCCAGGAGAACAAAGTTCTGGAACATCAGTGATGATGTCACAGCTCATCTAGCAGGCTAAAATGTATTAAAAATGTCTACAGTTTTAGTGAATATCAAATAAATAGTTTGATCTTTAACATAAGTCAGAATGAATCAAAGAATCTTTTAGATAAAGTGTTTATTACTGGATCACTTTTTTAAAGTTCAAGCTTTATTTATAAAGCGTGGCACTTTATTTTTTATGAATTATAAAGCACTTCAAAAACAGCAACCACTGAATAAAGTGGTGAACATCTGAATAGCATGCATAATTAAAAAATATAATAATATAAAGAACAAGGAAAAAAATAAAATAGAATAAAAATAATAAAATCAAAGTCTGGTAATTCTTTAACAGAATGGTTTTAGTCTTCACCAAATGTCTTATCTGCAAGAATTGAGATTCACACCTTCACTAATCTGACCTTGTCTAAAATCCTGCACCATATTAACGTTCAGAGGACCAAGACTTGATCCCTGGGGGACCCCACATGAAAATGGAGCAGAGGAAGATGGGAAATCATCTGGATTAACTAAAAAATGTTCTCGGAGTCAGGTAAAATCTGACCCACTCCAGGGCTCAACAATGTTCTAAATATGATAATAAAATACTCAGACCCACTGTGTCAAAGACAGCATTACAGTCTAAAAGAACCAGGATCACATGGTCTCCTGAATGGGACATGAACTGAAACTGGGACATGAACTGAAACTAGTAAATAAATTGTAACTGGTACATGAACTGGGCTTGGCCCATGAACTCGACCTGGTACATGAACTGGAACTGGTACATAATCTGGAACATGAACTGAAACTAGTAAATAAATTGGAACTGGTACATGAACTGGACCTGGGACATGATCTGGAAATGGTACATAATCTGGAAAATGAACTGAAACTAGTAAATAAATTGGAACTGGTACATGAACTGGACCTGGTACATGATCTGGAACATGAACTGAAACTATGAAATAAAGTGGACCTGGTACATGAACTGTACCTGGTACATTATCTGGAACTGGGACATGATCTGGAACTGGGACATGATCTGGAACTGGGACATGATCTGGAACTGGGACATGAACTGAAACTGGTACATGATCTGGAACATGAACTGGAACTAGGAAATAAAGTTGACCTGGGACATGAACTGGAACATGAACTGGAACTGGGACATGAACTGGAACTGGTACATGATCTGGAACCGGGACATCATCTGGAACCGGGACATCATCTGGAACCGGGACATCATCTGGAACATGAACTGAAACTAGGAAATAAAGTGGACCTGGTACATGAACTGGACCTAGTACATGATCTGGAACTGGGACATGAACTGGAACTGGCACATAATCTGGAACTGGGACATGATCTGGAACATGAACTGAAACTAGTAAATAAATTGGAACTGGTACATGATCTGGAACTGGGACATCATCTGGAACTGGTATATGAACTGGAACTGGCACATAATCTGGAACTGGGACATGATCTGGAACATGAACTGAAACTAGTAAATAAATTGGAACTGGGACATGATCTGGAACTGGTACATGAACTGTACCTGGGACATGATCTGGAACTGGGACATGAACTGGAACTGGTACATGAACTGGAACATAAACTGGAACTGGGACATCATCTGGAACATGAACTGAAACTAGGAAATAAAGTGGACCTGGTACATGAACTGGAACAGGCACATAATCTGGAACTGGGACATGATCTGGAACATGAACTGAAACTAGTAAATAAATTGGAACTGGTACATGATCTGGAACTGGGACATGATCTGAAACTGGTACATGAACTGTACCTGGGACATGATCTGGAACTGGGACATGATCTGGAACTGGGACATGATCTGGAACTGGTACATGAACTGGAACTGGTACATGAACTGGAACCTGGACATGATCTGGAACATAAACTGAAACTAGGAAATAAAGTGGACCTGGTACATGAACTGGAACATGATCTGGAACTGGGACATGATCTGGAACTGGGAAATAAAGTGGACCTGGTAAATGATCTGGAACTGGGACATGAACTGGAACTGGAAAATAAAGTGGACCTGGTACATGATCTGGAACTGGGACATGAACTGGAACTGGAAAATAAAATGGACCTGGTACATGATCTGGAACTGGGACATGAACTGGAACTAGTACATGATCTGGAACTGGGACATAATCTGGAACATGAACTGAAACTAGGAAATAAAGTGAACCTGGTACATGAACTGGACCTAGTACATGATCTGGAACATGATCTGGAACATGAACTGAAACTAGTAAATAAATTGGAACTGGTACATGATCTGGAACTGGTACATGATCTGGAACTGGTACATGAACTGTACCTGGGACATGATCTGGAACTGGGACATGAACTGGAACTGGGACATCATCTGGAACATGAACTGAAACTAGGAAATAAAGTGAACCTGGTACATGAACTGGACCTAGTACATGATCTGGAACTGGGACATGAACTGGAACTGGCACATAATCTGGAACTGGGACATGATCTGGAACTGGTACATGATCTGGAACTGGTACATGAACTGTACCTGGGACATGATCTGGAACTGGGACATGAACTGGAACTGGGACATGAACTGGAACTGGTACATGATCTGGAACTGGGACATGAACTGGAACTGACACATAATCTGGAACTGGGACATAATCTGGAACATGAACTGAAACTAGGAAATAAAGTGGACCTGGTACATGAACTGGACCTAGTACATGATCTGGAACTGGGACATGAACTGGAACTGGCACATAATCTGGAACTGGGACATGATCTGGAACATGAACCAAAACTAGTAAATAAATTGGAACTGGTACATGATCTGGAACTGGGACATGATCTGGAACTGGGACATGAACTGTACCTGGTACATGATCTGGAACTGGGACATGATCTGGAACTGGTACATAATCTGGAACATGAACTGAAACTAGTAAATAAATTGGAACTGGTACATGAACTGGACCTGGTACATGATCTGGAACTGGTACATGATCTTGAACTGGTACATGATCTGGAACATGAACTCAAACTAGGAAATAAAGTGGACCTGGTACATGAACTGGAACTGGGATATGATCTGGAACTGGGACATGAACTGGAACTGGAAAATAAAGTGGACCTGGTACATGATCTGGAACTGGGACATGAACTGGAACTGGAAAATAAAGTGGACCTGGTACATGAACTGGAACTGGGACATGAACTGGAACTGGAAAATAAAGTGGACCTGGTACTTGATCTGGAACTGGGACATGAAGTGGAACTGGGACATGAGCTGGAACTGGAAAATAAAGTGGACCTGGTACATGAACTGGAACTGGAAATTAAAGTGGACCTGGTACATGAACTGGAACTGGGACATGATCTGGAACTGGGACATGAGCTGGAACTGGAAAATAAAGTGGACCTGGTACATGAACTGGAACTGGAAAATAAAGTGGACCTGGTACATGATCTGGAACTGGGACATGAACTGGAACTGGTACATGATCTGGAACTGGGACATCATCTGGAACATGAACTGAAACTAGGAAATAAAGTGGACCTGGTACATGAACTGGACCTAGTACATAATCTGGAACTGGGACATGATGTGGAACATGAACTGAAACTAGTAAATAAATTGGAACTGGTACATGATCTGGAACTGGGACATCATCTGGAACTGGGACATGAACTGGAACTGGGACATGATCTGGAACATGAACTGAAACTAGTAAATAAATTAGAACTGGGACATGATCTGGAACTGGTACATGATCTAGAACTGGTACATGAACTGTACCTGGGACATGATCTGGAACTGGTACATGATCTGGAACTGGTACATGATCTGGAAAAGGAACTGAAACTAGGAAATAAAGTGGACCTGGTACATGATCTGGAACTGGGAATTGAACTGGAACTGACACATAATCTGGAACTGGGACATAATCTGGAACATGAACTGAAACTAATAAAATAAAGTGGACCTGGTACATGATCTGGAACTGGGACATGATCTGGAACTGGGACATGAACTGGAACTGGGACATGAACTGGAACTGGGACATGATCTGGAACATGAACTGAAACTAAGAAAATAAAGTGGACCTGGTACATGATCTGGAACTGGGACATGAACTGGAACTGGGACATCATCTGGAATATGAACTGAAACTAGGAAATAAAGTGGACCTGGTACATGAACTGGACATAGTACATGATCTGGAACTGGGACATGAACTGGAACTGGCACATAATCTGGAACTGGGACATGATCTGGAACATGAACTGAAACTAGTAAATAAATTGGAACTGGTACATGATCTGGAACTGGGACATGATCTGGAACTGGTACATGATCTGGAACTGGTACATGATCTGGAACTGGTACATGATCTGGAAAAGGAACTGAAACTAGGAAATAAAGTGGACCTGGTACATGAACTGGAACTGGTACATGATCTGGAACTGGGAAATGAACTGGAACTGACACATAATCTGGAACTGGGACATAATCTGGAACATGAACTGAAACTAAGAAAATAAAGTGGACCTGGTACATGATCTGGAACTGGGACATGATCTGGAACTGGGACATGAACTGGAACTGACACATAATCTGGAACTGGGACATGATCTGGAACATGAACTGAAACTAAGAAAATAAAGTGGACCTGGTACATGATCTGGAACTGGTACATGATCTGGAACTGGGACATGAACTGGAACTTGGACATCATCTGGAATATGAACTGAAACTAGGAAATAAAGTGGACCTGGTACATGAACTGGACATAGTACATGATCTGGAACTGGGACATGAACTGGAACTGGGACATGATCTGGAACATGAACTGAAACTAGTAAATAAATTGGAACTGGTACATGATTTGGAACTGGGACATGATCTGGAACTGGGACATGATCTGGAACTGGTACATGATCTGGAACTGGTACATGATCTGGAACTGGTACATGATCTGGAACATGAACTGATACTAGTAAATAAATTGGACCTGGTACATGAACTGGACCTGGTACATGATCTGGAACTGGTACATGATCTGGAACTGGTACATGATCTGGAACTGGGACATGATCTGCAACATGGACATGAACTATAACTGGGACATGATCTGCAACATGATCTGGAACTGGGACATGAGCTGGAACATGTACTGAAACTAGGAAATAAAGGGGACCTGGTACATGAACTGTACCTGGTACATGATCTGGAACTGGTACATCAACTGAAACTGGTACATCAACTGAAACTGGTACATCAACTGAAACTGGTACATGAACTGGAACTGGTACATGAACTGGAACATGAACTGGAACTGGTACATGAACTGAAACTAGGAAATAAAGTGGACCTGGTACATGAACTGGAACATAATCTGGAACTGGGACATGAACTGGAACTGGGACATAATCTGGAACTGGGACATAATCTGTAACATGAACTGAAACTAGTAAATAAATTGGAACTGGTACATGATCTGGAACTGGGACATGAACTGGAACTGGGACATGAACTGGAACAGGGACATGAACTGGAACTGGGAAATAAAGTGGACCTGGTACATGACCTGGTACATGATCTGGAACTGGGACATGAACTGGAACTGGGACATAATCTGGAACTGGGACATAATCTGGAACTGGGACATAATCTGTAACATAATCTGGAACTGGGACATGATCTGGAACATGAACTGAAACTAGTAAATAAATTGGAACTGGTACATGATCTGGAACTGGGACATGAACTGGAACTGGGACATGAACTGGAAAAGGGACATGAACTGGAACTGGGAAGTAAAGTGGACCTGGTATATGGTCTGGAACTAGTACATGATCTGGAAATGGGACATAATCTGGAACTGGGATATGATCTGGAACATGAACTGAAACTAGTAAATAAATTGGAACTGGTACATGATCTGGAACTGGGACATGAACGGGAACTGGGACATGAACTGGAACTGGGAAATAAAGTGGACCTGGTATATGATCTGGAACTGGGACATGAACTGAAACTAGTAAATAAATTGGAACTGGTACATGATCTGGAACTGGGACATGATCTGGAACTGGGACACAATCTGGAACTGAGACATGATATGGAACATGAACTGAAACTAGTAAATAAATTGGAACTGGTACATGATCTGGTACATGTACATGATCTGGAACTGGGACATGAACTGGAACTGGGACATGAACTGGAACTGGGACATGAACTGGAACTGGGAAATAAGGTGGACCTGGTAAATAATCTGGAACTGGGACATGATCTGGAACCGGGACATGATCTGGAACATGAACTGAAACTAGTAAAAAAATTGGAACTGGTACATGAACTGTACCTGGTACATGAACTGTACCTGGGACATGATCTGGAACTGGGACATGATTTGGAACTGGTACATGATCTGGAACTGGTACATGATCTGGAACTGGTACATGATCTGGAACTGATACATGATCTGGAACTGGGACATGATCTGGAACATGAACTGAAACTAGGAAATAAAGTGTACCTGGTACATGAACTGGACCTAGTACATGATCTGTAACTGGTACATGATCTGGAACTGGTACATGATCTGGAACTGGTACATGATCTGGATCTGGGACATGATCTGCAACATGGACATGAACTATAACTGGGACATGATCTGCAACATGATCTGGAACATGTACTGAAACTAGGAAAAAAAGTGGACCTGGTACATGAACTGTACCTGGTACATGATCTGGAACTGGGACATGAACTGAAACTGGTACATGAACTGAAACTGGTACATGAACTGAAACTGGTACATGAACTGGAACTGGTACATGAACTGGAACTGGTACATGAACTGGAACATGAACTGGAACTGGTACATGAACTGAAACTAGGAAATAAAGTGGACCTGGTACATGAACTGGAACATGATCTGGAACTGGGACAAGAACTGGAACTGGGACATGAACTGGAACTGACACATAATCTGGAACTGGGACATGATCTGGAACATGAACTGAAACTAGGAAATAAAGTGGACCTGGTACATGATCTGGAACTGGTACATGATCTGGAACTGGGACATAATCTGGAACTGGGACATAATCTGGAACTGGGACATAATCTGTAACATAATCTGGAACTGGGACATGATCTGGAACATGAACTGAAACTAGTAAATAAATTGGAACTGGTACATGATCTGGAACTGGGACATGAACTGGAACTGGGACATGAACTGGAACAGGGACATGAACTGGAACTGGGAAATAAAGTGGACCTGGTATATGGTCTGGAACTGGTACATGATCTGGAAATGGGACATAATCTGGAACTGGGATATGATCTGGAACATGAACTGAAACTAGTAAATAAATTGGAACTGGTACATGATCTGGAACTGGGACATGAACGGGAACTGGGACATGAACTGGAACTGGGAAATAAAGTGGACCTGGTATATGATCTGGAACTGGGACATGAGCTGGAACTGGGACATGAACTGAAACTAGTAAATAAATTGGAACTGGTACATGATCTGGAACTGGGACATGATCTGGAACTGAGACATGATCTGGAACATGAGCTGAAACTAGTAAATAAATTGGAACTGGTACATGATCTGGTACATGTACATGATCTGGAACTGGGACATGAACTGGAACATGAACTGGAAGTGGGAAATAAGGTGGACCTGGTAAATAATCTGGAACCGGGACATGATCTGGAACATGAACTGAAACTAGTAAAAATATTGGAACTGGTACATGAACTGTACCTGGTACATGAACTGTACCTGGGACATGATCTGGAACTGGTACATGAACTGGAACTGGTACATGAACTGGAACTGATACATGATCTGGAACTGGGACATGAACTGAAACTGGTACATGAACTGGAACTGGTACATGAACTGAAACTAGGAAATAAAGTGGACCTGGTACATGAACTGGAACTGGGACATAATCTGGAACATGAACTGAAACTAAGAAAATAAAGTGGACCTGGTACATGATCTGGAACTGGTACATGATCTGGAACAGGTACATGATCTGGAACATGAACTGAAACTAGGAAATAAAGTGGACCTGGTACATGAACTGGAACTGGGACATGATCTGGAACTGGGACATGATCTGGAACTGGGACATGATCTGGAACTGGGACATAATCTGGAACATGAACTGAAACCAGGAAATAAAGTGGACCTTGTACATGATCTGGAACTGGTACATGGTTAGGAACTGGGACATAATCTGGAACATGAACTGAAACTAGGAAATAAAGTGGACCTGGTACATGAACTGGACCTAGTACATGATCTGGAACTGGGACATGAACTGGAACTGGCACATGATCTGAAACTGGGACATGATCTGGAACATTAACCGAAACTAGTAAATAAATTGGAACTGGTACATGATCTGGAACTGGGACATGATCTGGAACTGGGACATGAACTGTACCTGGTACATGATCTGGAACTGGGACATGATCTGGAACTGGTACATAATCTGGAACATAAACTGAAACTAGTAAATAAATTGGAACTGGTACATGAACTGGACCTGGTACATGATCTGGAACTGGTACATGATCTGGAACTGGGACATGAACTGGAACTGGAAAATAAAGTGGACCTGGTACATGATCTGGAACTGGGACATGAACTGGAACTGGAAAATAAAGTGGACCTGGTACATGAACTGGAACTGGGACATGATCTGGAACTGGTACATGAACTGGAACTGGAAAATAAAGTGGACCTGGTACATGATCTGGAAAAGGGACATGAACTGGAACTGGGAAGTAAAGTGGACCTGGTATATGGTCTGGAACTAGTACATGATCTGGAAATGGGACATAATCTGGAACTGGGATATGATCTGGAACATGAACTGAAACTAGTAAATAAATTGGAACTGGTACATGATCTGGAACTGGGACATGAACGGGAACTGGGACATGAACTGGAACTGGGAAATAAAGTGGACCTGGTATATGATCTGGAACTGGGACATGAGCTGGAACTGGGACATGAACTGAAACTAGTAAATAAATTGGAACTGGTACATGATCTGGAACTGGGACATGATCTGGAACTGGGACACAATCTGGAACTGGGACACAATCTGGAACTGAGACATGATATGGAACATGAACTGAAACTAGTAAATAAATTGGAACTGGTACATGATCTGGTACATGTACATGATCTGGAACTGGGACATGAACTGGAACTGGGACATGAACTGGAACTGGGACATGAACTGGAACTGGGAAATAAGGTGGACCTGGTAAATAATCTGGAACTGGGACATGATCTGGAACCGGGACATGATCTGGAACATGAACTGAAACTAGTAAAAAAATTGGAACTGGTACATGAACTGTACCTGGTACATGAACTGTACCTGGGACATGATCTGGAACTGGGACATGATTTGGAACTGGTACATGAACTGGAACTGGTACATGATCTGGAACTGGTACATGATCTGGAACTGATACATGATCTGGAACTGGGACATGATCTGGAACATGAACTGAAACTAGGAAATAAAGTGTACCTGGTACATGAACTGGAACTGGTACATGAACTGAAACTAGGAAATAAAGTGGACCTGGTACATGAACTGGAACTGGGACATAATCTGGAACATGAACTGAAACTAAGAAAATAAAGTGGACCTGGTACATGATCTGGAACTGGTACATGATCTGGAACAGGTACATGATCTGGAACATGAACTGAAACTAGGAAATAAAGTGGACCTGGTACATGAACTGGAACTGGGACATGATCTGGAACTGGGACATGATCTGGAACTGGGACATGATCTGGAACTGGGACATAATCTGGAACATGAACTGAAACCAGGAAATAAAGTGGACCTTGTACATGATCTGGAACTGGTACATGGTTAGGAACTGGGACATAATCTGGAACATGAACTGAAACTAGGAAATAAAGTGGACCTGGTACATGAACTGGACCTAGTACATGATCTGGAACTGGGACATGAACTGGAACTGGCACATGATCTGAAACTGGGACATGATCTGGAACATTAACCGAAACTAGTAAATAAATTGGAACTGGTACATGATCTGGAACTGGGACATGATCTGGAACTGGGACATGAACTGTACCTGGTACATGATCTGGAACTGGGACATGATCTGGAACTGGTACATAATCTGGAACATAAACTGAAACTAGTAAATAAATTGGAACTGGTACATGAACTGGACCTGGTACATGATCTGGAACTGGTACATGATCTGGAACTGGGACATGAACTGGAACTGGAAAATAAAGTGGACCTGGTACATGATCTGGAACTGGGACATGAACTGGAACTGGAAAATAAAGTGGACCTGGTACATGAACTGGAACTGGGACATGATCTGGAACTGGTACATGAACTGGAACTGGAAAATAAAGTGGACCTGGTACATGATCTGGAAAAGGGACATGAACTGGAACTGGGAAGTAAAGTGGACCTGGTATATGGTCTGGAACTAGTACATGATCTGGAAATGGGACATAATCTGGAACTGGGATATGATCTGGAACATGAACTGAAACTAGTAAATAAATTGGAACTGGTACATGATCTGGAACTGGGACATGAACGGGAACTGGGACATGAACTGGAACTGGGAAATAAAGTGGACCTGGTATATGATCTGGAACTGGGACATGAGCTGGAACTGGGACATGAACTGAAACTAGTAAATAAATTGGAACTGGTACATGATCTGGAACTGGGACATGATCTGGAACTGGGACACAATCTGGAACTGAGACATGATATGGAACATGAACTGAAACTAGTAAATAAATTGGAACTGGTACATGATCTGGTACATGTACATGATCTGGAACTGGGACATGAACTGGAACTGGGACATGAACTGGAACTGGGACATGAACTGGAACTGGGAAATAAGGTGGACCTGGTAAATAATCTGGAACTGGGACATGATCTGGAACCGGGACATGATCTGGAACATGAACTGAAACTAGTAAAAAAATTGGAACTGGTACATGAACTGTACCTGGTACATGAACTGTACCTGGGACATGATCTGGAACTGGGACATGATTTGGAACTGGTACATGAACTGGAACTGGTACATGATCTGGAACTGGTACATGATCTGGAACTGATACTAGATCTGGAACTGGGACATGATCTGGAACATGAACTGAAACTAGGAAATAAAGTGTACCTGGTACATGAACTGGACCTAGTACATGATCTGTAACTGGTACATGATCTGGAACTGGTACATGATCTGGAACTGGTACATGATCTGGATCTGGGACATGATCTGCAACATGGACATGAACTATAACTGGGACATGATCTGCAACATGATCTGGAACATGTACTGAAACTAGGAAAAAAAGTGGACCTGGTACATGAACTGTACCTGGTACATGATCTGGAACTGGGACATGAACTGAAACTGGTACATGAACTGAAACTGGTACATGAACTGAAACTGGTACATGAACTGGAACTGGTACATGAACTGGAACTGGTACATGAACTGGAACATGAACTGGAACTGGTACATGAACTGAAACTAGGAAATAAAGTGGACCTGGTACATGAACTGGAACATGATCTGGAACTGGGACAAGAACTGGAACTGGGACATGAACTGGAACTGACACATAATCTGGAACTGGGACATGATCTGGAACATGAACTGAAACTAGGAAATAAAGTGGACCTGGTACATGATCTGGAACTGGTACATGATCTGGAACTGGGACATAATCTGGAACTGGGACATAATCTGGAACTGGGACATAATCTGGAACTGGGACATAATCTGTAACATAATCTGGAACTGGGACATGATCTGGAACATGAACTGAAACTAGTAAATAAATTGGAACTGGTACATGATCTGGAACTGGGACATGAACTGGAACTGGGACATGAACTGGAACAGGGACATGAACTGGAACTGGGAAATAAAGTGGACCTGGTATATGGTCTGGAACTGGTACATGATCTGGAAATGGGACATAATCTGGAACTGGGATATGATCTGGAACATGAACTGAAACTAGTAAATAAATTGGAACTGGTACATGATCTGGAACTGGGACATGAACGGGAACTGGGACATGAACTGGAACTGGGAAATAAAGTGGACCTGGTATATGATCTGGAACTGGGACATGAGCTGGAACTGGGACATGAACTGAAACTAGTAAATAAATTGGAACTGGTACATGATCTGGAACTGGGACATGATCTGGAACTGAGACATGATCTGGAACATGAGCTGAAACTAGTAAATAAATTGGAACTGGTACATGATCTGGTACATGTACATGATCTGGAACTGGGACATGAACTGGAACATGAACTGGAAGTGGGAAATAAGGTGGACCTGGTAAATAATCTGGAACTGGGACATGATCTGGAACCGGGACATGATCTGGAACATGAACTGAAACTAGTAAAAATATTGGAACTGGTACATGAACTGTACCTGGTACATGAACTGTACCTGGGACATGATCTGGAACTGGTACATGAACTGGAACTGGTACATGAACTGGAACTGATACATGATCTGGAACTGGGACATGATCTGGAACATGAACTGAAACTAGTAAAAAAATTGGAACTGGTACATGAACTGTACCTGGTACATGATCTGGAACTGGTACATGATCTGGAACTGGTACATGATCTGGAACTGGTACATGATCTGGAACTGGTACATAATCTGGAACTGGGACATCATCTGGAACTGGGACATCATCTGGAACATGAACTGAAACTAGGAAATAAAGTGGACCTGGTACATGAACTGGACCTAGTACATGATCTGGAACTGGGACATGAACTGGAACTGGCACATAATCTGGAACTGGGACATGAACTGGAACTGGCACATAATCTGGAACTGGCACATAATCTGGAACATGAACTGAAACTAGTAAATAAATTGGAACTGGTACATGATCTGGAACTGGGACATGAACTGGAACTGGCACATAATCTGGAACTGGGACATGATCTGGAACATGAACTGAAACTAGTAAATAAATTAGAACTGGGACATGATCTGGAACTGGTACATGATCTAGAACTGGTACATGAACTGTACCTGGGACATGATCTGGAACTGGGACATGAACTGAAACTGGTACATGAACTGGAACTGGTACATGAACTGAAACTAGGAAATAAAGTGGACCTGGTACATGAACTGGAACTGGGACATAATCTGGAACATGAACTGAAACTAAGAAAATAAAGTGGACCTGGTACATGATCTGGAACTGGTACATGATCTGGAACAGGTACATGATCTGGAACATGAACTGAAACTAGGAAATAAAGTGGACCTGGTACATGAACTGGAACTGGGACATGATCTGGAACTGGGACATGATCTGGAACTGGGACATGATCTGGAACTGGGACATAATCTGGAACATGAACTGAAACCAGGAAATAAAGTGGACCTTGTACATGATCTGGAACTGGTACATGGTTAGGAACTGGGACATAATCTGGAACATGAACTGAAACTAGGAAATAAAGTGGACCTGGTACATGAACTGGACCTAGTACATGATCTGGAACTGGGACATGAACTGGAACTGGCACATGATCTGAAACTGGGACATGATCTGGAACATTAACCGAAACTAGTAAATAAATTGGAACTGGTACATGATCTGGAACTGGGACATGATCTGGAACTGGGACATGAACTGTACCTGGTACATGATCTGGAACTGGGACATGATCTGGAACTGGTACATAATCTGGAACATAAACTGAAACTAGTAAATAAATTGGAACTGGTACATGAACTGGACCTGGTACATGATCTGGAACTGGTACATGATCTGGAACTGGGACATGAACTGGAACTGGAAAATAAAGTGGACCTGGTACATGATCTGGAACTGGGACATGAACTGGAACTGGAAAATAAAGTGGACCTGGTACATGAACTGGAACTGGGACATGATCTGGAACTGGTACATGAACTGGAACTGGAAAATAAAGTGGACCTGGTACATGATCTGGAACTGGGAAATGAACTGGAACTGGAATATAAAGTGGACCTGGTACATGAACTGGAACTGGGACATGATCTGGAACTGGGACATGAGCTGGAACTGGAAAATAAAAAGGAACTGGGACATGAGCTGGAACTGGAAAATAAAGTGGACCTGGTACATGAACTGGAACTGGAAAATAAAGTGGACCTGGTACATGATCTGGAACTGGAAAATAAAGTGGACCTGGTACATGATCTGGAACTGGGACATGAACTGGAACTGGTACATGATCTGGAACTGGGACATCATCTGGAACATGAACTGAAACTAGGAAATAAAGTGGACCTGGTACATGAACTGGACCTAGTAAATGATCTGGAACTGGGACATGAACTGGAACTGGCACACAATCTGGAACTGGGACATGATCTGGAACATGAACTGAAACTAGTAAATAAATTGGAACTGGTACATGATCTGGAACTGGGACATCATCTGGAACTGGGACATGAACTGGAACTGGGACATAATCTGGAACTGGGACATGATCTGGAACATGAACTGAAACTAGTAAATAAATTAGAACTGGGACATGATCTGGAACTGGTACATGATCTAGAACTGGTACATGAACTGTACCTGGGACATGATCTGGAACTGGTACATGATCTGGAACTGGTACATGAACTGGAACTGGTACATGATCTGGAACTGGTACATGATCTGGAACTGGTACATGATCTGGAACAGGAACTGAAACTAGGAAATAAAGTGGACCTGGTACATGAACTGGAACTGGTACATGATCTGGAACTGGGAAATGAACTGGAACTGACACATAATCTGGAACTGGGACATAATCTGGAACATGAACTGAAACTAAGAAAATAAAGTGGACCTGGTACATGATCTGGAACTGGGACATGATCTGGAACTGGGACATGAACTGGAACTGGGACATGAACTGGAACTGGGACATAATCTGGAACATGAACTGAAACTAGGAAAAAAAGTGGACCTAGTACATGATCTGGAACTGGTACATGAACTGGAACTGGGACATCATCTGGAATATGAACTGAAACTAGGAAATAAAGTGGACCTGGTACATGAACTGGACATAGTACATGATCTGGAACTGGCACATAATCTGGAACTGGGACATGATCTGGAACATTAACCGAAACTAGTAAATAAATTGGAACTGGTACATGATCTGGAACTGGGACATGATCTGGAACTGGGACATGATCTAGAACTGGGACATGATCTAGAACTGGGACATAATCTGGAACATAAACTGAAACTAGTAAATAAATTGGAACTGGTACATGAACTGGACCTGGTACATGATCTGGAACTGGTACATGATCTGGAACTGGGACATGAACTGGAACTGGAAAATAAAGTGGACCTGGTACATGATCTGGAACTGGGACATGAACTGGAACTGGAAAAAAAGTGGACCTGGTACATGAATTGGAACTGGGACATGATCTGGAACGGGGACATGAACTGGAACTGGAAAATAAAGTGGACCTGGTACATGATCTGGAACTGGGAAATGAACTGGAACTGGAAAATAAAGTGGACCTGGTACATGAACTGGAACTGGGACATGATCTGGAACTGGGACATGATCTGGAACTGGGACATCATCTGGAACATGAACTGAAACTAGTAAATAAATTGGAACTGGTACATGATCTGGTACATGTACTGAAACTAGGAAACAAAGCGGACCTGGTACATGATCTGGAACTGGTACATGATCTGGAACTGGTACATGAACTGAAACTGGTACATGAACTGAAACTGGTACATGAACTGAAACTGGTACATGAACTGAAACTGGTACATGATCTGGAACATGAACTGAAACTAGGAAATAAAGTGGACCTGGTACATGATCTGGAACTGGGACATGATCTGGAACTGGGACATGATCTGGAACTGGGAAATAAAGTGGACCTGGTACATGATCTGGACCTGGGACATGAACTGGAACTGGCACATGATCTGGAACTGGCACATGATCTGGAACTGGCACATGATCTGGAACTGGCACATAATCTGGAACTGGGACATGATCTGGAACATGAACTGAAACTAGTAAATAAATTGGAACTAGTACATGATCTGGAACTGGGACATGAACTGAAACTATTAAATAAATTGGAACTGGGACATGATCTGGAACTAGTAAATAAATTGGAACTGGGACATGATCTGGAACTGGGACATGATCTGGAACTGGGAAATAAAGTGGACCTGGTACATGATCTGGAACTGGGACATGATCTGGAACATGAACTGAAACTAGTATATAAATTGGAACTGGTACATTATCTGGAACTGGTACATGATCTGGAACTGGTACATGATCTGGAACATGAACTGAAACTAGTAAATAAATTGGAACTGGTACATGATCTGGAACTGGGGCATGATCTGGAACTGGGACATGATCTGGAACTGGGAAATAAGGTGGACCTGGTACATAATCTGGAACTGGTACATGATCTGGAACTGGGACATGATCTGAAACATGATCTGGAACTGGGACATGAGCTGGAACATGTACTGAAACTAGGAAATAAAGTGGACCTGGTACATGATCTGGAACTGGGACATGAACTGAAAATAGTAAAAAAATTGGAACTAGTACATGATCTGGAACTGGGACATGAACTGAAACTAGTAAATAAATTGGAACTGGGACATGATCTGGAACTGGGACATAATCTGGAACTGGGAAATAAAGTGGACCTGGTACATGATCTGGAACATGAGCTGGAACATGTACTGAAACTAGGAAATAAAGTGGACCTGGTACATGATCTGGAACTGGGACATGAACTGGAACTGGTACATGATCAGGAACTGGGACATGATCTGGAACTGGGACATGAACTGGAACATGGACATGAACTGGAACATGGACATGAACTGGAACATGAACTGGAACTGGGACATGAACTGGAACTAGTAAATAAATTGGAACTGGTACATGATCTGGAACTGGGGCATGAACTGAAACTGGTACATGAACTGAAACTGGTACATGAACTGAAACTGGTACATGAACTGAAACTGGGACATGAACTCAAACTGGGACATGAACTCGAACTGGGACATGAACTGAAGCTAGTAAATAAATTGGAACTGGTACATGATCTGGAACTGTGACATGATCTGCAACATGATCTGGAACTGGGACATGAGCTGGAACATGTACTGAAACTAGTATATAAATTGGAACTGGTACATTATCTGGAACTGGTACATGATCTGGAACTGGTACATGATCTGGAACATGAACTGAAACTAGTAAATAAATTGGAACTGGTACATGATCTGGAACTGGGGCATGATCTGGAACTGGGACATGATCTGGAACTGGGAAATAAGGTGGACCTGGTACATAATCTGGAACTGGTACATGAAATGGAACTGGGAAATAAGGTGGACCGGGTACATAATCTGGAACTGGTACATGATCTGGAACTGGGACATGATCTGCAACATGATCTGGAACTGGGACATGAGCTGGAACATGTACTGAAACTAGGAAATAAAGTGGACCTGGTACATGATCTGGAACTGGGACATGAACTGAAAATAGTAAAAAAATTGGAACTAGTACATGATCTGGAACTGGGACATGAACTGAAACTAGTAAATAAATTGGAACTGGGACATGATCTGGAACTGGGACATAATCTGGAACTGGGAAATAAAGTGGACCTGGTACATGATCTGGAACTGGGACATGAGCTGGAACATGTACTGAAACTAGGAAATAAAGTGGACCTGGTACATGATCTGGAACTGGGACATGAACTGGAACTGGTACATGATCAGGAACTGGGACATGATCTGGAACTGGGACATGATCTGGAACTGGGACATGAACTGGAACATGGACATGAACTGGAACATGGACATGAACTAGGACATGAACTGGAACTAGTAAATAAATTGGAACTGGTACATGATCTGGAACTGGTACATGATCTGGAACTGGTACGTGAACTGAAACTGGTACGTGAACTGAAACTGGTACGTGAACTGAAACTGGTACATGAACTGAAACTGGTACATGAACTGAAACTGGTACATGAACTGAAACTGGTACATGAACTGAAACTGGGACATGAACTCGAACTGGGATATGAACTCGAACTGGGACATGAACTGAAACTAGTAAATAAATTGGAACTGGTACATGATCTGGAACTGTGACATGATCTGCAACATGATCTGGAACTGGGACATGAGCTGGAACATGTACTGAAACTAGTATATAAATTGGAACTGGTACATTATCTGGAACTGGTACATGATCTGGAACTGGTACATGATCTGGAACATGAACTGAAACTAGTAAATAAATTGGAACTGGTACATGATCTGGAACTGGGGCATGATCTGGAACTGGGACATGATCTGGAACTGGGAAATAAGGTGGACCTGGTACATAATCTGGAACTGGGACATGAAATGGAACTGGGAAATAAGGTGGACCGGGTACATAATCTGGAACTGGTACATGATCTGGAACTGGGACATGATCTGCAACATGATCTGGAACTGGGACATGAGCTGGAACATGTACTGAAACTAGGAAATAAAGTGGACCTGGTACATGATCTGGAACTGGGACATGAACTGAAAATAGTAAAAAAATTGGAACTAGTACATGATCTGGAACTGGGACATGAACTGAAACTAGTAAATAAATTGGAACTGGGACATGATCTGGAACTGGGACATAATCTGGAACTGGGAAATAAAGTGGACCTGGTACATGATCTGGAACTGGGACATGAGCTGGAACATGTACTGAAACTAGGAAATAAAGTGGACCTGGTACATGATCTGGAACTGGGACATGAACTGGAACTGGTACATGATCAGGAACTGGGACATGATCTGGAACTGGGACATGATCTGGAACTGGGACATGAACTGGAACATGGACATGAACTGGAACATGAACTGGAACTAGGACATGAACTGGAACTAGTAAATAAATTGGAACTGGTACATGATCTGGAACTGGGACATGAACTGAAACTGGTACATGAACTGAAACTGGTACATGAACTGAAACTGGTACATGAACTGAAACTGGGACATGAACTCGAATTGGGACATGAACTCGAATTGGGACATGAACTCGAACTGGGACATGAACTGAAACTAGTAAATAAATTGGAACTGGTACATGATCTGGAACTGTGACATGATCTGCAACATGATCTGGAACTGGGACATGAGCTGGAACATGTACTGAAACTAGGAAATAAAGTGGACCTGCTACATGAACTGTACCTGGTACATGATCTGGAACTGGGACATGAACTGAACCTGGTACATGAACTGAAACTGGGACATGATCTGGAACTGGGACATGATCTGGAACTGGGACATGATCTGCAACATGATCTGGAACTGGGACATGAGCTGGAACATGTACTGAAACTAGGAAATAAAGTGGACCTGGGACATGAACTGAAACTGGTACATGAACTGAAACTGGTACATGAACTGAAACTGGGACATGATCTGGAACTTGGACATGAATTGAAACTAGTAAATAAATTGGAACTGGTACATGATCTGGAACTGGGACATGATCTGCAACATGATCTGGAACTGGGACATGAGCTGGAACATGTACTGAAACTAGGAAATAAAGTGGACCTGCTACATGAACTGTACCTGGTACATGATCTGGAACTGGGACATGAACTGAAACTGGGACATGAACTGGAACTGGAACATTATCTGGAACTGGGACATTATCTGGAACTGGGACATCATCTGGAACTGGGACATCATCTGAAACTGGGACATCATCTGGAACTGGGACATGATCTGCAACATGATCTGGAACTGGGACATGAGCTGGAACATGTACTGAAACTAGGAAATAAAGTGGACCTGCTACATGAACTGAAACTGGGACATGAACTGAAACTGGGACATGAACTGGAAATGGGACATGAACTGGAAATGGGACATGAACTGGAACTGGGACATGAACTGAAACTAGTAAATAAATTGGAACTGGAACATGATCTGGAACTGGGACATGATCTGAAACTGGGACATGATCTGGAACTGGGACATGATCTGAAACTGGTACATGAACTGGAACTGGGACATGAACTGAAACTAGTAAATAAATTGGAACTGGTACATGATTTGGAACTGGAACTGACACATAATCTGGAACTGGGACATGATCTGGAACATGAACTGAAACTAGGAAATAAAGTGGACCTGGTACATGATCTGGAACTGGGACATGATCTGGAACTGGGACATTATCTGGAACATGAACTGAAACTAAGAAAATAAAGTGGACCTGGTACATCATCTGGAACTGGGACATGAACTGGAACTGGGACATGAACTGGAACTGGGACATGAACTGGAACTAGTAAATAAATTGGAACTGGTACATGATCTGGAACTGGGACATGATCTGGAACTGGGACTTGATCTGGAACTGGGAAATAAAGTGGACCTGGTACATGATCTGGACCTGGGACATGAACTGGAACTGGCACATAATCTGGAACATGAACTGAAACTAGTAAATAAATTGGAACTAGTACATGATCTGGAACTGGGACATGAACTGAAACTAGTAAATAAATTGGAACTGGGACATGATCTGGAACTGGGACATGATCTGGAACTGGGAAATAAAGTGGACCTGGTACATGATCTGGAACTGGGACATGATCTGGAACATGAACTGAAACTAGTAAATAAACTGGAACTGGTACATGATCTGGAACTGGGGCATGATCTGGAACTGGGACATGATCTGGAACTGGGAAATAAGGTGGACCTGGTACATAATCTGGAACTGGGACATGATCTGGAACATGAACTGAAACTAGTAAATACATTGGAACTAGTACATGATCTGGAACATGAACTGAAACTAGTAAATACATTGGAACTGGTACATGATCTGGAACATGAACTGAAACTAGTAAATACATAGGAACTGGTACATGATCTGGAACATGAACTGAAACTAGTAAATACATTGGAACTGGGGCATGATCTGGAACTGGGACATGATCTGGAACATGAACTGAAACTAGTAAATAAATTGGAACTGGGACATGATCTGGAACTGGAACATGAACTGGAACATGAACTGGAACTGGGAAATAAGGTGGACCTGGTACATAATCTGGAACTGGTACATGATCTGGAAGTGGGACATGATCTGGAACATGAACTGAAACTAGTAAATACACTGGAACTGGTACATGGTCTGGAACTGGGACATGATCTGCAACATGATCTGGCACTGGGACATGAGCTGGAACATGTACTGAAACTAGGAAATAAAGTGGACCTGCTACATGAACTGTACCTGGTACATGATCTGGAACTGGTACATGAACTGAACCTGGGACATGATCTGGAACTGGGACATCATCTGGAACTGGGACATGATCTGCAACATGATCTGGAACTGGGACATGAGCTGGAACATGTACTGAAACTAGGAAATAAAGTGGACCTGGGACATGAACTGAAACTGGTACATGATCTGGAACTGGGACATGAACTGAAACTGGTACATGAACTGAAACTAGGAAATAAAGTGGACCTGGTACATCATCTGGAACTGGGACATGAACTGGAACTGGGACATGAACTGGAACTAGTAAATAAATTGGAACTGGTACATGATCTGGAACTGGGACATGATCTGGAACTGGTACATGATCTGGAACTGGAACTGACACATAATCTGGAACTGGGACATGATCTGGAACATGAACTGAAACTAGGAAATAAAGTGGACCTGGTACATGATCTGGAACTGGGACATGATCTGGAACTGGGACATGATCTGGAACATGAACTGAAACTAGGAAATAAAGTGGACCTGGTACATCATCTGGAACTGGGACATGAACTGGAACTGGGACATGAACTGGAACTAGTAAATAAATTGGAACTGGTACATGATCTGGAACTGGGACATGATCTGGAATTGGGACATGATCTGGAACTGGGACATGATCTGGAACATGAACTGAAACTAGGAAATAAAGTGGACCTGGTACATGATCTGGAACTGGGACATGATCTGGAACTGGGACATGATCTGGAACATGAACTGAAACTAGGAAATAAAGTGGACCTGGTACATCATCTGGAACTGGGACATGAACTGGAACTGGGACATGAACTGGAACTAGTAAATAAATTGGAACTGGTACATGATCTGGAACTGGGACATGATCTGGAACTGGGACATGATCTGGAACTGGGAAATAAAGTGGACCTGGTACATGATCTGGACCTGGGACATGAACTGGAACTGGCACATAATCTGGAACATGATCTGGAACTGGCACATAATCTGGAACTGGCACATAATCTGGAACTGGGACATGATCTGGAACATGAACTGAAACTAGTAAATAAATTGGAACTAGTACATGATCTGGAACTGGGACATGAACTGAAACTAGTAAATAAATTGGAACTGGGACATGATCTGGAACTGCGAAATAAAGTGGACCTGGTACATGATCTGGAACTGGGACATGATCTGGAACATGAACTGAAACTAGTAAATAAATTGGAACTGGTACATGATCTGGAACTGGGGCATGATCTGGAACTGGGACATGATCTGGAACTGGGAAATAAGGTGGACCTGGTACATAATCTGGAACTGGGACATGATCCGGAACATGAACTGAAACTAGTAAATACATTGGAACTGGTACATGATCTGGAACATGAACTGAAACTAGTAAATACATTGGAACTGGTACATGATCTGGAACATGAACTGAAACTAGTAAATACATTGGAACTGGGGCATGATCTGGAACTGGGACATAATCTGGAACATGAACTGAAACTAGTAAATAAATTGGAACTGGGACATGATCTGGAACTGGAACATGAACTGGAACATGAACTGGAACTGGGAAATAAGGTGGACCTGGTACATAATCTGGAACTGGTACATAATCTGGAAGTGGGACATGAACTGAAACTGGTACATGAACTGAAACTAGTAAATACACTGGAACTGGTACATGGTCTGGAACATGAACTGTTTTGTGTCTGAAGGAGTCCGATTCCATTTAACTGTTTGTTCCAAAGGGCTTTTGTGATGTTTATACAAATGCACAATCCAACCTCCCTCAATGACTACTTTCCCGTCTCCTAGTCCACCCCCCCACCCCCCATTCCTGTGTCCTGCAGAGACGAGTTCAGACATATTGCTCTTCTACTGGTCATAGTTTGGTAGATCAGATCTAGATGACACACACGTGTGTGTTCACCCAAACACTACTGTGTTGTCTCTCTCTCTCTGGGACACACACTTCTCGGCTGAATATTTAAATGCTTCATTTACATGTCTTTGTGTGCAGCTGGACCCTTTTATCTTCCTTACTGTTAGTGTGTTGGTGTGAGTTCTACCTCATGTGCAGATGAAGGTGGCAGGTTTCTGTTCAGACCAGCACTCTCACACAAGGTGGCTTCAGTACAGCTATTAGCACATTCACTGATTGACCAACATACTCCACTCATCTCCCTGACAGTTGTAAACCACCATCTGTCAAATAAAAACATGCAGTAGGCGACTTGCAACCACACACAAAACTGGAGTGGTTTATTAGTCTGAAACGAAGGGGGAACTGCAGGGGCGATGATTTGTTAAAAACAAAAGGAGGACTAACCAATGACCTGGACCAGCAGCAATGACAGCGGTCATTCAGATAGTGTCCTGCTTCACCTGTGGAGTGTGGTGTTTGTTGGGGTTGCGGTCACAGCAGGTCATCGAGGGGTTCCCTGTCCATTCCTTGCTCTCTCATTGGTTGTAGCTGAGAGGGGTTTCACAGCTGCACCACCAGGGTCTGGATCCAGAACTGCAGCCCCCCCACTGGCCACTAGGGTCCACATTCGGACTTGCACTTCATCTACTGACCACTAGGGTCTGGCTGTAACTATGAATTAATCTCCATCCTTGGTGAAGCAGCTGGTACTAAACTCAGTGCCAGCTTAAAACAATAGTTGGGTCATAATTTGATATTTATTCAATGTTCAACCGGGTTATTCCGCTGTGTGAACTGAAGCAGTTCCAGCTGGCTTTGTGGTCTGGTCATTTCACCCTACAGCCCAGCATGACCCATCTGAGAGCCAAACCTGACCCCAACCTGAAACGTTAGCAGTTTATACAAAACCTGCACCTAATGTCAGTCACGACTGAACCCCAACTCCACCCAAACCAGAAATTAGATCCTGGCCCATGAGAACCAGCTCTGGTCCCTAAAAATATGGAGATTTTACCAGTCAAGGTCCGGAAGAAGCAAGTAAAAAAATAAACACACACACACACTGCTGTCACCAAATTCTATCAATACAGAACCAACAACCCATAGTCTAGATGTGGATCTGGAGTTTGAACCCTACACACACAAACTGAACACATTCACACAATGTGACATAATCCAGGTTCTGGTCCTGGTTCTCCTCTGAGTCCTGAAGGACAGAGAACCCTAAGCCAGCATCAATAATCAATAAACCATTATTAAGCCGATCAGTGTTAACAAGCAGACCAACAAAAGCACTATCACTTATCAATATGAAGCTGTTCACACATCATTCAGCAGCTGATTGATCACTGATCAGAACCCATCTGTCAAAATCTATTTACAGTCACTTCACTCTCATATTTGTTTTCAAAGTAAAAACTCACGCGAACACACCAGGGTTCACTGAGTGGAGCTCTACAAATACCTGTGTGCACGCGCGGCATCAGCTGTCCCAGGTCAGTCACATCCGGAGCAAACACCGGATCAAGAATCCAAAAGAAACCCAGGTCGAAGTGGCGTTGCTCCGGATCAAAGCTGGTCAAACTGGGTTTAAGTCTTAAAGATTCCGTTTAAACCGGACTTTCTCTTCAGCGTGTCTGAAACGAACCGAACCGAACCGACTCACTGCGTCTCAGTCGTCAATCATCCGCAGCCCCGCCTCTACCTCCGGTTCGTTCTGTCGAAATAAAGCGCACAGCGCGGTTCCTCTCAAAGAAGTGTCCCCGTCAAAATAAAAGCTTATAAAACAGTAAGCAGATTTTTTTAAGCATTTAAAAAAAAGCTTCTAAATCGTTATTGAGAGCTACATCTGGTTTGGGTGTTGAGTTGAACAAAAAAGAAAGAAACTGCAGTTCTTCTAACGCTCACTAGGGTGCAGATCCAACAGTGAGTTGATCTGCATTGACCTCCATGTTAAAAAAAAAATCCACATTTACAGTGGAAATAAACATATTTACAGTCTGGTAAAATAAAAATGTTAGTCTTTTAGCGGCCTATAGGCCAGATTTGGCTCACAGTGTAATTTATTTGGCCCCCAAGACAGTGATGGTCTGGGTTCAAGTACCGTAGACCGAGACCTGGTGATGATACAGATTTAAGTTCCATAAACCACGGTCCTGGTGATGATCCAGGTTCAAGTCCCGTAGACTGAAGTCTCTGTGATGAAGATTAAGTTCATCAGCTTCTTCATCAGCAACAGGCGAGTTATCATACCCCTCTTCTACTGTAAACACACCAAAATGCACACACACACACACACACACACACACACACACACACACACACACACACACACACACGCACACACACACGCACACATACATACATACACATACATACACACACACACACACACGCACACATACATACATACACATACACATACACACACACACACACACACACACACACACACACGCACACACACACACACACACGCACACATACATACATACACATACACATACATACACACACACACACACACACACACACACACACACACGCACACACACACACACACGCACACATACATACATACACATACATACACACACACACACACACGCACACATACATACATACACATACACATACACACACACACCACATACATACATACACATACACATACATACACACACACACACACACACACACACACACACACACACATACATACATACACATACACATACACACACACACACACACACACACACACACACATCACACACACACACACATCACACACGCACACACATCACACACGCACACACATCACACAGAGGTTTGCAGATGCAGAGAAAAAGTGTTCTCAGGGGATTCCAGCCCCTCATCTAGAAACATCTGGGTTAAAACACAGAAACTAAAGAAACCACTGCATCAACAGGTCTGGAAAGTCCATCTAGATTCAGAACTTCCCAACTTCCTCCTGTTTCTGCTATTCTGCACTTTTAAAACACACTGACCCAGAACCAGACTGAGAACTTGAACCAGAGTCTGGTCCACAACCAGGTCTAGAATATGATCCAGATCCAGATCCAGGTATGGAAGCTGATACAGAATCAGGCAGAAACTGGGTCATGTGACAGGAAATGATTCAGTTGTGGATCAGTAGATCTTCATCAGAATGATGAAAAACAAAAGAATCCAGGCTCTGGAATTACCTGGTCTAGACCTGAATCTTACTGAGATGTTTAGAAAGCTGTGAAGAAATAAATGTCAAAAAAGGTTGGATAGAAGAAGAGACCAGAATTCCTCCACAACCTTGAGACACTGATGAACTCAGACAGGAAACATCTACTGATGGTTCCTGCTGCTGAAGGAAACATCTACCGAAAGAAACATCCATTGAGTTCCTGCTGCTGCTGAAGGTGGATCTACTGACACTGGATGAGGGGGTTCTGCCCCCATGAGTGTCATGCTGCTGCCGCAGTGACCTGACCCCAGATAAGCAGAAGAAAACGCAAAAATCTATTCCTTGGTTTCCTTGTTCCCAGTCAGCCTGATGTTTGCATTAGTGTCTCGTCAACCCGGGTTCACCTGTATCGTCTTGTGTTTGTGTGCCTTCCGGTCTGTGATCTTCTTGGTCTGAGTTCTTCTGGTTTTGTATTCTTTGGATTATCTTTGTTTTCTGGTGGAGGTTGTTGTCATCATTTATGGGTTCCTGCCCTCACAGAGGTGCTGCCCTCCTGCATTTGAGTCCTCCCATACTCAGTCCATAATAGTAAGCTCTATTTGTTTATTTTATTTTTGTGAAATAAAAAAATGACCTGGTGATAAAGTTCAAGTTATTATTCCTATGAGGCGGTGGGGCAGCAGGTTGCAGTTGCTCCCTCCAGTGGGACAGTTCCATCCCCCATCATGCCCTAGTATTACCAGCCCTCTATCTGGTCCGAAGCCTGGATAAACGGCTCGTGTCAGGAATGGTATCTGATATAAATACCTGTACCAAACCAATATGTGGAACAGAATGATTTAGAGAGAAAAAGTATACAAAAGGACAAAATATTCCTTACAGACAGGAAAACAGCCCATTCATGATGTTCCCCACCAGAACCGGCCACCCAACCCTAAACAGTGACCACTTTATGGGGAGGACTGCTGTAAACATCCCAGGTGTTTTAGTCAACCACGAGGGCATCCCAAAGTCCAAACACCTGGGTTCCACATCCAGTCTGAAATTCCATAAAAATAATCAAAATTCTAAAAAAAAGTTGAGACACTTTAAAATATAAATAAGAAAAGGAATTAATGATTTCCTAATGTCATATACTCTCACTTCAACATCTGATGTGTTTTCTATGGTTTGTCTTAAGAATATGAAAAAGAAAAAAAAAGAGATGTTGAAGAGATCTTTAACAAGTTCATGAAAAAGATGGTCTCATTTCAAATTTGATGGCAGAAACACAACTCTGGACAACTCTGGACTCTCTTTTTAATTTGCACTTTGTGTTTAAAAATGTATTTATTGTGCAGCACCGAGGGTTTGAGAGTAACGTAATTTCAATTCTCTGTATGAACCTCACATGTAGTAGAATTGACAATAAACTTGACTCTGACTCTGACTCTGACTCTGACTCTGACTCTGACAACAAAAGGTGGGAACAGTAAGTGGAAGCACCTGGAGGAACCTCTACAACTGACCAGGACAAGTGTCAACAGTTCCATGACACGACTGAGCTTCTAGTCTACAGGTTTCAGAGCAGCATCAGTTCCCATCCAAGCAGGTTTAAGCCACGCCTAAACCCAACATAAAACCGTCACTATAGCAACCAGCTGCTACAGGCTACCGACACCAGACTCCAGAGACTTTAACAGCATGAAGATGACAACTCTGACACAAACCCCCCGATCTACAGAAAACAACTTCCCTTTCTACAGTCCAGCTCTCAAGTTAGTGTCATCTTTGGTGTTTCACCATTAGGAATCAGATGGTCAGAAATCAGAAAACACCTCGAAGTTTCGTTCGCAGGGTAAGAACCTTAGCAAGGAGAAACCATCTAACTTGTAATCCTACAATCTTTCCTTCATTCTGATTGGACAATCCCTGCAGTGACGTGGATCCGTGAACTGTCCACTGATTCTAGTTTCTGGTAGGATTCCACAGAGCTGTCAATCATCCAGGTCCATCAACGTTCCTGAGATCCGTCCTCGTACAAACCCCCGGCTCAGCAGCTGCTCCACACGGGGGCGCTAGAACATCCTGAAGACGCCACTGACACAAACAAACCCACAACTGTTCTGTTGGAAGGGATTTGATGCACTTGGTGACATTTATATCAAGTAAAAGCAGTTTTATAATTTAGTTCCTTAAAAACACAGTTATGACTAAATGTAACAAAAGTCCGTCTAAACATTTGTCTTCAAAAACCTCTAAAACGTCTCTGTTCCTCAACAGGAACATCAGTCTTGGTCCAATAGAGATGAGGCGAGATGTTCTAGAATGGACTTCTAGAGCTTTTAGGATTTAAATACATGAATCCAAACAGAAAGGAGCTCCAAAAGTGGAAGATGCGTCACATTTCTGCCGTTCATCTTCATTTCTAGTGAGAACATTCAATTCAGTTTTATTTATAAAGTGTCTGTTACAACACAAGTTGTCTCTAGCTGGTTTCCAGAGACCAGAACATGACCCTGATCAATTATTACATAAACAACGGCAGGTAAAAACTCCCCTTTAAGAGGGAAGAAACCTGGACCAAGACCTGGATCATAAGGGGGAAGAAACCTGGATCAGGACCTGGATCATAAGGGGGGACCCTCCTGCTGAAGACCAGCAGGTAGAACAGGAAGTAGAGAGAAGAGATACAGACACACCGTCAAAGGTACCAAAGACCAGATCCATCAGTATGATCATCTGTTAACTGGAGAACTGAGAGTTTTCTGTCCATCAGACTGGTACCTGGTTAGTTGGTGGACTACAGAGACCAATATCTAAACAGGTGTAGACAGCAGACACTGAGGTGGTCAGAGGGTGGGACTGCAGGTCAGTGGATCATGTTGGTGTCCCCCTGCAGCAGGTCTACAGCAGCAGATCCAGATGAAGCTGTGTTGAAGACCAGCTGCTCCAGTCTGGTCCTGCAGCTGCAGCTGTGACTACTGGTCCTGACACACTAAAGTTTACACCAACTAGATGTTTTACTGAACACAAACATTGGAAGTTTGGTTTTAAAGGTGGAGGTGGTGTCAGCCTCCTTCACCCAAACTGGAAGTTGGTTCCATAGTGATGGTTCCTGATAGCAGAAAACCCGTCCTCCAAATCTACATTTGGATCTTCTAGGAACTACTGAGAACGGAGAACTCTATTAGGAACATGAGGAACCATCAGGTCTTGGAGAAAACCAGGAGTTTGGACGTTTAGGTCTTTATACACAAGTAATAAAATATTGGAGCTGATGGAGGGAAGTGAACACTGCAGAGACACGGTCTCTCTTGTTGATTCCTGTCAGCATTCGCGCTGCTGCATCTTGGATCATGAAGACATTAATGGTTGTCCAGGACAACTGAACTCTGTTTCTGGGTGAGTTAAATGACTGATGCTCTTGCCCAGTTGGACAAGTAAAAATAAACTGTCAGAGTCAAACTGTCAGTCATCATTGATACTTTGCATCATGGTGACCAATCAGACATTATCTTTCCTGACTTGTCAACCAGACAGAGACGTGATGTTTACTGCCTAGAGATACTGCTCCAAAATAATGAAAGGAACACTTTTTAATCAGAGTCCTGCATATAGTTGGTTAAACTTCTGTAATATTGATGTGCTCAGTTAAGTTTCAGAGGGGTACAGGAAATCAGGTAGCACAAACCCAAACATGATCAGTCCAGTCTTCCTCCACCACTCCTGCTGTTGTGGTCGTTCATCACATAAAACTTCTTTCTAAAGCTCTTCAGTTTGTTCGTCACCTGAGTTTAATTCCTTACAAAGCCGCGATCTGTCATTTAGGTACCCAGCTGCATAATACCTTTCCTCGTAACATGTTGGTCTGTTGCATCATCAGCTCTGAGGATGAGGAGCTCACAGACCTGTGATGGAGATGTCCAGTCCCTCTGTGAGGTCCTGATGAGTCCACTCAGGTCAGACCAGTACAGACCAGTTTGTGTCGGTCCAGTTTGGGTTTAGCTGTCTTCCACGGCTGTAAACGTGTTGTCTTGAGAACTGCAGATTATTTTGTGTAAAACCAGCTCTGTTCTGAAAAACTGTTGTTCTATAGACTCTCTGGGTACCTGCTGCACTGAACCTTGACTTGGACGTTGCACTCACTTTGAGGGCTTCAAACGTGTTTCTACAGATGTTATTGATGTTTTCCACAACACCTCCTCTTCTTGTTATCAATAAATCCCACTCAGGTCCTGCCACATCAGAGGTCTCTGGAGGTCCATCTTCAGGATGTCGTTGACTTCTGCCGTCTGGAGGTCCATCTTCAGGATGCTGTTGACTTCGGCCGTCTGGAGGTCCATCTTCAGGATGCTGTCGACTTCGGCCGTCTGGAGGTCCATCTTCAGGATGTCGTCGACTTCGGCCGTCTGGAGGTCCATCTTCAGGATGCCGTCGACTTCGGCCGTCTGGAAGTCCATCTTCAGGATGCTGTCGACTTCGGCCGTCTGGAGGTCCATCTTCAGGATGTCGTCGACTTCGGCCGTCTGGAAGTCCATCTTCAGGATGTCGTCGACTTCGGCCGTCTGGAGGTCCATCTTCAGGATGCTGTTGACTTCGGCCGTCTGGAGGTCCATCTTCAGGATGTCGTCGACTTCGGCCGTCTGGAGGTCCATCTTCAGGATGCCGTCGACTTCGGCCGTCTGGAAGTCCATCTTCAGGATGCTGTCGACTTCGGCCGTCTGGAGGGTCCATCTTCAGGATGTCGTCGACTTCGGCCGTCTGGAAGTCCATCTTCAGGATGTCGTCGACTTCGGCCGTCTGGAGGTCCATCTTCAGGATGCTGTTGACTTCGGCCGTCTGGAGGTCCATCTTCAGGATGCTGTCGACTTCGGCCGTCTGGAGGTCCATCTTCAGGATGCTGTCGACTTCGGCCGTCTGGAGGTCCATCTTCAGGATGTCGTCGACTTCGGCCGTCTGGAGGTCCATCTTCAGGATGTCGTCGACTTCGGCCGTCTGGAGGTCCATCTTCAGGATGTCGTCGACTTCGGCCGTCTGGAGGTCCATCTTCAGGATGCTGTTGACTTCGGCCGTCTGGAGGTCCATCTTCAGGATGTCGTCGACTTCGGCCGTCTGGAGGTCCATCTTCAGGATGTCGTCGACTTCGGCCGTCTGGAGGTCCATCTTCAGGATGTCGTCGACTTCGGCCGTCTGGAGGTCCATCTTCAGGATGTCGTCGACTTCGGCCGTCTGGAGGTCCATCTTCAGGATGTCGGCGACTTCGGCCGTCTGGAGGTCCATCTTCAGGATGCTGTCGACTTCGGCCGTCTGGAGGTCCATCTTCAGGATGCCGTCGACTTCGGCCGTCTGGAGGTCCATCTTCAGGATGTCGTCGACTTCGGCCGTCTGGAGGTCCATCTTCAGGATGTCGTCGACTTCGGCCGTCTGGAGGTCCATCTTCAGGATGCCGTTGACTTCGGCCGTCTGGAGGTCCATCTTCAGGATGCCGTTGACTTCGGCCGTCTGGAAGTCCATCTTCAGAATGTCGTCGACTTCGGCCGTCTGGAGGTCCATCTTCAGGATGCCGTCGACTTCGGCCGTCTGGAGGTCCATCTTCAGGATGTCGTCGACTTCGGCCGTCTGGAGGTCCATCTTCAGGATGTCGTCGACTTCGGCCGTCTGGAGGTCCATCTTCAGGATGTCGTCGACTTCGGCCGTCTGGAGGTCCATCTTCAGGATGCCGTTGACTTCGGCCGTCTGGAGGTCCATCTTCAGGATGTCGTCGACTTCGGCCGTCTGGAGGTCCATCTTCAGGATGCTGTTGACTTCGGCCGTCTGGAGGTCCATCTTCAGGATGCTGTTGACTTCGGCCGTCTGGAGGTCCATCTTCAGGATGCTGTTGACTTCGGCCGTCTGGAGGTCCATCTTCAGGATGCTGTTGACTTCGGCCGTCTGGAGGTCCATCTTCAGGATGCTGTTGACTTCGGCCGTCTGGAGGTCCATCTTCAGGATGCTGTTGACTTCGGCCGTCTGGAGGTCCATCTTCAGGATGTCGTCGACTTCGGCCGTCTGGAGGTCCATCTTCAGGATGTCGTCGACTTCGGCCGTCTGGAGGTCCATCTTCAGGATGCTGTTGACTTCGGCCGTCTGGAGGTCCATCTTCAGGATGCTGTTGACTTCGGCCGTCTGGAGGTCCATCTTCAGGATGCTGTTGACTTCGGCCGTCTGGAGGTCCATCTTCAGGATGTCGTCGACTTCGGCCGTCTGGAGGTCCATCTTCAGGATGCTGTTGACTTCGGCCGTCTGGAGGTCCATCTTCAGGATGCTGTTGACTTCGGCCGTCTGGAGGTCCATCTTCAGGATGCTGTTGACTTCGGCCGTCTGGAGGTCCATCTTCAGGATGCTGTTGACTTCGGCCGTCTGGAGGTCCATCTTCAGAATGTCGTCGACTTCGGCCGTCTGGAGGTCCATCTTCAGGATGCCGTCGACTTCGGCCGTCTGGAGGTCCATCTTCAGGATGTCGTCGACTTCGGCCGTCTGGAGGTCCATCTTCAGGATGTCGTCGACTTCGGCCGTCTGGAGGTCCATCTTCAGGATGTCGTCGACTTCGGCCGTCTGGAGGTCCATCTTCAGGATGTCGTCGACTTCGGCCGTCTGGAGGTCCATCTTCAGGATGCTGTTGACTTCGGCCGTCTGGAGGTCCATCTTCAGGATGTCGTCGACTTCGGCCGTCTGGAGGTCCATCTTCAGGATGCTGTTGACTTCGGCCGTCTGGAGGTCCATCTTCAGGATGCTGTTGACTTCGGCCGTCTGGAGGTCCATCTTCAGGATGTCGTCGACTTCGGCCGTCTGGAGGTCCATCTTCAGGATGCTGTTGACTTCGGCCGTCTGGAGGTCCATCTTCAGGATCCTGTTGACTTCGGCCGTCTGGAGGTCCATCTTCAGGATGCTGTTGACTCGGCCGTCTGGAGGTTGATCAATCCGGATATCCAGCAGTACGCGTCTCTGTTGACATCTGATGTGTTTTCAGACTGTTTAATTTTTGCTTTCATTGTTTTGAGCAGAGTTTATTTTCTGCATGAACATATTCCCCCAACAAACCAAAGTCAGACTGCATGGATTAAGAGACAGGAGCAATCTTTCACTTCACCTTCCGGGACTTTCTGAACAAAACTGACATGTAAGCTAAATGAAAATGAAACTAACGTCAAATAACTTCAGGACTGATCGGCTGATTAGCGTACCTATGTGACCAACGTTACATTACATCTTCAACTGTCACTAAATGTGTTCTGCTATGAAGGTACTTTTAGGATATTTACAGACATTCACTTTTGATCAGCCACATCTCATCTAGGGATGGTCAACAAATTACCAGCTGAAGGACCGTGTGACCCAGCCCCTCCAAACTTCAGCTGAGTTATTGGACAACAAGGCTCAAACAAAACTCACTTCTTTGTATTGTATTTGATGGCGTTTTATGAGAAAAAACAGACTCATTGGTATTGGTTTAGTTTTTTTAATTCTTCAAATCTCTTCTGAACTCAAGAGGAAAAGGAAAACACGTCTCTGTTACATTTGAGGGCGTATCTAATTTTATCGTTATCATTATTGATTTTCCTGTTGTTTACTTTCAATAACTTTCACATAATGATGAACATTTTCCATTTAAGTTTTGGTGTTTAAACAAGTTTAACACTAGACGTTTACTTCATTTTACACTTCTGCTGGAATCATGTTTCCTTTTTTAAAATAAAAACATATTTATTTCTTCATTTGAAATTAGATTGTTGTTTTGAGCAAAATATGCTGCAATATTCTTTGTATTTAGATGGTAAAAATAATCCTGTCTCAACCTCTTAGACGTGTTGCTGTAACAAATTTAAAATGAGCTCAGGATTTCCATGAAACATCAAAACTGTAACATGAAACATAAATGTGACAATAATTTAATTCAGAATCACATTTGTAGAGTTAAAGGAGACTGATGTGATTTAAGCAGCTAACAAACAATATCACAGCATCCTCACACACACACACACACACACACACACACACACACACACACACACACACACACACACACACACACACACACACACACACACACAGAGCCAGGAGGGTTTAAAGGTTATTGGCTGCCTGTCTGGAGCTCTCAGCCAATCAGATGTGAGTATTTGGAGTTGGATTTTCTGCTTTGTTGCTGAGCAGATACTCAGCTGCTGACCTACATTCATCTCTCTCTCTCTCACACACACACACACACACACATACACACACACACACACACACACACAGCACCTGTCTGTGTGTGTGTGTGTGGCTCAAAGGCACTGTGGCAGCAGTCTCCACTTCATCTTCATCCTCCTGCTGTGTTGTATCCCTGTGAGGACCAGCAGCTCTAATCAGCTGGAACACACCAGTCAGACATTAGATGGTAAACATCTCAAATGTCACTGATCTGAACATCTGTAACCAAGTGACCATCCTTCTGACCGTCCACAAACCTTTGAAGGTTCTCATCTTCAAAGCTGCACCAGAACCACCATTGTGGCACTGTTCAGGTCCACAGTTCCACATTGCAGTCCACCAGTTCTGGACCAAGACTAGCAGTTCCTCTACTGACCACTAGGGTCTGGATCTAGGGTCAGAATGTGGACCTGTGGTTCCTCTACCCACCACTTCCAACCACTACTGACCAGTAGGATCCAGACCTGCATTTCCTTTCCCGACCAATAGGGACTGGATCTGGACCTGCAGTTCCCCTTCTGATCACTAGAGTCTGAATCCAACAGTGAGTTCTTTTCCATGTTAAAATGTCCACATTTACAGCAGATATAAACATATTTACAGTCTGGTTCAAAACCAGTCGTGGTCTCCATCATTAGATTTCACATCCATGATGACTGTAAGAGGGAATTGTTATGTAATCTGGTAAATGTGACATAAAGACGTTTCCCGCGGGACAAAACGTTTAACGTGCCAACTCGATGGTAAAATCAAAAATGATCATACTGTTAGTTAATACAAACGGGTAATATGATGATTATGGAAGAGGAAGAGATTGGCTGAGCTGACTGTCAATTAACCATATAAGAAATAAATGTAATCCTTTATATTAACACTCCTGATGTGGTACAAAATGATTCACCCCCTCAGAGTTGTCAAGGACGTGAAATCAAACAATTGAGACCAAAATGTTTTTTTTTTACCTGGCTGTAATACGCTTATTTTTGCTGTAATGTTGGACATTTTAACATCAGTGGAGACTGACTGGCTTTTGCAGCCTCTAGCGGCCAGTCGGGGAACTGCAACCAAACTTCATTCAACGTCAGTTTCAACCAGGAAGTTATATGGTTGGGCTTGGAGATGACCTAGTTGGGAGATCACTCATCCCAACCACGTCTGACTCAATAATGGGCAAATGGGTGGCACAAGCAGGTCTGGAAGGCACTTGGGACACACCCACCTCAGGCTCGGCTCATGGAACCTGCATTATAGAACATCTAGATTAGATATCCATATCTGGATTAATCTAATCTAAAGTCATCTAAACTAGATTCATCTAATATAGATTCAATTTAGATAGTCATTTCATCCAAAAGGTGAAAAGTGACAACTTTTGACTTCACCCTGAACATCAACCAATCAAATGTCAGCCACACAGCTAGAAAAAGGAAATCCTAAGAGGAGGTGTGGCACTTTCTAAAGTATGTGGTTCATTTTTGCAGCAGGAAGAAATCTGATTGGTTGTTTTGGTGCTTTTGTGAAGGTCATCAGGAGTTAAATTCTTATTGACCTAACTCAACGTAAATGGGATCTTTTCAAATGTACAAATCTCATCTGTTTCCTTCTTAAAATATTTAAACATTAACACTGATCATTATGGGTCTGAAATCCTGCTTTCACGCACACGCACACGCACACACACACACACACGCACTCACACACACACACGCACACACACACGCACGCACGCACGCACACACACACACACAAAGCACTATCCAATCTTTTCTCTAATCAATCAATCTTAACTGTAAATCAACGTGCCCCAGCGCATGACGGAAACGCGGTAACATCACTGCACCAAACTCCATTCAGATATCTACAGATTCCTGCCACCTGTCAGCGCGGAGAAACCCGCAGCGGCTGAAACAAGGAGCCGCATTTTTATCTCAAACTTCCTTCAGCTACAACTCAACAGTGCGCTGATTTCAAGAACACGTCACAGGATCAAATAAAACGCCTCACTGTTCGGATCCCGCGCGCCACTGCACGCGAGACGGGCGCACTCTTAAAACAAGTGACTTTCATAGGTAGTCTGGTCTGCGGGTTTCCTGCGTGGGGAGGAACCTTGGTCATGTATCTCATACCTTGATCACCTGCCGCGGCTCCGTCACGTGATCATCGACTCGGTCCGACTCTAGAACCCGCGCCGGTGACGGTCTCGTACTCCACTGATTTCATCGATCAGGGATCTTTGATCTGATCGGTGCTCTTCCTCCTCCTCATCATCATTATCATCCACGCTGCATCATCAGCAACACCAGGCGCGCTCACGCACACGCCCTCGCCCATGCGCGCATAAGAAAACCTAGGAGGAAATTTTCAGTGTCAGAGACTTTCAAATTAAAATATAAAACAGTCAGAGCGACAATTTCCGTACCCGTCATGTAGAAACATATATGTATACAAAATATGTAAACAGAAACATGTAAAAAACAAACAAACATGTGAGCAAACAAATGTAAACAACATGTCAGCAAAACATGTAAACAAAAACATGTGAACAAAAACATTTAAACAAAAACATGTCAGCAAAAACATGTGAACAAAAGCATGTAAACAAAGACATGTCAGCAAAAACATGTGAACAAAAACATGTAAACAAAAACATGTGAACAAAAACATTTAAACAAAAACATGTCAGCAAAAACATGTAAACAAAAACATCTAAACAAAAACATGCAAAAAACAAACATGTGAGCAAAAACATCTAAACAAAAACATGTCAGCAAAAACATGTGGAGGTGTCCACCTGTGTCTTCTGGAGGTTCTTATGTCGTAATGCAGGTTGGATGGTGGTAAATGTACTGGAGAACTCAAAGAACATGGTCCTCACAGTGCTGCTGCTTTGTCCAGATGACTGTGGGTTTGTTGAAGCAGGTGTATGATGGCATCTTCAACTCTAACTCCATGATGATAAGTGAACTGCAGTAGGTCCGGGAAGGTGCCTGTTTGCTTAGTCAGGTGGACCAATAAAAGTCTCCTTTCATGATGTGAGATGTTTGGGCTATAGTTATTATGAGAAGATGGATGAGATCTTTTTGCTACTGGAACAAGGCAGGATGTCCTCCAGTGGAACCTTCTCCTGGCTCAGACTGATGTTGAAGAGCTGCAGAACAAACACATTTCCAGTTAAAGTGAAAAGTATAAAGGTCTACCTTATTTATTCACTAAACGAAATGAATTCATTTCCCATTTACAAATTGGATCAGATGCACGTAGCTTATTAAACAGTTATTTTTCTATGTAAAAAAATTGTTTCATCAGTGTAATTGTGAACTTTAGATTTAATGCTGTTATGAGGTCTGACTGCAGGCTCCTTCAGACCTCAGTTAAAAACCCTGATATCCTAAAGTCCTGATTACTCGGACTCGTTCAGTCAATCCATGAAGGAAGATCTGTGGAGCTGCTGAATGGTCCAGGACCAAAGTACATCAGTGACCTTCTGACCCAGTATGAACCTTCAAATCCCTCAGGTCATCTGGATCCGGTTTTTTATCAGTTCCCAGAGTCAGAACCAGACCTGGAGAAGCTTCCTTCAGCTTCTCTGCTCCACATGTCTGGAACAAACTCCCAGAAAGACTCAGATCAGCTGAAACTCAGTTTATTTGAATTCAGATTGGAGACTCACCTGTTCTCAGCTGCAGTTGGATAAAGACACAAATCTGCACTGTTTTACTTTAAAGCTTAAGTTTCAAAACTGGATTATATTTTAACCACTGATTTAATCTACTATTCTTTCTTCTTTTGTTTACATATTTAATCATGTTTTTTTTCTATTTCTATGTGATGTTTTAATGTCTCTGTAAAGCACTTTGAATCGCCTTGTTGCTGAATTGTGTCATACAGATGAACTTGCCTTGCCTTGCCTTGCCTTGCCTTGCCTTGCCTTGCCTTGCCTTGCCTTGCCTTGCCTTGCCTTGCCTTGCCTTGCCTTGCCTTGCCTTGCCTTGCCCAGTGTTGCTGTGGAGATATTTAACTGACCAACAGAAGCACAAGGTGCTGTGAACCTTCATCCTCAGACCAACCCACAACCAGTCAAGGTGGTCTGGAGCAAAGTTGTCAGAGAGTCAGAGTCAAGTTTATTGTCAGTTCTGCCACATGTGAGGTTCATACAGAGAATCTAAATGACGTTACTCTCAAACCCTCGGTGCTACACAATAAATACATTTTAAACACAAAGTGCAAATTAAAAAGAAACAAGTTATGACATGACATTTGTACAACAGTTTTTCGGTTTGATTAAAGTGACCTGGTGCAAAGTAGGCGGTCCAGTTCTGCCAAAAGTTCCTGATGCAGATACAGAGATCAGAGTGAGTGAGGGGGGGGGCAGGGAGGGAAACGGTGGAAGAGAAGGGAGAGAGTTCAGCGTCCTGACGGCCTGGTGGATGAAGCTGTCCTTCAGTCGGCTGGTTCTGGTTCTGGTTCTGGCCCGGAGGGTCCGCAGCCTCCTCCCTGATGGCAGCAGACTGAAGAGGCTGTGTGACGGGTGGGTGGGGTCTCTCACAATGCTGAGGGGTTTGGAGTCAGACGGGTCTGTAGATGTCCTGAAGTGAGAGAGAGACACCAACGATCTTCTCAGCTGCTCTCACTACACGCTGGAGAGACTTGCGGCAGGTTGCGGTGCAGCTCCGTACCACACGGTGATGCAGCTGGTCAGGATGCTCTCGATGGTGCCTCTGTAGAAGGTGTACCTGATGGGGGCGGGGCTCTGGCTCTTCGCAGTTTGCGGAGGAAGTAGAGATGCTGCTGTGCCTCCTTGGCGAGTGATGCGGTGTTAACAGTCCAGGAGAGGTCCTCTGAGATGTGGACACCCAGGAACTTGGTGCTGCTCACCCTCTCCACAGCAGCACCGTTGATGGTCAGAGGAGCATGCTGGGTGTGTTGTCTCCTGAAGTCGGCAACAATCTCCTTGGTCTTCTCCACGTTCAGGGAGAGATTGTTGTCTGCACCACTCAGCCAGGCGGCTCACTTCGCTCCTGTAGTTTGACTCATCGTTGTTGTTGATGAGACCCACCACAGTCGTGTGTTAACAAATGTTAACATGTTTCTTTAAAACATTGACTATTATGTTCTGTTAGCTCTTTATTCACATCCTAGAAGTGAACACAGGTATCAATACTGAGGACAGGTAAAGTCAGTCAAGAAACCAGGCTCCCCGTGACACCCACATTTATTGCTTTAGATTGTCTCACCTGACCAGGTTCATTAAATCCCCGAACAGATGATATGAATGTTGATCTAACTATGATGTTCACCAAAATCACTGTCTGGATACAGGTTCTACTGGTTGGTAAGAGAAGTGCAGGTCTGGATCCAGGTTCTAGTGGTCGGTAGCTTAACTGTAGGTCTGGATCCAGGTTCTAGTGGTCGGTAGCTTAACTGTAGGTCAGGATCCAGGTTCTAGTGGTCGGTAGCTTAACTGTAGGTCTGGATCCAGGTTCTAGTGGTCGGTAGCTTAACTGTAGGTCAGGATCCAGGTTCTAGTGGTTGGTAGAGGAACAGTAGGTCTGGATCAAGGTTCTAGTGGTGAGTAAAGGAAATGCAGGTCTGGATCCAGGTTCTAGTGTTTAGGAAGAGAACTGCAGGTCTGGATCCAGGTTCTAGTGGTCTGTAAGGGAAATGAAGGTCTAGATCCAGGTTCTAGAGCTCGATAAAGAAACTGCAGGTCTGAATTAAAGTTCTAATGGTCGGTAGCGGAACTGTAGGTCTGGATCCAGGTTCTAGTTGTCGTTAGAGGAACTGCAAGTCTGGACTCAGGCTCAAGTGGTCGGTAGAAAAAAACTGCAGGTCTGGATCCAGGTTCTAATGGTTGGTAGATGAACTGCAGGTCTGGATTCAAGTTCTAGTGGTAGGTGGAAAAACTGCAGGTCTAGATCCAAGTTCTAGTGGTCAGTAGAGGAACTGCAGGTCAAGATCCAGCTTCTACTTTCTTTAAGGGATCTAAAGGTCAGGATCCAAGTTCTAGTTGTTGGTAAGGGAACTGCAGGTCTGGATCCAGGTTATAGTTGTCGTTAGAGGAACTGCAATTCTGGATTCAGGTTTGAGTGCTCAGTAGAGGAACTGCAGGTCATGATCAGGGTTCTAGTGGGCGTTAGAGGAACTGCAAGTCTGGACTCAGGCTCGAGTGGTCAGTAGATGAACTGCAGGTCTGGATCCAGGTTCAAGTGGTTAGTAAGGGAACTGCAGATCTGGATCCAGATCCTAGTGGTCGGTAGAGTAACTGCAGGTCTGGATCCAAGTTCTAGTTGTTGGTAAGGGAACCGCAGGTCTGGATCCAGGTTGTCCTGATTGGTAGAGGAACTGCAGGTCTGGATCCAGGTTCAAGTGTTTGGTAGAGGAAGTGTAGGTCTGGATCCAGGTTCAAGTGGTTGGTAGAGGAAGTGTAGGTCTGGATCCAAGTTCTAGTGGTTGGTAAGAGAACTGCAGGTCTGGATCCAGGTTATAGTTGTCGTTAGAGGAACTGCAATTCTGGATTCAGGTTTGAGTGCCCAGTAGAGGAACTGCAGGTCATGATCAGGGTTCTAGTGGGCGTTAGAGGAACTGCAAGTCTGGACTCAGGCTCGAGTGGTCAGTAGATGAACTGCAGGTCTGGATCCAGGTTCAAGTGGTTAGTAAGGGAACTGCAGATCTGGATCCAGATCCTAGTGGTCGGTAGAGTAACTGCAGGTCTGGATCCAAGTTCTAGTTGTTGGTAAGGGAACCGCAGGTCTGGATCCAGGTTGTCCTGATTGGTAGAGGAACTGCAGGTCTGGATCCAGGTTCAAGTGTTTGGTAGAGGAAGTGTAGGTCTGGATCCAGGTTCAAGTGGTTGGTAGAGGAAGTGTAGGTCTGGATCCAAGTTCTAGTGGTTGGAATTTGATGAATAAATCTTTAAGTTTGTTGGAGAAGAAGTGGACTCAACAAGGTTGGTAAAAAAATGCTCTAAAAATCTTTATTGTTCAAAAGAATATTCACAAACATCAGCAGGGAGTTCATTTAGGCCCCACCCACGCAAACTGACCAATAGTTGAACTCTGTCAACATCTTAACAAACAACCACAGAAAATTTAACTTTCATTGCATTCACACTTAAAAAAAAGAACGGAAAAGTCAAATATACTGTGAAAAATATCCTGTCTAAACTGTGTAAACCCCGACAGGATCTTTTTGAGGACTATACGTGATTTTTAACCCTGTGCACTTTTAACTCAAACTACTGCAAACTCTGCCTCCACGTCTCCATGATGACCAAACAAACAAAAACAAGGCTTCTAATTGGCTGAAAAATGTACAAATATCTGAGTCTTTTCTCAGAACCCCACCCCCATCACAGTCACCAATTGCAGGGTGGGCCTTCTGATAGCAGGAACCAATCACAGTTCAGCAGCTGCTTGGCTCCTCCTACGGTCAGTCCTGAACTTCTTTGGTCCAATGTGTTTCCTGTGAAAAAATAAAATACATCAACCAGGTCTTAACTTGTAGATGTAGCAGAACCATCAGAACCTCCAGAACCCACTAGACCATCAGCTGGTACCAAACTGGTCAGTTTGGTCTGGAATTTTAAATACAGAGAAAAGTGAAACATTTGACTGAATCAAAGTTCTGGTTCTGAGCGGGTTGACTTCTGGACTAAACAGAACTTGTTCTGTGCGTTTCACGTATAAAGCTGTAAAACTCTAATCTGAAATTTAAAGGGACGTTTGAAAGATTTCAAACGTGATGTCATCAAATCCAGGCTAAGGTGCATCATGGGAAATGAAGGCTTCTGTGTGAGCATGTGGATCGTGTTTGTCCTGGTCCCGGTAAAGCTGCTGGTACTGAGCCCTGCCCACATGTCCTGTGGTGACTGTCTATCATATGCCAGTCGTGTTCTGAGCGTGAGGGGTGTGTGACATTCATGTTCACGGGTCGGATCTTACATATCAGGAGAAGTTCCGCCTCTCTTTACTCCAGCTTTGGGATCTTTAACAGCTTCAACGGAGACAGAAAAAAAATATCAGCCAGATCATGCTGAAACAGGCCGTACTCTAACAGTTCTGGTTCTGCTCCTCACCTTGCAGCCACCGGACCTGTGTGGCTGGCCCGTAGCCCTTCTGGTTGCGTGCAGCAATGCGGAAGACGATGGCGGGCTTGGTGGTATAGTCTATGTGGGCTTTGGCGAGGCTGGAGGTCTGAACCAGGCAGGATGGCTCAGAGCCGCAGTACACCCTTATGAAAGCCAGCTGGGCCGGACCGGTAGCAGAAGCGAGTGTGGCCTTGTTGGATTGGATGGCAAGGTAGACTGAGTACTCGCTGATCTTCCCCCATGTCACGGTGGGGCGCTCCCAGGTGAGTTGAGCTCCCTCCAGGCTCTGCAGAGATGAGACACCTAAGTTTACGTGACTCCGTCCCCCCGCTGCTCTCTGCTCAGTCACACTGTAGCGAGGACCAAATTTCCAAGGCAACCTGAAGACCCCCTCCCAGGTGCCTCACCTTACTGATCTTGATGGCACATGGCGCTCCGGGGAAACCAGGAGGACATGTTTTAAATGCTGACACCTCTGAGAAGGCGCCGCGGCCGCAGATGTTAATCCCCGCCACACGGAACTTGTAGGCACTCCCTGGTTGGAGCTCCACCCTCCTCATCTGACTGTAGTCCAGCGTCACACCTGAGTCATCCTGCAGGTACAGCAGCGTCACCATCAGCATTCAACATTCTGCAGTCCTGATGAAGATCAATGGTGGTTTGCTTGGTCCATTAGATCCTCAGCCTAGAAGCTCCATCTTAGCCGTCCCCGCTGTCCCCGCTCACTCCTGTTATTGGTCAGTCCTGAACCTATCACACATGTTACTGTCAGTCACGTCGTCAGAGTGACAGACAATTGGAGGATATTTGTTTTTTAATTGAATTTGTTCTAAAGGGGGCAGGGCTGACCTCACGTGGCCATAGATGCATGGGCGGGGCTGTGATTGCTGTAACTGCTTTCAAAACCTTTTTTTACTACTTAAATAATGAATTAATCAATACTTAATCAATGTGGGTATTCAAATGATAACTTAACACTTCAAAACTATGAGTTTAAGATAATTTTGGACTTTCAAACAAAAAACAGGTCCATGTTGTCAATGGCACGTCACTAATCAACATCAACTATGCCAACTATTAAACATGTCAGCAGACGGTGTTTCTTACGTCAACTGCGCCGTCTTCGTAGGGGACGTAGAAATGCGTGACCACCATGTTGGTGACTTTAACGATGCCCACATCGAACCATCGATCATCCTTGGACGACGGCCTGACCTGAGCTTCTAATCTCTGCAGCACACAGTTAAATGTCATCAGCGTGACAGACGTGGCTGATGTGAAGCCAACGTACAGCCGAGAGTCACCTGACAGGAAGTCGTCAGTGCGACATCGACCACTGTCAGCGAGGTTAACTGATGGGCTCATAGTTTACGGCCGTCTCACCGCTGCGGCCGCTGCCATGCCATATGTCGCTTCCACCAGGGCGCTTGAGACTGGAATCTTCACCTGACGGGCCATCAAAGTCGGGGTGGGGCCACGGCGATGGTGACGGCAGTTGATGTGAGCTGATGTTCAGTGCTGTCTACTGCCGGGTCGTTGAGGCTGTCGGCCGGAGCGAGCCCCTCTGAAAAAAAGATGCAAGATCAGAAAGGGGTAGTTTCTGTTTGGACCTGAGGTCTTCAGAGTGTGTTCATCTAGAAACACTAGATGGATTACTGCAGCAGGTCTACAGCAGCAGATCCAGATGAAGCTGTGTTGAAGACCAGCTGCTCTAGTCTGGTCCTGCAGCTGCAGCTGTGACTACTGGTCCTGACACACTAAAGTTTACACCAACTAGATGTTTTACTGAACACAAACGTTGGAAGTTTGGTTTTAAAGGTGGAGGTGGTTTCAGCCTCCTTCACCCTTCCTGAGGTGTTTGGACCACAAACAACAACCTCTGTTTTATCAGAATTTAGGAGCAAAACATTTCTGGACATCCAGTCCTTGATGTCCTTAAGACACATCTGAAGTTTGTCTGATGGTTCTGTTTCATCTTCATAGACAAATACAGCTGTGTATCATCAGCATAACAATGTACATTAATGCCGTGGTTCCGGATAAAACTTCCTAAGGGCTGCATGTATAAGATGAACAAGACTGGCCCTAGCAATCAGGTGGACAATTAAGTCAGGTGAGAGACGTAGTCAGCTGAGACAGCTGAGTCAGCAGGACGTGTCAATGTATCCATGTACTTGTTCTTGATGGTGGTGGCAGAGTGCAGGCTCGGGGGAGGGGGGCATCCCGCTGAGGGTGGGTCTGCTCCACTCCAGAGACTCTGACATCATTGGGGCAGGAACCGGTGGTTATTGTGGAGGAAAGCAGTAGTCATGCAGCATTTGGATCAGTTCAGTGTATGATTTAAACCATGACACTGGTGAACAGGTGTCTCACCTACATCCAAGACCCACAGGTCTCCCAGCCTGCAGCCACTCATCCCGCCGTAGATGACCAGTCTGTTGGCTCTGCAGCTGCTCATTACCACCGCCGTGTGGCTTTCTCTGGGTGGCGGCGGCAACCCAGATGTCACGGGAATCACCCATCCAAACACGCTGGAGCCTGGCCGCAGCTCCAGACAGTATAGGTCATTTAGATACCTGAATCGGGTTCAAGACACACAGTTCAGCTTCACACACACCTGATGCCTTTACACCAATAAGAACTAAGTTCTGGTTCCAGTTCATCTTTAACAACTGGTTTTCACATTCACAGATCCACAACATCAAGGTGACATTCCAATTTATCAACATGGTTTTAAAACCATTGGAAATAGTTGGTGTTTGAAAATGGTTGTTGCTATGACAACCACCTTTTCTGAACAGTAACTGATTTTAAAAAAAATACATGACAATATTAGGACCAATTTCATGAAAAAAAATACATTTGAAATTACAAGAATAAAGTTCTAACATTACATTATAAACATAGTAACAAATGGCATTTATTTGAAAGGTCTAAATCCTGATGATGGTATTTATGAACCAAAAACATGAATAATGAAGTGTGCAAGCTCCACGATATAGTGATTTGTAAAAATAGTTACATATATACATATATATACATATATATATATATATATATATATATATATATATATATATATATATATATATATATACATATACATACATGTATATATACATACATACATATATATAATATATATACATACATGTATATATACATACATACATATATATATATATACACACATATATATACACATATATATATATACACACATATATATACACATATATATATATATATATATATATATATACACACATATATATACACATA
>CM026204.1:195745-211456 GCA_014839995.1 Xenentodon cancila | reverse complement strand
TATATACATATACATATATATATATATATATATATATACGCACGCACACACACACACAAACATCAGACCTACCTGTGACATCCTGCTGCTGTTGTTACTCTCATCAGCTGTGTCCTTATTTTATCCAATTGTAATAATAATAAAAAAAACTAAAAAAAACACCCCTGGTGGGTTGTTCTCAGGTCTCCCTCCCACGACCCGCCCCCCCCGCGTTAGTTCTGTTTACATTAGACTTACCCGTGGTCAAGTGAACCCTCTGAGGCGAGATATCGGCTGGGCTCCTTGACACGCCACCAACATCAGTCAATGTAAAGCTGACAGGCGACATGCCGCGTTTAACACACAGCCGGATCTGTGTGTTAAACGTGGGGTATCCGCCAATGTAAAAGGGGCTTGCATTTCCAAATTTCTGAACTATGATGTCGGCATTATGGATCTCAGCCAGAAAAGGGTGGACTGTCCTCTCCAGGACAGGAGTGAGGTTCTGACTCAGGCATGTCGGGTGCTGCTGCAGCAAAGTAACATTGTGACGCTTCGGTGATGTACTGTGAGCTGACCTCTTCACGTCTCCATGGATCAGTGGTTCTTGACCTGCAGGGGGGCAGTGCAGGAACTGCAACGCTGCCGCTGCTCCTCGAACAACACTGACTCTGAGAGGCCAAGGCAGCGGGACACACTCCTGAAACACACGCACACGCACACGCACACGCACACACACACACACACACACACACTGAATGAGAGGCCATCACAGGAGGACACACTAATCAAACAAACCCACCTACACACACACACACTCCTGAAACACACACACACACCTACACACACACACTCCTGAAACACACCCACCTACACACACACACTCCTGAAACACACCCACCTACACACACACACTCCTGAAACACACCCACCTACACACACACACACACTCCTGAAACACACCCACCTACACACACACACAATCCTGAAACACACCCACCTACACACACACACACTCCTGAAACACACCCACGTACACACACACACACTCCTGAAACACACCCACCTACACACACACACACTCCTGAAACGCACCCACCTACACACACACACACACACTCCTGAAACGCACCCACCTACACACACACACACTCCTGAAACGCACCCACCTACACACACACACACTCCTGAAACGCACCCACCTACACACACACACACTCCTGAAACGCATCCACCTACACACACACACTCCTGAAACGCATCCACCTACACACACACACTCCTGAAAGCATTGTGGGGCACCGAGAGGGCGCTCTAGGCTGGGTGGGTAACGTATTGCGTCACTTCCCGTTTGTTGTTCGCGGTCTGTGTCTGTCTGCACGGCGTTATCGCTGGTTGTCTCGGTGGTGTTCAGAAAAGGACGTGGCCTTTATTGACAATTGGAAGACGTTGTGGGGAAAGCCTGGTCTGCTTAGAAGAGACGGCATTCATCCCACCCGGGATGGTGCAGCTCTCATCTCTAGAAATCTGGATGATATTATTAGACCCCCCTGACAATCCAGGGCCCAGGCTGGGATGCAGAGCTGCAGTCTTACACGCTTCTCTGCTGCTTCTCCAGGACTATCGCCTGCCAATAAAAAGGTAGAAGTAAATGATGTAATTGGAGATTCTAACGAGGTGCCAAGTAAAATAGATTTAGTATCGATTCCCCGTCCTCCAAATCTTCACCAAGCGCGACGTGATAGAGGCGTTAACCAAAATAACCTCGTAAAAACTAAACAAATACGCATTTAGTGCGAACTAAAGACCAAACTAGATGCGGATTACTAAATATACGATCTTTAAGCTCCAAGTCTCTATTAGTAAACGATCTAATTACTGAGACCCGGAGTGACATTTTCTGCTTAACAGAAACGTGGCTCCAAGAGGAAGAGTTTGTTAGTTTAAATGAAGCGACGCCGTCCGGTTACTTTAATGATCATATTCCTCGAATCACAGGTCGAGGCGGAGGAGTAGCGGCGATCTACGACTCCAGTCTTACAATAAAATCCAAACCTAAATGCGATTATAATACGTTTGAAAGCCTCACGCTTAGTTTAAAACTGCTGAGCTGGAAATCAGAGAAGCCAGTCTTGTTGGTGGTAGTTTACCGGCCTCCTGCTGGAGCTTATCTGGAGTTTCTGTCTGAGTTCTCAGATTTCTTATCTAGTTTATTGATCAGTACAGATAAAGTCATCATAGTGGGCGACTTTAACATTCATATGGATGTTGACAACGACAGTCTTAAGTTGGCTTTTGATTCTCTTCTAGAATCGATGGGGATTTTACAAAAAGTTAACGAACCAACGCATTGTCTTAATCATACTCTTGATCTGGTCCTCGTCTACGGTGTAGAACTTGATAATCTGTTAGTGTCACATGTAAACTCCCTCCTATCCGACCACTATTTAATAACGTTTGAATTCAACATTGTCAACGTTACGCATAATAGGAGGAATTACTTTAGCAGGTGTCTATCCGATAAAGCTATTACTAAATTTAGGGAGGCCATTGCTTTTCATCTTCATACAGGGGAACATAGTGAAGCAGTTGAGGGCTGTGACCTCGGTTCTACCTCTGCAGACGTTGATTTCCTTGTTGGTAGCACTGCAGATGTGTTGCACTCAGCTTTAGATGCAGTTGCTCCTTTGAGAAAGAGGGTCTCTAACCGTAGGAGCTGAACTCCCTGGTTTAACTCACATGTTCGTATGTTAAAACAGAAAGTGCGTAAAATGGAAAGAAAGTGGTTCTCTTGTAGGTCTGTAGATATTTATTATGTATGGAAAGATAGTCTAATAGTGTATAAAAAAGCGCTTCGCAAAGCTAGAACAGCCTATTATTCAGTGTTAATAGAGGATAATAAAAATAACCCACGTTTTCTGTTCAGCACTGTAGCCAGGCTGACAAAGAGCCACAACTCTGTTGAGCCGTGCATCCCTGCAGCTCTCAGTAGTGAAGACTTTATGAGCTTCTTTAGCAATAAAATTGTCAGAATTAGAGAGGAAATCGGCTACACCCACCCGGCAGTGGCTGTGGGCATTTATTCAACTTCAGCAACTCCCTTATGCTCTGACCTGACTCTAGACTGTTTTGTTCCTGTTGACCTCTCTGAGCTGACCTCAGTCGTCAATGGATCTAAATCATCCACGTGTCTGTTGTGTCTGTCAACTTGTCCCTGGTCTTAGGATATGTGCCACAGGCTTTTAAAGTCGCAGTAATCAAACCATTACTTAAAAAACCCTCTCTTGACCCAGACATTTTAGCTAACTATAGACCAATTTCCAACCTTCCATTTATCTCTAAAATCCTGTAAAGGGTAGTTGCAGCAGCTGCGTGACCGTTTGTATAGAAATAATCTATTTGAAATTTTTCAGTCAGGGTTCAGAATGCATCATAGCACAGAAACAGCACTGGTTTGAGTCTCAAATGACCTTCTTATGGCCTCAGATAATGGATTAGTGTCCATCCTGGTTCTGCTGGACCTCAGCGCTGCTTTTGATACTATAGATCACAGCATTTTACTGCAGAGGCTAGAGTATGTTGTTGGGATTAAAGGGACAGCTCTAGATTGGTTTAAATCAGATCTGTCTGATAGATTCCAGTTTGTTCATGTTCATGAGGTTTCTTCCGTACAGACGAGGGTCTGCTATGGTGTCCCGCAGGGTTCAGTGCTAGGGCCAATCCTGTTCAGCTTATACATGCAGCCCTTGGGAAGTATTATCTGGAACCACGGCATTAATTTTCATTGTTATGCTGATGATACGCAGCTGTATCTGTCTATGAAGCCAGATGAAACAGAACCATTAGACAAACTTCAGGTGTCTTCAGGACATCAAGGACTGGATGTCCAGAAATTTTTTGCTACTAAATTCTGATAAAACAGAGGTTGTTTGTGGTCCCAAACAGCTTAGGAAGGGATTAGATGGTCTTGCGATGGCCTCCAGTAAAACTGTGCGAAACTTTAGCGTTATATTCGATCAGGATTTGTCATTTAAACAGCATATTAATCAGGTTTGTAAAACTGCATTTTTCCACCTCCGTAATATCGTAAAGATTAGGAGCATCCTCTCGCAGAGTGATGCCGAAAAACTAATTCATGCGTTCGTATCTTCTAGACTAGATTACTGTAACGTGTTGTTGGCTGGATGTCCAAGTAATTCTCTGAACAGCCTCCAGATGATCCAAAACGCAGCAGCGCGAGTGCTGACAGGAACCAACAAGAGAGACCACGTCTCTCCAGTTTTAGCTTCCCTCCATTGGCTCCCTGTAAAATTTAGAATCCAATTCAAAATTTTATTACTGGCATATAAAGTCCAAAATGGCCTAGCGCCGCGATATTTGCAAGACCTGATAGTACCGTACGTTCCTAATAGAACTCTCCGTTCTCAGGGTGCAGGTTTACTCGTAGTTCCTAGAAGATCCAGATGTAGATCTGGAGGACGGGTCTTCTGCTATCAGGAACCATCACTATGGAACCAACTTCCAGTTTGGGTGAAGGAGGCTGATACCACCTCCACCTTTAAAACTAAACTTAAAACATTTCTGTTTAATAAAGCATATAGTTAGTGTACATTTAGTACCTTAATGTGTCAGGCCCAGTAGTCAAAGCTGCAGCTGCAGGACCAGATTAGAGCAGCTCATCTTAAACAGCTTCGGTGTAGATATGCTGCTATAGGCCTCTGCTGCAGGGGGGCACCAACATGATCCACTGAGTGGTGCCTTTCACCTCCTCTGTTTCTCTTTGCCTTCTCTGTCTCTGCTTCACCTCAACCCTCATTTATTAACAATATCCCATAAACTTAATTGTGGTCCATTGTTCTGGTAGTTTTTTGTGCTGGTCTGGCCCTTCTTTTCCTCTTCTGTGCATGTTCTGCAGACCAGAACCTCAGGAGCTGCTTGCTGACCTGCAGTTCCACCTCTGACCATCCCAGTGTCTGCCTCCACCTGTCTGTATGGATGTCTGTTCGATACTTGCTGACATCCAGACCTGCAGTCCTCATCCCCTTGGATCACCGTCTATCCATATATCACCCATATTCACAGAAGTCTAATTGGACTACTGATGATAGTTACTATTGTATCCTGTCTTGTACCTTTGACGGTGTCTCTATGTCTCTATTCTTTCTTATTTCTTGCTCTACCCGGCTGGTCTTCAGCAGGAGGGTCCCCCCTCATGAGCCAGGTCCTGGTCCAGGTTTCTTCCTTCTTAAAGGGGAGTTTTTCCTGCCACTGTTTGGCTTAAGGAAACGCACCCACCTACACACCCACACACACACACCTGAAACACACCCAACACACACACACACCCACACACACACACACACACACACACACACACACACACACACACACACACACATGCCTACACACACACACACACACACACACATGCCTACACACACACACACACACACACACACACACTCCTGAAACACCCACCTACACAACCACACACACATGCCTACACACACACACACACACACTCCTGAAACACCCACCTACACAACCACACACACACACACACACACACACACACACACACACACACTCCTGAAACACACCCACCTACACACACACACACTCCTGAAACGCACCCACCTACACACACACACACACACACTCCTGAAACGCACCCACCTACACACACACTCCTGAAACACCCACCTACACACCACACACACACACACACACACACACACACTCCTGAAACACACCCACCTACACACACACACACACACTCCTGAAACACACCCGCCTACACACACACACTCCTGAAACACACCCGCCTACACACACACACACACACACCCGCCTACACACACACACACACACACACACCACACCCGCCTACACACACACACACACACACCCGCCTACACACACACACACACACCCGCCTACACACACACACACACGTGAAACACACCCACCTACCCTCAGTCCTGAAACCACCTAAACACACACACACTCCTGAAACACTCCCACCCACCTACACACACACACACACACACACACACACACACACACACACACATTTGTGGTCTGTGTTACATTGTGTAGCTGGTCCTCCAGTGATCTGTTCTCCATGAATTTGTAGATCAAACACATCGACCCTTCTCCTTCACTGAAACCAAGCAGTTCCACAATGTTTGGATGTCTGAACCTGACAACACAAACACACACAATCATGTTAGTGTTTCATGTTTCATGTGTCCACTCAGAGTGTGATTAAGAAACTCACTTTGACAGTTTCTCTACTTCAGTCTGGAAGCTTCTCGTCAGCTGAGACCAGTCCATCATGGAGTCCTGTCACCAACAACAACACTGACCATCACACTCTACTTCTTGTCAGAGACAACAGCCAATGAGTGAAGGTGCTTTCAGACTGTGTTCCAGATGTTCCTACATCTGCCTGTAGGGGACAGGGTCTGGAGGTCAGTGTAGTTCTCAGCCATGTTTCCAGTTCTCAGAGATGTTCTAGGTCTGTGGTCCAAACAACATTTGAAAATCACACTTCACCAGTTAATGAGGACTAAAGACGGGCTTCAGAAGAGAGCTGGAATGTCTTCAAGACCCAGAAAAAAAAAAGTTCAGTTGACTTCTGCTAAAGTTGCAGCTGGGAACTTCCCAAACATTCAGTAACTGGGTTAGGGTTCAGGGAAAATGGTGACTCGCACGCATGGGACTGTGACTGATATTCTGTAAACAAGCTTCCTGGGACTTCCGGTACGGCGGAGAGACAAACGGCAGCATAATTTACCAGCTCCCAGTGGGTCCGACTTTCCCCTCAGAATTAACCATTAAATAGTCCACAGAAGGTCGACAATATTGCAAAAAAAAAAAAAAGAAAAAAAAAAAGAGGAGAATATGAGGAGAACGAGAGGAAACCCGCAGGTGAACCCTGACGAAGACGCGTCTTTGAGTGAAAACGAGGATTGCCGTGCGGGTGCTAGTGCTAGCAAGCATGTGGACTACACCATGCTAGAGATTATCCGAGATAGCATCGTCGCCGAAATAGAGGAGGTACGTGCTGCCGTGAGAAACGATGCTGGCAAAGCCTCCGGAGAGATCAGACAAGAAATTTCACATTTCAGAGATGAGATGCATAGCGCTCTCAACACCATCACCACCGACATGAGAGAAGTGGGTAACCGGCGGAAATGGAGGACTTCAATGTCCACGTGAAAGAAGCGCTCTCATACACACGTGAACAAGACCGGCTTCAGACACAGCTTACAGATTTGGAGGCACGTTCCAGGAGGAACAACATTCGCATTCATGGCATGAAGGAGGGTGCAGAAGGAGACAACATTACAGATTTTATTGAAGGATTCGTAAAAACTGAACTGGCTCTTCCAGACACCCCCCTGGGAATACAACGATGCCATCGCTCCCTTGGTCCTAAGCCACCACAGGACTCCAGCCCTCGATCTATAGTGATATGTTTTCTAAAGTTTAAGACAAAGGAGTTGGTCCTCCGCTCCGCTTGGAATAAAAAAGACATCCAGTACTGAAAAAAAGTCTGAAAAAGCATTCGATTCCGTCAGATGGGAATTTTTATATCTACCTCTTAAATGCTTTGGATTTTATAAGCAGATAATTGGTTGTATTAGGTCCCTGTACACCTGACCTACTGCAAGGATAAAAGTGAATGGTGATCTATCAGATTCAGTCTCCCTAGAACGTGGGTGCTGCCAGGGGTGCTCGCTCAGCCCAGCGCTCTTTGCCCTATTTATTGAGCCATTGGCACAGGCTATCCGGGAATCTCAGGAAGTGTCAGGTATTAACATATACGGCTTAGAGCATAAAATTTGCCTGTATGCGGACGATAGTCTCCCTCCTTTAATTTGGGCAAAACAGAGACCAAGAGTAAAGTATGAGACACTGCACTTACCTAGAAGTGAAGAGGCATGGCTGTCCCATGTTTGGAAAACTATTATAAGGCAGCTCAACTCAGAGCTTTGGTTGCATGGTGTGACATGTGATGCCAAGTGGAAAGAAATAGAACAAGCTGAGATCCACACCCCTCTTCCATCTATCCTTGGGGATAAACAATTAGTAAAATCGCTTTTGAATAAGGTGTCTAACTAGATCAAGGTACCACTCAGCATCTGGCTTAAGGAACTTAAAAATAATACTATTGAATATGATACAGAATTCATCCCAGAAAAAACTGATAACAGGTTTAAACTCTGGTGTAACAGAGGTATCAATGCATATTGGAAAATATCAATATATCAATTTATATCATATCAAATATCAATTTTTTGTCACTCCTCGAATTAAGGCACTTCATTTTTTTTCCCCTTGTTTGCACATATATTATTGGTTGATACCAAATTGGTGAGACCCAAAGAAATATATATATGCATTTTAATCTGTAATCAAGGTTTTTTTTGGGGTTTTTTTGTGTGTGTGTGTGTGTGCAGATGTGTACCCTTCACCGGCCCTAATGACAGTCTAATTATTTCTTTTATTAATCCCTAAGTAGAGCGAAGTACAAAAGAAAAAAAAAAAAGAAAAGAAAGAGAAAAAATAAAATAAAAAAAAAAAGTAAAAATAAATATATAAGTAACTAAATTCCGCCAGAGAGGGCCAAACTCACCGGGTGTAGTATGTGATCAAAGAAATTTAGAAATTAAGGCACTTCAAAGTAAAAATGTAGAACATGGTAAATGCTGGAGGAAACGTGGGTGTACCTCTGCTGGTCATTTTCATATCTTTTGGGAATGCCCCAAAATCTCTACCTGCTGAACGAATGTGGTTAGGACTATTCAAATGACTGTGGGCCAACAACTGGAGAAGAGTTTTGTGTATTTTATTTGGGTAATATACCCGCTGGACTGAAGAAACAAGAGCGTTACTTGCTTCAAATACCACAGGCAGCCTGTGAGAAGGCTATCACACGGAAATGGCTACAAGAACCACCAACTACCTCGGAATGGAAGGACATAGTACACCAAATCTGTCATGGAGCGACTAACCTTCTCCCTCAGACATTCCTTAGAAAAATGTGAAATCCTTTGGCAAAAATGGAGACACTTTCCCAGAAAAATGCCAGATTAGGTTTTGTTACTACAGTAGCGACGGGAAGTAGCTGAGACATATGTTCCTTTTGTTTTTGCCCCCCCCCCCCCTTTTTTTCTTTTCTCTTTCTCCCCCTGATTTTGTCAGTCTGGTATTTTTGTTGTTTGTATGCTTGTTATACAAAAATGTTTCAATAAAGAATACAAATAAAGTTTTAAAAAAAGTGGTGGATTGTAAGCTGCAGGTGGTGCCATAGGAGCAGATTTATTATTCAAATTTCCTGGTTTATGTCATATTATTAGAAAATAGTGGCAATGTCATCAATTATGAGCAACTGCAACTTTAAACTCTCGGGATTGATTTTTGTACCTGATAGAGTTAAACTTTAACACACTCTTTATTTTATCTCATCTTTATTTTAGCACTGTACACTGCTCGTCTTATAAGATGATTGTACACATCAGAATATATCTTGTACTTGTTGCTTATCTACATGTCATTTGTGACCTCCTTATTTTCAATAAAAACCTTAAGAGGCCACCAGAGGGGGGGTGCGGACAGAGACCAGAGCAGCAGAGATGTGGCTGAGTTCTCTGTCCGTCCTCCGTGCTGATGAATGAAAACTTACTGACTGTGTCTTTATTCCTTATTGTGTGTTTAATAAATGTTTAGGTCCCAACCAGAAGTTGACGTTTCCTTTCAGACGTGATCAATTTGGCAGTAAGGAGGTATAGTGGTCACCACTGGTGCATCACACCAGAGAGGTGCCTGGTTCTAATGTTGGCCAGGTTTTCCTGGGTTCTCCAGAATCCTCTAAAACCATGACTGTTAGACTGGTTAGTGGTTCTAAAGCCACTGTAGGAAAACCTTGAAGACGTCCACTGATGGGAGGTTTTCTATGATCAATACAGATCCATCCATCCATCCATCCATCCATCCATTATCTATTCCCGCTTACTCCGTCTCCGGGTCATGGGGGTCTGTCGGAGCCTATCCCGACGCATAGTAGGCGGAAGGCAGGGTTACACCCTGGACAGGTCGCCAGTCCGTCGCAGGGGTCAATACAGATCATTTTTGTAATCATGCCAGTCAATGGCCATTTTCTGATGCCAAGATGCTGGATCTCACACACACACACCTACACACACACTCCTGAAACATACACACTCCTGAAACGCACACACACTTTGATGGCCACTGGTGTGAGGCCACTGACTTTAGTACAGGGGTCTGTTTCACCAAGCAGGTTCTGTACTCCGAGTATGTTTAACCTGAACTCAGTGAAACGTAGTTTTCTGTTTCAATTTGTTGAATCTCCTTAGTGAAACCCCAGCTCCCACTTACAAAAACAAAACAAAAACCAAATCTGGCCCCTGGCGGTGGGCGGTTTAGCCAGTCAGATGTGGCCCCTTGGATGCCTGCCCATCTACACAGATTTCAGAATCACCAACCAGCTCATGATTGTGTTTTTGAACTAAAAACCTCACAGACACAAGGAGAACATAGAAGGACCACAGCTGGAAATATAACTGTCCTAAACAGCGCACAACTCTGCTGCCCCTTTGAGTGTTTCCTATCATCTCAGGTGTCAGTGCAGGGCGGATGTACCCCCCTCCCTGGGTCTGATCGTTCGGTGTTTGTGTGGCACCTGGTCTTGCTGTCTGAAAGCACCTTGTCTCTGTGCTGCGCAGTGATTGGCTGACCTGTCGGAGCCTCTTGACGGCACAGTCCACATGACGGAGAGTTGCTTTGTACACAATGCCGAAACCTCCCTCCCCCACCTGCAGAGCTGAGGAGAAGCCCAGTGTCCCAGCATGCACCTCTTCATACGACCAGCACATGATGGCGCTGCTGAAGCACACCGCTGCCAGAGGGTGGGGGGGCATGACCTCATCAGGCTGGACTTCCTGTTCACAAATGATTTCATTGATGGGTAAACTTGATCTGATTATTGATCCTGTGTATGTGTGCATGTGTTTTTGTTACCTTAGGTGGCTGCTGGTTCTTTGATATGAGATCATCAGGAGGGGGGGCAGGTCCAGGCAGCAGACTTCCTTTTTCTTTTCTGACTGAAAAATCAACTGAAGGTAGGAGGAAAGGGCGATTGGTTGGTTCATTATAGAGCTGCGTGATAAATCGTTATAACGATTCTTCTGCATTTTATTTCACAAGCTGCATCACAAAGAAAAGGTCCTATTTTCCTGCAAGTTTCCCCAAACACTCATAAACGCACCAGCGGACTGCATTGTTGTTGCCTTCTCTCTCAACACTCTCACAACAGTGAAAAGTTAGGTTATGCTGTTAGCCTCATGTTGTATTTGTCCAATACCAAGATCCACTATGTTCAGATGATTTTTATTGTGTCTGTGATGTTTATATGAAAAAAACCTAACTATTTAAAGCTGAGGTACTAACTTGAAACAGATTATAAGTCCTGAGAGTGTATGTTACCTGTGGATGGAGTCTTAACTGGTTTGGGAGAAGCAGGACGTGGAGGCTTTACAACGGACATCCCTGTTGGCAGACGGATAGAGAGGTTGTTACAGTTACAGTTACAGACAGACAGAAAACAGATGGTTAAAGTTACAGAAAGACTAACCAGTGGGTTACAATTACAGACAGTTGGTTAAAGTTACAAGTGAACAGACAGATGGGTTAAAGTGACAGACCATAAGTTACAGTTACACTTAAAGACAGACAGACGGTTACAGTTACAAACAGTTGGCTACAGTTAAAGACCGACATTTGATTAAAGTTACAGACTGGTAAAGTGACAAACAAATGGTTAAAGTTACAGATGGACAGACAGTTGGTTACAGTTACAATAACAGACAGCTGGTTACGGTAAAAGACATCTGGTTACAGTAACAGACAGCTGGTTACAGTAACAGTAACAGACTGTTGGTTACAGTAACAGACAGTTGGTTACAGTAACAGACAGCACGTTACAGTAACAGTAAGACAGTTACAGTTACAGCAACAGTAAAAGACAGCACATTATAGTAACAGACAGCTCCTTACAGTTACAGTAACAGACAATTGGTTACAGTAACAGACGGTTACAGTAACAGCAACAGACAGCTCGTTACAGTTACAGTAACAGTAAGACAGTTGGTTACAGTTACAATAAAAGTAAAAGACATTTAGTTACAGTAACAGACTATTGGTTACAGTAACAGACAGCTCGTTACAGAAACAGACTTAACTTACAGAAAACTTACAGTAAACTTACAGAAAGATGGTTAAAGTTACAAATGGACAGACAGTTACAGTAACAGACAGTTACACTTACAGATAGACAGGTGGTTACACAGACTTACAGCTCAGTATAATGTCTCTTGCCCTGAACAACTGCAGTAACTCCAGCAGGTTAACCAGCTCTCCAACCCTGCCATTCCTGCTTCCCCATTGGTTCATCACACAGTCGGTCCGCCTCTCCACTCTCTCAGCCAACCGGACCTGCGTCTGGTCTCTGAGGACCTCAGAGGCTGTAAGCACACAAGCCTTTTCAATTTTTGACAAATATCTAGCATACATAAGGATCATGAATTCTGTCAGAATAAAATTCCTATTCAAGCTACAGCTAATGAGAGAACAAAATATAAACGCACACATATATTAATATATATACATATACACATACACACACACACACACACACACACACACACACACACACACACATATATATATATATATGTATGTGTGTGTGTATGCATGTATGTGTGTATATATGTGTGTGTGTGTGTGTATGTATATGTGTATATGTGTGTGCATATATTTATTTATTTTTCTTTTTTTCTTCCACACACATTCTGATCATTCTTGTCAGTGTGGACATCGTGCACACGCTGTATGTACGATGCACACCGAAATTGCCCTCTGCTTTTAACCCAACTGCACATGGCTGAATACTAAGAATAGTAAGAGACTACGAGAAACATAAAAGAGATAAAAACATCAGACATATATAAAATGTGACATAAAACAAAATATGGCTTTTTGGAGTCCCATTATTTTGCTGATGATTCAGAAGTTGAAGTCAGGACTTTGTACAAGGCAGCCGTTTCCACCCAAGATGAATTCTGATTTCTCCTCAACCCCAACAAAGTTGGAAAAATTCAGCACCATAAATTTACTTCATTGATCCCAAAAAGGAAAGTCTGTCACAGCAGCATGGTTAATCATAAAAGGTACAATAAGTACATACATTTATAAAAAAATATAAATAGTATGATAGGCACTATACAAATACTGGGTACAAAGGTAACCCCTATATACGACTACACAGTTGTAGACGCGGTCAGATAAATAAACTGTAACTTTGTTGCTTGGGTATTTCTTTTATTTATTAGTACTTTTAAAACAAACAAACAATTAATTGCTCAGAATGGAGTCTGGACAATAAAACCTGTTGAAATCAACAAACACATTTATGCTCAAGCAGTGGTCACAAATGACATCAGAGTCTGAAAACATTAACCAATTATACACCTGCTGTAGGTTACTGACAGTCAGCTGAATGGGTCTAATTTGTAATTTTATATTGATTGGTTCGGGACATTTTAAAGGGGTCATTGTCATTGTTAATGTGTTGAAACAGCCCTTTAACGTCACTGTGACGCAATCATGCAGCCCTTCCCTCCCGATCCTCGTTAGCCGTTAGCAGCTAGCCCCGATTCTGATTCTGACTTACCGAAGCGGGTCCAATCTGGGTCCGGCAGTCCGTCCATGACCCTACAGAACTCACAGAGGACGGAGGGGGGCAGGTTGTAAAGGAACTGGCCCCGCGGGTCCTCCCCAGACATGTTTTCACCGGAACCCGAGCTCAGTCAAACTTAGCCGCGGCCAGAGTCGTAGCAGGGCGCTCACAGCAGAGCCGTGTCCACCGGATCACCCCAGAACCGCCCCGGGACACCCCAGAACCCGCGAGAATCACCTGGGTAAAACTTTGTTAACTCCGACAATCAATAGATTCTGTTTCAGCGCCGCTTCCGCCCATAACCTTCACAGGCTTACACAATAAGAGCTCTTTCTGTTCCGAACTGCCAAAATAAAAGCTTCAACGTGGATTCGAATTGATGAAACATTTTTGTTTGTTTTAATGGTGTGTTATGGCCACATAGAGAGTAGAGTATGGTACTCTGGTAGAGTGATGGTATTGCACTGTTGCCTCACAGCAAGAAAGATTCTGGTTCTCAGGACTGGCAGGTGTTTTCTGTGTGGCGTTTGAATGTTCTCCACATGCTACACAGGGTCACGAGTGTCTGCTGTTTTACTTCTAGCGTTTTCCCACAGTCAAAAAAATATATGTTAGTTAGATTGATGTTTCAGGATTGCAGTAGGTGTGAGTGTGTATGATTGCTTGTCTACATATAACCCTGCAGTGCGCTGTCGACCTATATGGAATGTACCCCTGTCTTGTCCATATCCCTGTAATGAGCTGGGAAAGGCTCTAGCAGACACCCATAGTGGGAGGCGCAGACTAGAGGTAAGATCGTGCCTAAAAAATCCAGCCCGACCCGACCCAGGCCCGCGGGTATTAAAGCCCGACCCAGCCCGAGCCCGACCTATTAACTTGATTTGCAGGCCCGAGCCCGAAGCAAACCCGACATTTCATATTTTATTTGTTGGGTTTCGGGAGGAGGAGGTGATTTATGCTAACAAATTAAAGCCAGTTTAACAAGACTGGATAAACATTTACATCTTTTATATTTCTGTGTCTGCAGAGGTCACATTAACCGACAATTTGCCATCACTGATGGATATTTTTAAGAGTTGACGGGGAAAAATGTCAGGTTTAAACGCCTGCTCAGCGTCGAGGTGCCGGTCTTTTTGCTCTCGTATGAAAGCAAAGCGCCACGTTGACGACATTCAGCGACGCCAACGCAAGTTTCTGGAGCATTTTACATTATCAAGTTGAAGCTTTTCCACACCTCACTCTTCCCGGTGTGTGTTTGCCGTTTAAGTTCCCCTGTCTTTAGTTTATCCTCGACTTCTTGCTGCTCCATAATCAGGGAAACCGAGTCAAAATAGATGCGGAATTGTGGAGGGGAAGATTATTAAGAGGGCGCGTTCACGTGCGCAGAGCTCTGGCTCCTGCACAATAGTAGTTAAATAGCAATTACCTTACAGCGCCTTCTGTTTTATCCAAATTATTTATTTTATAGCAAGTATTCCTTAGTTTAGTATCCACATTCCACACATCGTTTTAGTATACATTTTTATAAACATATATTTATTAAAAAAAAGTCAGCGAGATAGAAGCCCGAGCCCGACCCGACCCGAACGTAATGAATGACATTTTAGGCCCGACCTGGCCCGAAATTCGGGTCAGGGTCGGGTCGGGCTCGGGCTTGGGCTTAAAATCTTACCTCTAGCGCAGACCCATGCAGGGGGACGTGATATTAATTATTACTAAAAAAAAAGAATGCTTGGACACTGCTAAACTTTATTATTCTTGTCAGTATATATCTCATGAAACACACTGAAATTTGCCTTTGCTTTTAACCCATCACTAGTTTTCACTAGGAGCAGTGGGGTGCTATTTTTTTCCCCAGTGCCCGGGGAGCAGTTGGAAGTTAAGGGCCTTGCTCAGGGGCCTACAGTGATTCACTGTTTTTGCCAGCCAGGGGACTTGAACCTGGGTCCTCCAAGCCCAAACCC
>CM026204.1:173245-190745 GCA_014839995.1 Xenentodon cancila | reverse complement strand
CAGTCTAGAGTCAGGTCAGGGAGGTCTCCAGGAACCAAACAGTCTAGAGTCGGGTATGGGAGGTCTACAGGAACAAAACAGTCTAGAGTCAGGTCAGGGAGGTCTACAGTAACCAAACTGTCTAGAGTCTGGTCAGGGAGGTCTACAGGAACCAAACAGTCTAGAGTCAGGTCAGGGAGGTCTACAGGAACCAAACAGTCTAGAGTCAGGCCAGGGAGATCTAGAGTAACCAAACAGTCTAGAGTCAGGTATGGGAGGTCTACAGGAACCAAACAGTCTAGAGTCGGGTATGGGAGGTCTACAGGAACCAAACAGTCTAGAGTCAGGTCACGGAGGTCTACAGGAACCAAACAGTCTAGAGTCAGGTCAGGGAGGTCTACAGGAACCAAACAGTCTAGAGTCAGGTCAGGGAGGTCTACAGGAACCAAACGGCCTAGAGTCAGGTCAGGGAGGTCTACAGGAACCAAACAGTCTAGAGTCAGGTCAGGGAGGTCTACAGGAACCAAACAATCTAGAGTCAGGTCAGGGAGGTCTACAGGAACCAAACAGTCTAGAGTCAGGTCAGGGAGGTCTACAGGAACCAAACAGTCTAGAGTCAGGTATGGGAGGTCTACAGTAACCAAACAGTCTAGAGTCGGGTCAGGGAGGTCTACAGGAACCAAACAGTCTAGAGTCAGGTCAGGGAGGTCTACAGGAACCAAACGGTCTAGAGTCAGGTCAGAGAGGTCTACAGGAACCAAACAGTCTAGAGTCAGGTCAGGGAGGTCTACATGAACCAAACAGTCTAGAGTCAGGTCAGGGAGGTCTACAGGAGCCAAACAGTCTAGAGTCAGGTCAGGGAGGTCTACAGGAACCAAACAGTCTAGAGTCAGGTCAGGGAGGTCTACAGGAGCCAAACAGTCTAGAGTCAGGTCAGGGAGGTCTACAGGAACCAAACAGCCTACAGTCAGGTCAGGGAGGTCTACAGGAGCCAAACAGTCTAGAGTCAGGTCAGGGAGGTCTACAGGAGCCAAACAGTCTACAGTCAGGTCAGGGAGGTCTACAGGAGCCAAACAGTCTAGAGTCAGGTCAGGGAGGTCTACAGGAGCCAAACAGTCTAGAGTCAGGTCAGGGAGGTCTACAGGAGCCAAACAGTCTAGAGTCAGGTCAGGGAGGTCTACAGGAACCAAACGGTCTAGAGTCAGGTCAGGGAGCTCTACAGGAACAAAACAGAACATGTATGTGTCCAAGTAGCTGTTGGATTATTTACATTTAATTTTGTGTGTTCCTTGTCATTTTTTCATGGTTAATTCATGAATAAATTTAGTAGTTTGATTGAGTTGTTGATAGATGACTTTTTAATCCTTATTTGTGCATTTTGTGTCAAGTAGATGTAGTGTCCAATTACTGCGGTGAAGTAAACATTTATCACATGTATCAACATTTTAAATTGAAGATATCTGGTTCCTAGTTTCACACCAGGTTTCCCAAAGATGGAGAATTAAAGAAACGGTGGGAGTTGGCTGTGTGACGGGTTTTGTTGCAACTGAAACATCCTTGCTGTGCAGGGAGCACTTCAAATCAGGTGACTTTGACAGGACCGGGCAGATTGTTTGGCTTAGACCTGAAGTCATACCATCTTTCCTCAACTTTCCAACTTCTCTCTGAAAAGTAAGTCTTTTTGGCTTTGTAGGCATAAGTCAAATAATCATTGACAGGTATTTGGTCCCACTGCTTCGAGTTTTTTTTCTGTAGGTTTTGGTTTAAAGAACTGTATATTGTGACAAAGCTTTTAAAATAATTTTTTTATTTCTGTGTTTTATATTATAGCAATTAGCAACCAGGGCCACACTTACTATGAAAAAAGCGGAGGAGAGTGTGCCAATGGACTTGACTTGGTTTCCCTATGAAGTTGAACCTCAGACGAATCTTGTAAGTATTTAAGTGTGTTGTTTCTCAAAATGTTAACAGAATCAATAATCATTAAGAAGCCATGTACACTCGCATTGAACGTTTCCTTACCTCTTTCTGCCAGGACTTCAATAATGCATTCTTCCCCCACTGCTCTAAAGGCAAGGATAAGTGAAGCCTTGGCAAGCGTGGAAAACCTCAAGCGGGAGAAGAGGACTGCTAAGATTCGAGAGCTAAGGGCAAAGAAAAACCTCATGAGTGATAATCATCAAGACAGACTGGAATGCTACTCAGGTAAACTGTTAATGCTTTTCAGAATGTTATGTATACTATTAACACTTTGATTTAAGCTCACTAGTTGTGTAAAAGAAACTTCCTAATGAGTTAATGCTTATGGGATTTCAGATCTCCCTATAGACCTCTTTGCAAGAAAGGGCCATGAGTACACGACGGCACAGAGGGAGTTTGCCCTTACACTCCACCTTCATGGGCCAAAGGCTTACAGCTATCTTCACCTCACACACATCCACAAACATTGCAAAGGTATTCCTAATTCTGTCTTACTGTCAGTAAACATTAATTGATGAAGTCTTATGACCATTTTTAAACTTTTGATAGATGTGAATGGTCACTACAGGGGCTTGTAGCAGTTAAATACTTGCCTTATTTATTTTATTTTTTTTACATGTGATTTAATCTTACATAGGTTGCTGAGTTCTGTTGATGCCAAACCTGACCTCAATAAGATGATGGTTGACGTGTTGGGAAGAAGATGCAAAGCAGACCATGCTAAATATGGATGTTAGATGCTATGTCCATTAAAAACACATCCACTTCAATACTCAAACAAAGACAATGTCCAGGTTTTTGTGTATGGGAGATGGACTAAATGAGGAGGACATTGCATCTGAGACCCTGGTATTTATTCTGGTAGGGGTACAGGGGCATTGGAAGGCTCCAGTTACATACTGGACCAGCTCTCTCCTACCAGAAAGGCAGGCAACACAGTTCAACAGCAAACTGATTGAAGGTGCTTTACAGAGACATTCAAACATCACATAAATAAAAATAATGATTTAGAATGTAAACAAAAGAAAAAAGGTTAAAATATAATCAAGTTTTGAAACTTGAGCTAAAAGGTAGAGCAGATTTGTGTCTTTATTCAACTGCAGCTGAGAACAGGTGAGTCTCCAACCTGGATCTAAATAAACTGAGTGTTTCAGCTGATCAAAGGCTTTCTGGGAGTTTGTTCCAGACATGTGGAGCAGTGAAGCTGAAGGAAGCTTCTCCATGTCTGGTTCTGACTCTGGGAACTGATAAAAAAATCAGATCCAGACCTGAGGGGTCTGGAAGGTTCATACTGGGTCAGGAGGTCACTGATGTATTTTGGTCCTGGACCATTCAGATCTTTATAGACCAGCACCAGAACTTTAAAGTCTGTCCTCTGACGGACAGACAGCCAGTGTAAAGACCTCAGAGCTGGACTGATGTGGTCCAGTGTTTTGGTCTTAGTGAGGCCTGGAGCAGCAGAGTTCTGGATGAGCTGCAGGTGTCTAACTGGTGTTTTAGGTGGACCTGTAAAGATGCTGGTACAATAATCAAGTCTACTCAGAAGGTGTTAGTTTTTCATGTATTGGAGGAGCTTCATGCATGTGGAATGACAGTGGTGTACATGACTATGGACGGGTATGCAACATGTGTCAGCATGTGTCACATCAACTGGGTCGAGCAACGTGGAGCTGAAGATGACGCAGTCTCCCTCTCTGCTGTGGAGATGTCTGCTGCAGAAACTGCAGAGGAGCTGGCAGCACTGAGGAGCATTGTAGCTGTTGTTCGTGACCACAGCTACCCCACTACTATCTCTCTCTGTGTATGTGTGTGTGTGTCATTATGTACCACTAATAATCTCACACGTTAATGAAATTAAACACTTTATTAATCCCAAAAGGAAATTGCAATAATAATAAATGGCAATAATCATTTTACTGCAAATGTATCTATTCACAAGAATATATAGTATTTAAAAATACTAATTTAGCCTCCTTTATTAACTTTAAAAACCAGGTTGACAACTGAACGATTTGTGATCGTCTAAACGGTAGAGGTGCCTCGATCGTCACTCACGTTACGTCATAAACGACGAAGCAGGACTGTACCAAGATGGCCGGCCAATCGGCGTTGAACGCTGTCTGCGTGTCGTTGATCACGTGCTGATCTGACGTGAGCGCAGATCTCGCGGTGTTTGCTTGCTGACGGAGGGGGCGGGGTGCGTCAGGAGGGGGCAGAGATGTTTGGAGGCTTTTTTTAATATACAATTATTTATTTAAATAAAAATGGCCGCCGTGGAGAGCGGAGAAGAGAGACTGTAAGTGTTTTTTTTTCATATTTCAACTCCATGAAAGCGCAGCAACTGCCATCCACTCCGACCCCGCGAGCCTTTTCTGTTGTGTGGTTTATTGAAGTGCGTTGATTTTTACTCCAGCCCGTCTCCGTGGAGCGGGGTTAGCGAGAATACGTCACCAACTTGCTGCTCAGCCTCTACAGTGGCTCAAGCAGAGCTAAGCCTTAGCCTAGCCTGCTGCCTGCGCGTCCCCGCGGCCCGGGGACGTCAACACAACTCCCCGGGAACTGGTGCGGAGGTCTGCTGTCGGCTTCCGCGACCAGCGTCCCTCCGCCGTCCAGTAGCGGTGTTTCCACTCGCCTCCGTCACAGGGCGCGCAGCTAACGGGCTGCTAGCTGCACACACACGCGCACGCTGCCGCGAATAACCCGAGTCAACGACGAACGGGTTACCCGGATTAACCCGAGTCAACCCTCCCGATGCAAACTAAAAAACACGCCCCGTTGCGTCCTCCAACATCTGCAGGTCATTACTCTGTTAGCAGCAGCTGCCGTAGTGCCGTTGAGCAACAGCGATATGCGTGCGCTAGGGCGCGTGTCAGGGCAGCTAAGCGCGCGCGCGTGTCCTGGTTTGTTTAACTGCTCACTTCCGGTTCCTGTCAGCTTCAGCGGCTCAGGAGCACTAGACAAGTGTGACAGCTGCACCTAAATGCGCAGGTGAACCCAGTAACTGGGTAGGTGACCTGTTACCCGGTCCACATGAAAATTGTGCTTCAAAATGTTTCCGGAAACCCAACTCAAACAAGTTTTGATGCTGAGTACACATGAAAATAAATGTGAATAAAAATGATTTGCAGTTCTCGTTAACCCATCAATAATCGCTGGAATTCAAAACGTGCTGCCATCGGAAAGCTTTTAAAAAACAAGTTCCATGAACTTCAAGAACAGTGATTTTGAACAGAAAAATTAATATAGTGTTAAAGAAGTGCAATGACTTGTGTTTTATTTGGCTCTTGATGTCCAATAACTCAGCAGACGTTTAGAGGGGTTACAGAGGATGCTGGGAAAAAAATCCTGATATGTTTCATCACCGGCCCGGTGGGTCTTTCTGTGTGGAGTTTGCATGTTCTCCCCGTGCTTGTGTGGGTTCCCTCCGGGTAGTCCGGCTTCCTCCCACAGTCCAAAAACATGCAGTGTAGGTTAATTGATCTTTCTAAATTCTCCCTAGGTGTGAGTGTGATTGGTTGTTTGTCTTTCTATGTGGCCCTGGATAGACTGGCGACCTGTCCAGGGTGTACCCCTGCCTTTCGCCTGATATGCGTCGGGATAGGCTCCGACAGACCCCCGTGACCCGGAAACGGATAAAGCGGGTATAGATAATGGATGGATGGATGTTTCATCATCTGTTAAGTTGCGCTTGCTTTAGTTGCTTTGTTTGTCTGACTTTGGTTTGTTGGAGGAATATGTTCATACAAAAAATATACTATATTTATAACGAGTAAACTGACAGGGTGAACCCACGCTGGACACCTCTGACTGCGCAACAAACTACACAATCCCTTCAGTCATCCCGCTGACCCAGAAACAGTTGACAGATCTGCAGATAACAACTAATATGTGTTTGAATCAGAGCACCATTCCAGACATGAACAGTGCCACTTCCTCAGCTGACATGGAACAATCCCACCATCACAGCTGATATTGATCTGTCCCACCTTTACTGCCGACATGGGACGGTCCCACCGTTTCAGCTGACATGGAACGATCCCACCAGCACCGCCGACATGGAACGGTCCCACTACCACAGACATAGACATTGATCTGTCCCACCTATACAGCCGACATAGAACGGTCCCACCGTTTCAGCTGACATGGAACGATCCCACTACCACCGCCCACATGCAACGGTCCCTTCACCGCCGCCGACATGGAACTCTTATGGAACATTAGGGACAGTACAGACAGTGGTAATTATGTAAAATAAATGATAATTAATTAAAATATGTTGGTTACTTTAATGTGATAATACTTTGTGGACTGGCTCATCTGTTGGATAGGGAAACATTAGCAGCTTAAGCAAATAAATTCTGAATCAAAATCCAGACAGAATATTGTGCTGTCCATTTTCCGGAGGCTCTAATTTTGAAACAGGAAGTTGACTCATTATAGTTCTCACTGGCGGTAACAGGAAGAGGCTTTCGTGTTTGGAACTGTGAGCGCGTGGAGGAGCCCTCGTATCAGAAGCAGCAGGGAGACCAAGAGACAGGAGAGAACTAAAGCATTGACCAACACTGGGGAAGTCAATTAACGGCTACTTATGGCAATTTAACATCAACCTATGCTACTAATTCCAACCGAAGTTCTGTGTTCCTTGCTGGTTCTGTTAAACAAATGTTTGACGAATAAAAGCCGAAGAAAAGAAGGAAGTTGTCGTCGAATTGTTCCACTCCACCCCGCTGTCGGTCAAGCCTTTTTCGAGTTTGGGCAGGCTTTAATTCGATGACCTCGGATAACTTGCCAGTTGAAAAACAGACCGCTGTGGCAGTTGAAAATAGCGGCCCCAATTGAAATTACCGTCGCGCCAGCCGAAGGTGGCCATTTTGGAGGGAGAGCGAACTTCGTAGTCCAAGTTGGCGGTTAAAGCGCTCGGCAAGTCGCTGGAACAGCTAAAGAAAGAACGGACAGCAGCCAGAAGCTGCTTTACTAAGCAAACTAATTACCTCGCCAGGAAATCAAGTAGTTTAACTGAGTTAGAGCTCAGAGAGGAGTTTGCAAAGCTTTCTGCTGACTCGCGGAGGGTCATTGAAACCAATGACGACTACAGAGCTGGACTAGAGGCGAAGCTTGAAGCCCAGTCAGGAGACGATGGCAAGGAACCTGTGCTTAGTGAAGAGCAAGATGCAAACCTCAAGAAGGTCATGGATGACTGCGAACAAAAGTTTGATGAGGTTAAATCCATTGTTCAAGCTAACATCTGGAGCAGGTACGGACAAGATGTGCAAGAGGCCGTTTTTGAAAAAGCAGAAAAAGCTTGTAAATATGCATACTCGATACCTGTGGAGGGCATTAACTGCGAATTTTATGCCCATGCCACCTCAGATGACTCTTCTTGACGTGAAGGAGCAGCGACTCTACCCTGAGCTTCTCCTGAGTGACTGAGCTTTTCACTCTAAGCGAGTTCCCAGCCACCCTGCGGAGAAAACTCATTTCAGCTGCTTGTATCCGCGATCTTGTCCCTTCGGTCATTACCCAAAGATCATGACCATAGATGAGGGTGGGAGCGTAAATTGGCTGGTAAATCAAGAGTTTTGCCTTACAAGCTCCTTCTTCATCACAACGGTCCGGTGTCAGGTTTAAACAACCTAAATCTGGTACACTGACGGCATGACTGTGGACACTGCACCAATCTGTCAATCTCACACTCCATTATTCCCTCACTTGTGAACAAGAACCCAAGATACTTAAATTCCTCCACTTCAGGATTCTGGCCTGATGAACCCAACAAGACAACTGCAAAAGGCAGAAAAAAAAAGTCCGGATGCCATCTCTAGATACACAAAGCACATGTGTACTGGTTGGGCATACTGCCATAAACCCTCCAGCACCCTGCGGAGGGTAGAGAGCTAGTCCAGTTTTCCACGACCAGGACAAAAAGCACATTGTTTCTCCTGAATCCGAGGTTTGACTATCAGCCTGAATTCTCCTCCTCTAGTACCCTGGTGTAGACGTTTCCAGGGAGGGCTGAGAAGTGTCATCCCCCTATAGTTGAAACAGACTCTCCGACCCCCTTTTTAAAAAGAGGGACCACCCTGACATCCATGCAATGTTGCAGAGGTGTGTCAACCAAGACAGCCCTACACCATCCAGAAACTTGAGGTACTCTGGGGGAATCCCTGCCACTAAGGAGTTTACGGACTACCCTAGTGATTTTGGCTTGGGTGATGGAAGAGTCCACCGTAGAGTCCCCAGCCTCTCCTTTCTCAGCAGAAGGCATGTTAGTGGAATTCAGGAGATCCTCAAGATCTTCCTTCCACCCTTCGACTCTGTTGGCAGAGTACTACTTCCCCTTTCTGAGGCACAGGATGGTTTGTCAGAATCTCTTCAAGGCTGACTGATAGTCCTCCTCCATGGCCTGACTGAACTCCTCCCAGACCCAGGTTTTTGCCTCCAGGACTGCCCGAGCTGCGGCTTGCTTGGCCTGGTGGTACCCGTCGGCTGTGGCATGGCTCGATAGGACTCCTTCTTCAGCCTGAGAGCATCCCTTTATTTCCGGTGTCTACCATCAGGTTCGGGGAATGCTGCCACGACAGGCACCAGAGACTTTGTGTCCACAATTTTGAGATGCCACATCTATAATGGAGGTAAAGAACATGGTCTACTCAGACTGTATGTCCCCAGCCTCCCTCGGAGTCTGGGAGAAGTTCTCCTGGATGTGGGAGTTGAAGACCTCCTTGACCAGGGAGGCCATTCCTCCCAATGACCCCCCCTCCAGGTATCACTGTTATTGGCCACATGAGTGTCCCCCAGGAGAACAATTGAGTCCCAGTCAGAGCACTATTGAGTATCCCTCCCACAGACTCCAAGACGGCTAGGTAGTCTGTACTGCTTTTTGGCCCATAGGCACAAACCACTTTAAGAAACTTTTTCCCGACCCTAAGGCGTAAAGACACGACCCTCCCGTTCGAACACAGGGCTGCTGAGCTAGGGAGCTATAAGCAAGCCCGCACCAGCTTGTTGCCGGTTACACTGGGCAACTCCACAGTAATGGAGGGTCCAGCCCCTTTTAAGGAACTGGGCTACAGACCCAAGCTGTGCGTGGAGGTGAGCCTGCTTACCTCTAGCCAGTACCTCCCAACCTCCCGCACAAGCTCCCCTGCCAGCGAGGTGACATTCCATGTCCCTATTGCCAGAGTTTTAGTCCTGGGCTTGGGTCGCCGAGGCACCCTGCCACAACCGCTACTCAAATCACATTGCACCGGCTCCTCATGTATCTTCCTGTGGGGGGTGAGCCCACTGGAAGGTGGGTCCATGACACAGTTTCGGGCTGAGCATGGCAGACCCGGCCAATAGGCGCTTGGCTTTGAGCCCCAGGCCTGGCTCCAGGGTGGGGTCCCAGTAACACTAATTCGGGTGACGTAACGCTCCTTGGTTTTAATCTGTTTATTTTTTACCACATGTGAGATACATACAGAGAATCGAAATTACATTACTCTCAAACCCTCGGTGCTACACAATAAATAAATTTTAAACACAAAGTGCAAATTAAAAAGAAACAAGTTATAGCATGACGTTGGGTTTAATTTATATATAAAAATATATATAAACCCCCATGACCCTGCACAGGATTAACCAGGTACAGAAAATGGATGGATGCATGAAATATATTATTAGACACCGTGATGTCTCAGTGGTCAGAACTGTTGCCTCACAGCTAGAAGGTTCCTGGTTTCACTCCCAGCACAGGTCCTTCTGTGTGCAGTTTCCATGTTCTGCCCGTGCTTGGATTTTTTTCTCTCCAGCTATTCTAGCTTCCTCCCTAGTCCAGCCTAATCTCGTTAGGTTAGTTGTTGATTCTAAATTGCCCACAGGAATGACCGAGAGTTTCTAGTTAATCGTCTATATGTGACTCAGTGATGGACAGGTGACCTGTCCACATAAACTCCTATATTTAAGTTGAAGAGTGCTGGAATAGACTCCATGAATAATCAGGAATGATTACGTATAGATAATTGATGGGTAAATATTAGAGATGCACCAATTGAGTGGCTAGAGATCGAAATTTACCGATTCTTCATATTGACAAGCCTGACCGGTCACCATCACTTTTTTTACCAATTATGGTAAACGCTCCCACCTCATGTCAATTAATGTTAGCTGTGGCAACCAGCTCCATCAGCCTATCCACGATAGATGGAAATCAGAGACCAAAACCGTTTTTTGAGTCAGTATTTAAATATGCTCGCATTTATCACTACCTCAAAATAAATATTTAACTGTTAGGCTCAATTGTATGCACCATAATTCTTATGCCTTCATTCTCCACAGCGTTGTAGTGGCGAAGATCTTTTGAAATCAAACGGTCAATAGATTTATTTACTTATCCGTTTTGCCCATTTAGAGTTGGCTGGAGGTTTATTGAAGTGATGGAGTGTGAGTTGGTCAGGAGTTCTGCTCTGCTTCTTTAGCTCCAGGTGATGGCAAAAGATGTGGGCTCGGGCATTAAAGTGTTCCCAAAGCACTTGATTTTCATTTTGCAGATCTTGTACACTCAATATGTCTTGTCACGCTCAATTTTCCCTGGAAAATTGTTAAATCCAAAGTGCACCCAAACGTTTGCCTTCAGTGAAGACGGGACTGGCTGCATTTCTTTTTCCTCCTCTATGCAGGAACATTAGGCTAACATCTAAAGCTAGTTAACTAACATTGGTACCAAGCTGGTCTTAGTAGCTAGCAGAACGATACACTACAGATGCCATTGTCTGACAGTATTTGCAGCAAGTAAGCTTGGAAATGTTTGAAAACATCTTTTTAAATAATGAACCTTGGAATTTTGGTTTGATTCAGAATTTTAATAAATAAGAATCGCGATGTGGACATGAATTGATTTTTTTTTTTTTTTTTTTTTTTTTTTTTTTTTACTGCACCACTAGTTATTGTTTATGTGAAAGAAACCTAAAGCACACAGTTGTTGAAAGTATCAATATGACGGGAGTTCAAGGTTACTTTTGCTGGTTAGACCAAGTCGGAGTTTAGGGCAGCAGTTGAGGGATGTAAAATGTAATGATGGTGGAGGTCACTGAGTCTGGATCTAAAGCAGTTTTTGTTGAAGTTCATGACAGAGAATTCTCTCTTTTCACACAAATATCTAGGACCAAATAAGCTCAGCATTTTTTTTGGAAAAGTTTGCATTATCCTGTATCATTGCATTCCTGTTGCCAGTAAAAGTCAACAAGTGGAAAGTGACTGCCATGCCACATGTTGTCACATGTAGCTCAATGAGCTCTACCTGAGGTAAAGCATCATCAGGGTTTCCGAGAGGGGAGAAGACTAAAGCAACTTGTTCTTGTAAATAGCTGCAAAATCCTGAAAGTATTTGTTGAATTCCACAGAAGGGGATGCAATGGCTGCTTCATACGCATGTTGGTCCTGTTGAAAACTGTTCATGACCTCCTGCAAAGCTGGGAAATGTGCAGTGTGGATCTGTTAGTGGCAAGTGTCTAGGAAAGTTACGGCTTTGTTCTAAAGGCCTTAATGTGGGCATATAGTTGGGTCAATCAGCCAGAATATCAGTAAGGAACAGCTTGAAATTTTACAGGGTACAGGGCTTTAGAGCAAATATAATTTACTGCTTTTATCACAGGTTTCATAATATGATAAAGTAAAAGTTGTTAAATGCAGAGTCCACTGGTTTATTTTGGGTTACCTCCTTCACTGATTCTCATTCTAGATCAAAGCGGAGAATTCCACTTCATTCACCAACCACAGCAGGTGCACCATTAGAAATACTCATATTGTCTTTACTAGTAGGTTTATTTCAACAGCTGCACAAACAGAAATGACCCTTCTAAATTGTAATGAACTTTGCTGCCAGCTGCCCTGGTGTTGCATCGGCCGCTGCCATATTGTTTACCTGGCGCTGTAGCCTATTGCAATTGTGCAACTCTCAGCAGAGATAGAAAGGGAGGGTGATGCCTAACTGTTGAAAAACGTGTGGTGACATCAAGTTGCCAACCATCTTACTTCTGCATTGACAATCATGCGGAACTAAGGTTTGTTATATTTTTATAGTTTTGTTCCTTGACTGATAGAGGCTGCAAAAGTGAGTCGATCCCCTTTGATTCCCATGTTAGAATATAAGACTTTAGAGCAGAAATAAATATATTTTATGCTCCTTCAGCCAAACTCCGCCAAAATATCAGTATATCTGCCGGCAGACATTTACAGTGAGATATACCATTTAACATATTGTCTTGATGGCAAAATCAAAAATGACCATCGTTTTTAGCGGATGTTGGGTTTGTTGGGTTGCTTCGTGAACTGCAGTAACATGACGATTACAAATAAGGAAATGATGACAGCTAGCGATTTGCTGAGCCGACTGTCAATCAGTCATATTATAAATAAATGTAATCATTGATATAAACACTCCCCCTCAAACAATTGAGACCAAAATGGTGCAGCGATAACAATCTCTCCCTGAACGTGGAGAAGACCAAGGAGATTGTTGCTGACTTCAGGAGACAACACACCCAGCATGCTCCTCTGACCATCAACGGTGCTGCTGTGGAGAGGGTGAGCAGCACCAAGTTCCTGGGTGTCCACATCTCAGAGGACCTCTCCTGGACTGTTAACACCGCATCACTCGCCAAGAAGGCACAGCAGCGTCTCTACTTCCTCCGCAAACTGCGAAGAGCCAGAATCCCGGCCCCCATCAGGTACACCTTCTACAGAGGCACCATCGAGAGCATCCTGACCAGCTGCATCACCGTGTGGTACGGATCCTGCACCGCAACCTGCCGCAAGTCTCTCCAGCGTGTAGTGAGAGCAGCTGAGAAGATGGTTGGTGTCTCTCTCTCACTTCAGGACATTTACAGCAGCCGTCTGACTCCAAAGCCCTCAACATCGTGAGAGACCCCACCCACCCGTCACACAGCCTCTTCAGTCTGCTGCCATCAGGGAGGAGGCTGCGGACCCTCCGGGCCAGAACCAGAACCAGAACCAGAACCAGCCGACTGAAGGACAGCTTCATCCACCAGGCCGTCAGGAAGCTGAACACTCTGACCTCTGTATCTGCACCAGGCACTTTTGTCAGAACTGGACCGCCTACTTTGCACCAGGTCCCTTTAACCAGACCGATAAGCTGAACACCTGCAGGACCATCACACTTTTAAAAACTGTTGTACACTTAAACCCAACATCATGCTATAACCTGTTTCTTTTTAATTTGCACTTTGTGTTTAAAATGTATTTATTGTGTAGCACCGAGGGTTTGAGAGTAACGTAATTTCGATTCTCTGTATGTGTCTCACATGTAGTAGAATTGACAATAAACTTGACTCTGACTCTAACTCCTCTGTTTCCCGCCCTGTAGAATCACTGTTGTGAGGCCGAGTAGCGTTGGGTTGCTTCACTATTTCAGTGTTCTCACTCCCTGTTAATTTGTAATGTGTGTGAGCATTTATTTGTCTGTATACGAAGCACCGAAGATCCACAGAGAAGCAGTATTTCACAATAAAATGAGAAGGACCTTTTAATACCCCAAATCTTGATGGCTACAACCAGAGCTGGCTGGTACTTATGGTTGGGTTGACCCGTGACATGATGTGGGTGGATTGTGTGAAGAAGTGAACCTGTATACTCACTACACGATTGATCATTTACAGATATAGTGTGTTCTTTAGGCTCTGATTTCCAGGACTGATGTGTGCATCAGTTTCTATGTTGCTGCAAGCACTTTTCTCAGTTGTAAATATGTTTAACACAATAGATGGAAAACAAGCGATAGCGCCATTGGTTTGCTGTTATCAGTGACGTAACACTAATAGGTGTGATGTCATCTTATTTCTACAGGGAAGAGGGGCAAGAAGGTGACGAGGGACCTGTTAATCCCCAGCTCCCAAACAGAGGAAAAGCCAGGTCCCACAGTACGACCAAGAAGACTCGCAGAGAGCGTCGCCATGCTGACCAGGGGACAGCGAAGACGACGTCAGCCACACCTTCAACAGCCAGGCAGCAGCCACCATCAGAGGTGGAGTCACAGAGCCAGGTACAGAACTGCTGGAGTCCTGTCAGTGTCCGAATGTTGTCCAAAGAATGTCAACTAAACAGTACAGCATAATCAAGGATCAATCAGAGATCTTCAGGTCATAATGTTCCTTGCCCCCTGCAGGTGTTGGAGCCAGTGGCAGGCCCATCAGAGCTGGGTTCAGAGTCTGCAGGATCTCCCAGGCAGCGGCGCTCTATCATCCGGGACCGTGGGCCACTGTATGATGACCCCACGCTGCCTGAAGGCTGGACCCGCAAACTAAAACAGAGGAAGTCTGGACGCTCCGCGGGAAAATTTGATGTCTACCTGATCAAGTAAGCCTCATCCTCCTGGTGCTGGTGAATGGTGTGTTGCAGTCAGAACACTGAATGAATGATTTAATGTCTTCCTGTTTTCTCGCTGCAAAGTGCGGAGGGAAAGGCGTTTCGCTCCAAGGTGGAGCTTATGGCCTATTTCCAAAAGGTTGGCGACACGACCACCGACCCCAACGATTTTGATTTCACTGTCACTGGGCGTGGAAGCCCTTCACGACGTGAGAAGCGCCCCCCCAAGACACCTAAGGTGGTGAAGCCATCTGGGCGTGGCCGTGGGCGGCCTAAAGGTACTCAAACATTGAGACCAGAACCTGGAGTCATTGTACTGTACTTGGCTGTTTGTAAGTTCCTCTCAGTTTCTGGACCCTTTTTTGTTTTTTTTTTTTGTTTTTTGCAGGAAGTGGGAAAATGCGGCAGGCTACTGAAGGTGTGGCCATGAAACGCGTGATTGAGAAGAGTCCAGGCAAACTGCTAGTCAAAATGCCCTTCAGCAAGGAAGCGCCCTCCACTGGCTCCACATTTACCACCTCTAAGGTACAACTGCTGTTTCAGTTTGACCTTCGTTTTAGCCAGCTCAACAAGCATATCAGTAGTTTTAGTTTTATGTTTGAAAAATTGGTTTGTTTTAGTTTATTTTTAATTTTGTTTCAGTCTTAGTCTTTTCTTTGAGAAATTAGAATTAGAAAAGAGGATTGGTCATTTAAAAAATAAAGTCCCAGACATCAAAAGAAGAGTTTTTTGTCTTATTGCCTGGTGTTTTCTCAGGCTGGGGGATTGTATGGAAAGGTTTTGATGCCATTGGTTGGTTTCCTTAGCAAAGCAATACAAATTATTGTTATTTTATTGGCTTTGTAGTAATTGAACATCTTTCGAACAAGTTGGACTGTATTGTTAAAATGTCTTGAGTTGACATTTGTCATGATTTGGAACTAAATAAAGCTGAATTAAATTGGAAAAAACAAGGCATGACATGAAAAGGAAAACAATTTCAATGTACCAGCAATTCTATTTGTTTTCACGTAGTTTATCATTTTTTATTTCAGATTTTATATAATTATGATTTTTATGAAAATCTTTAGAATTGTAGATATTAGATATAATATTAATGGGTCTATGTTTTCACTGTTGTATTCAGTTTTAGTCTTAGTTAATGTTATTGCTAAATAACTCTGTTATTGTGACTGTGTCAGTTGTGACTACATTTCTATTGGTCAAGATTAGTGATCAGCACTTATTTTGTAGATTAATATTAGTGATCAGGACATATTTGTGGGTCTAGATTAGTTATCAGGATGCATATGTGGGTTAGCGATCAGGATGTATTTGTGGGTCAGGAGAAATGATCAGGACGTATTTGTAGGTTAAGATTACTGGTCAGCACATTTTTGTTGGTCATACACATTAATGATCAGAACGTATATATGAGGGTTAAGATAAGTGTTCAGGATGTATATATGAATTCAAATTAGTGATCAGAACATATGTGTGGGTCGAGATTAGTGATCAGGACATATTTGTGGGTAGTGATTAGTGATTCCAACGTATTTGTAAGTCAATATTACCATCTTTTCCGCACTATAAGGTGCACCTAATAGCCTTCAATTTTCTCAAAAGCCGAGAGTGCGCCTTATAATCCGACGCGCTTTATAATCTGGTGCTCCTTATAAATGGATTAATATTGAGCTGCAACAGGTCTCACAACTACGGGAAGCAGCCGCCGACTCCATTTTCTCCCATAGAAGAAGTAGCGTGTGGTGCATGCTGGGATATATGACTGCGCGAAGCGTGCATTTTTATTTACATTTGTTGTAAATGGCTCCTTTCAAGAGACACGCTTACGACGTAGAGTTTAAACTCCAGGCAGCACATTTAATTTACCGTAACGGTATCAGACTGTTTCTTTTACACATTTACTGAATCGAGGAAAAGTTCCCCTCCACTATGTGATAAAAATGTTGCACCACCTGTTATACCTTGCTGTTGTAAAAGATAAACTGTGTCATGAATATACTAGTCACTGACATTACCTCAGGAAAAATAATAAAACAGCTGTATATTAATTTTGGGAGTGAACGGAGTTGTCAGAATGCTGGTTTGTATTCTACTTATTAAGTTTGACTGACTTATCTGACTGTTTTGTTGACGTTCCCTTTAGCTCCATCTAGTGCATGCGCCTTGTAACCCGGTGCGCCTGATATATGAAAAAAGTTTTAAAATAGGCCATTCAGGGTGACTTCCGGTTGCATGGCAATGGAGTAGGACGCTGCGAGGAGCTCCGGGTTTCTTTTTGCATTCTTACTTTTTAAGCCCTCTACAAGCACCGGGCACGGCAGGACCCTCATAACAACGTCTACCCCCTTAATAGTGCAACGGAAACTTCACCACAAGATGTCTTCAAAAAGCGCAAAACCGACCAAAAATGGAGAAGCTAGCTTTACCTTGGAAGCTATCACCGCGCTGCTGGAGCAACACCGCGAGGCGCTGGCGGCCTCCTTCGACCTGCTGACGGGTCTCATCTCTGGAGCTGGCTTCAGAGGACATCAATCAGCGGATGGCAGACCTCGAAGAGACACCCATCGTAAAGCTAATGCTAAGGCCAAAGTCACCGACCTGGAGCAGACGGCAGAACATCCGAATCTTAGGGGTACCGGAATCAACTGAAAGCGGCTCCCAGTCCAAGTTCTTCTCCGACCTGCTCTGCGAAGTGTTCGGCGCCGAGATCTTACCTTCCCCGCCAGAAATCGACCGCGCTCACTGCTCCCTGGCAGCCCAACCGGCCCCCGGGCAGCGCCCGCGGCCGGTTATCCTCCGTCTTCACCAGTACCAGACCAAGGAGCTCATCATCAGGGAGGCTCGCCGGTGGGGAAAGCTGAAGTTCCGGGGGAAGCCCATCCGCGTCGTGGAGGACTACAGCCCCGAAGTCGTCAACCAGCGCGCAGAATACAGGACCGTGATGACCGAACTTTACAACAGAGGACTCAAACCAGCTCTGCTTTATCCTGCCAAGCTCGGCGTCACTTTGCCTATATGTGTATATATATATATGTGTGTGTGTGTGTGTGTGTGTGTGTGTGTGGTGTGTGTGTACTATATATATATATATATATATATATATATATATATATGTAGTGTAGTGTAGTTGTATGATATATATTATATATATATATGTATATATGATATATATATATAA
>CM026204.1:129415-169415 GCA_014839995.1 Xenentodon cancila | reverse complement strand
TTAGCTTTACTAAGTCAGCTACCTGTTCAGTTTAGAGTTCAATTCAAAATTCCTCTAATGACATATAAAGCTCTTAATGCCCTGGCACCATCTATCTTAAAGACCTCATTGTTCCATATCCACTTACTACAGCACTGCTGTCTCAGTCAGTTCCCAGTGTCCAAGTGCCGAGTGGGAGAAGATCTTTTAGTTTTCAGGCTCCTACCCTGTTGAACTAGCTACCAGTCTAGATACAAAATGCTGACTCTCATGGCTTTTAAGTCCAAACTTAAAACATTCCTTGATAATACATAACTTTTATGTGTGCACATAATTGATCATTGTTTTAACATGTGTTTGCTTTTATTTTCCATCTGTTGCTAGTTTAATGCTTTGCTGTATTCTATAAAGCACTGTGCTTTGCATTTGTGTTTGAAAGGTAAATATGTACTTGAACTTGTACAAATCGCGAGTTCATCATAGGACTCATCTGACCAAAGTATCTGAGACTTTAAGGGTGCCTTCATACTAGTAATTTTGTATTTTAGGACTAGATCAAATCAGAAAATGACGTCTGTGGTGTTAAAGGTGGTCTTGATTTTTATACTGTCTTTGAACATTGGATAGAGCAAAAAACATAAAAAAAAATACAGAAAGTATTCTGAATTGCCATTTCTTTCTTCTCTTTAATTTCTACCACTACATAGTAGCCTTGTGTTAGCAGTAGTGTACACATTTAGTGTGTATATTAAGCAGGACAGCTAAGGTGTCCTTAATATTTGCTCAGTAGATTGTTTTTTTTTTCTTGTATGTTCGGTTCTCAAGCAGGAAGTGGTAAATGAGTCCGTGATCATTGTAAGGTACTATAAATGTAAGGTGATGGGCTATTGTTGTATTATATTCAGATGTCTTGATGTCTATATGTATAATAGTTATTTGGCTGGATTGTAATGCTAATATTATGTCTTAATTCCTTGGGCGATCATGTTAAGAATATTTGGTTATATATGTATGTAGAAGAGCATACTGATATTTGTTTATTTTTTGTCCTACTAGACACCATTGCTGTATTTCTCTTGTTTCAGCTGAATATCAGTCACGTTTGCTAAACATAATAAAGTTCAGTGGTAAACTGCACTCCCAACTCCCGCAGTGTCATACCCACTGTAGTGGCTGTACCTACCACATCTCAGGGTTTTCAATATTGGTCCTTAGAGCATGAACCCTTTTACCTGCAGTGGCTGCAACACAGCAGAGCAGAGTTTAGGAGAACTTCAGGACACAGCATCAGAACAGAGACTGAGTAGACAACTGCCTTCTTCTGCTAGCAGTCCCGAGCTGTGGTTAACTACTAGTAGGCAACAGATGTCTTCAGTGACAGCTAACCAGCTCTTCGCCATGTTAGGGCATTCAACAGGTTTGACACAGAGTCCAAGTGATGATGTAAAGACCATGGAATCAGGTTCCCTCTCTGAGCCTAACTGAGTCAAAGTCTTGGGCATTGGGAAGTTACAATAGCAGTGTTGTTGATTCACAGGAAGACATATACTCGACCAGTGTGCGATCACTGATATAACATCTCACCTCCACTAGTTTTCCCCAAACATCACAAGAAGGTAATCTATTCTATTCCTATTCCTTGTAATCACCAATCATCAGTAACACCTCACATCAGTAGTACTTCATACATCTACATTCATATTCCAGCCAATATGGCTATCTGTCCAGCAGTGACCTTTGATGACAATAGGCCACTCAGTACGGTAATATCCCCTCCATTACAGGCTGTGTCAGCAGTAGGACCCATGCCTTTGCCTCAGCTTACCCCAGGTCTTGTACCAGCTATTATTTCAGTTGCCTGGGACTGGGCATACTGATGTCCAGCCTTTGGTAGGCAGCAATCCACAAGTGCTTCAGCCAAAATGGAGCTTACACTCCACCCCAACACCAGAAGACTGTGAATGGTCCACTCGACCCAAGTGTGCCCTTGACCACGACTCAGACCCATTATCATTACTGCCCTTTTCCCGCTCTTTACATTCCAGTTTATCCACCTAATTCAGCTACTATGCCAGTGATAGTTCTACAATATCACCCATCACTGCCATGGGCAGCGTTGTCAGTAGAACACCAACCTGCACTCACACCTCAGCCGCCATTCAGGCACCCATTAGTAGCAATGGCTCCATAGTCACAATCTTAAGTGTATCAGCCAAGTCATACAATTACAATTTATAAGCCTTCAAACCTTCTTCCATGGCTTAAACAGTTCCTCAGTGAAATTAAGCCATACCGTCAGCCTAAGTTGGTCAATGATAGTAAGAGGAAGTTCACAGAGTTAAAAATGGCATTGGACCATCTGTTGTCTCCACATGCTAACTTGTCTAAACAATATAAGTACAGAGTGCTTATGGAACACCTCGTATTACAGGAATCACGTCATTGCTCAGGCTTGTCACCATCACTCTCAACTTTATTCAGCTGCTATGGTGGCATTGCAACAGCAGTATGGATAACTGAACCAGCTTCCGCAAGAGAACATTTAATCAATTCTGAACTCACCTGATATTAAGACAGGCAATTCAAAGGCATTCCAAACCTTTTCCCTCTAAGTTGACCTATTGGTAGGAATGCTCACTTCATTAGAGAAACCAAACAGACTCGAGCTCATGTCATTTGGTCATGTCAAGTGAGCTTGCCTGACATCTCAGGGTCAATTTAATTGAGGATCTACAAACCTGTGGTTGACTACAGGGTTACAGTCTTAACTTATAGAACTGCAAGTGTCTGGCAGAGTAGCTAAGAGTCCATAGGACCTTCACAGCTGGTACCTTAGCACTCACCCATCAATCGTATGCAGTGTCTCTTCTGTAGAAGCATTACCGATATTTCAGAGGGATACCAATTTCCAGACACTACTCCTCACTGGCTCTTACAACGCCCATTTGATTGTGGCAAAGGAACTGGTTCGCATTAATCCTAAAGGGGGACCAGTGGCAGTTTATACTGCACTTGGTTGGGCTCCTCAGGAACCTCAGGATCTTACACAGAGCCAAGTCCCAACTGATTGCTTCTTCACTTCTCTCAGACCCTCAGATGACCTTCACCAGCATGTGGAGCACCTCTGGCAGGTCGATATTCTACCCTTCAGAAGTGAAAGGTTGATAACCTGTTCCAGTCAAGATCAGGAAGTTATTGACCTTCTGGAGACACACACAACTCGAGTAATGGTAGGAGAGGAACTGAGGTATGTAACACCACTGCCTCGCATCAAAGGTGCACCCTTAGTGAAAGCTGAGGCAGAGGATGTAATGCTAACTCTTAGGAGCAGAGAAAGGCAGTTAGCCAAAAAGCCTGAGAAGTCTATAAGTTTATAAAGAGCAAACAAGTAAACTACTCAGTGGTGGGTATATCAGAAAGGTAAGCACAAGTAAAGTAGATTCATCCACTGAATCATGGTTCATCCCCCTCCTCCTTGTAGAGCACAAAGGGCTGCACTACCTAGTGTTTAATTCCTCATTTTTACATCAGGGTCTCTCCCTCAATGACCAGCTGCTCTTCCCAGTACTTGGATCTTCCATATTTGGAGTACTATTGCGGTTTTGAGAGCATGCTGTGCGGTGAGTGGAGATATTGAAGTTATGTTTGATTAAGTATGCCTCAGACCTGAAGTTCACTTGCTGAAGTTTGTATGGAGGAACCTGAAATGATACGAGCCACCAGAGGTGCACCAATGGCAAATCCTGCCATTTGGCACCACTTGTAGAGTGGTGCCAAATGGCATTTGAGAGATAATATGGAAGGAAAATTATGAAATAATGCAAGCTGCAGAAGAGATGTTTTGTGTTGACAGGTACCGTCAGTGTTTTCTTATTACAGCAGAGGCAACGTTTTTTGTGGATTGATTGCAAGACCTTCTGTTAGTGGAAGGCTTTAAAATCAGACAGTGGGCAAGCAATGACCCAAGTGCAGTTTCCCATCTCCTGGCTGATACTAAATGTGACAGCACAGAACTCTGGCTCTGGGAGAAGTACAGTAACTCTTGTGAATATGCTTTTGGTTTTGGTTTGAGCTGGCATTGCCACTCTGACACGCTTGGCTCTAAAGTCAGACCTGTGGTTGGCTCTTTTCCAACACTGTGCTACATGTACCATGTACTAGCCACACAGTAAAAACCCTTGGGTGTAATAATCCCTTTTAACTCTTTAACCAGAGCTAAGGGGCTCATCCAGGGGTTATGGGCTAAGAAATGAGACTTGGAATATCCTTCCTAACCTTTTAGAGGAATGGAGCAAATAGGAGACGGAGCTATCCAACCTAAGCAACATCACAATAACCCAGAGATATGCCTTGTCTCTCAGCACTATTAAGTATAGCCTACAATTGTTCTGCACCAGAGCAAGCTTATGGTTGAGTGGCATACCTTGTGACGAAGAGTGAAGGCAAGGTACATTTCGCTTTTGTAATGGCATACCCCAGGGTTGCTCCAAAGAAGCAATTATCAATGCCACAGCTGGTGTTGTGTGACACATTAATTGTTACCCAGCTGTTCACTCTCCTACACAAAGAGCTCAAGCTGCCCATTCACAGAACTTGTTTATTGCCATATCTGTTTTGATTTGGCTAAAATCTGAGTCTTAATCAAAGTTTTATTCAAAGCTTTTGTTGGTACACAGGTTGATGAAATTCAGCAGCTCACTTAGACATTTAATTGGCCATATGTGAACGCCGCTAATAACCCTGCAGACTATGCCACAAGGGGTAAGGCATTGGCAACACTTGTAAACCCAAACCAGTGGATCCAAGGACAAACTTTCTTAGATCACCATCTTGATGAATAGCTAAATCTGCAAAGCATGCCAGAATCAATAACTTAAGATAAACTGAAGAAAACTGCTTTTTTGGGATTTACTCAAACAGCTCCAACCCCACACCTAACTGACATCCCCCAATACAACAACGGGGCTGATCTTGTAACAGTCAACATTCCTTAAATGGGGCAGCTACAGCTTGCAAAACCAACTCTGAATCTCCATGATGTTGAGTCCACCTTCTAAAAACATGTCAAGCTGACAGCTTCCCAACTAAAATTAAGGCTCTTTGGGCCCGACACTGTGAAGGTTGGGCATCATTAGGAAATGTGTTGGGGTCTAATCTTCAAATACCCTACAACCAAGTGTCTTCACTTAGAGCTGATCCCCAGCCTGTATAATGATGCATTCCTCATTGCATTTGGACGTTTGATCTCACGGCAGGGTACAGATACTTTTAGATCAGGGGATGAATTTTTGTTTAGCTAACACTTAACTGAGGGAGGCATTTGCTTTGCTGCCATGGTGCCAGAGCCACTTGATAGTGTAGCAAAGTATCAGATCAAGTTTCATTTCAATACCGTTGAAGCACCCACTTTGGTGGTGTTTGGGAGTATGAAATTTGCTCTATCAAAAATGCTGTTAATGGGGTAGTGGGATTTATGACTTATGCACATACTTCCATTGCCAAGAGATGATGGAGTCATAGCCAGATGATGGTAGAATACTTTTGGAATAAGTTCATAAGGAGCTATCTATCTATCCTTCAGGTCCAGCAGAAATGGCACCAACCAACAGGGAACCTGGGTATAGGCTCTGTGGTATGTACTACCTCATGCTTCTTGGCCTGTAAAGAAGGTCAGTTCAGATGGATGTTTCAGATCTGCTGAGGTTCAGATCGGTGGACAAACTTAAACTGGCTGGTGGCTTTACAGACAAAACCAAATGACTAAGTTTACGTACTTTGGAGGACAGCTGTGTCATTATGGGGAAAGCTGTTCTGAATTCGCCATGTCTTTTTTCTCTTTAATTTCTACAACTAGATAGTAGCCTTGTTCTAGTAATAGTGTACACATTTAGTCAGGCAGTAAGCAGGACTAAGGGGTTCTTTTTTTTTTCTTTTTTTTTTTTGTGTGTGTGTGTGTGCAGATGTGTACCCTTCACCGGCCCTAATGACAGTCTAATTATTTCTTTTATTAATCCTGAAGTACAGCGAAGTACAAAAGAGAAAAAAAGAAAAGAAAGAGAAAAAATAAAAGAAAAAAAAGTAAAAATAAATAAATAAGTAACTAAATTCTGCCAGAGAGGGCCAAACTCACCGGGTGTGGTATGTGATCAAATCAGAAAAGGAAATAAAAACAAAAAAAAGAAAAAAGAATTAGTGGTAGTGATGTGGTGTTTAAAGTGGACACAAGACAATAGGGTGTTAATTAAAAAGAAGACAGAGGAAAGGGGGAGGAGCATTCTGTTCTCTACTACATACCTGAGTTTTTGAGGGTCTGGGGGCAGTATTTAAAAAGTTATCTATGTAATAATATGCATTGAAGTATTTAAGTACTCACGCATGTTCATATATATACATATACACATATACATACACACATATACACATACACATAACCATATATATATATATATATATATATATATATATATGTATATATACATACATACACATACATACATACATGCACATATACATATATATATATATATATATATATATATATATATATATATATATATACACACACACACACATACATACACATACACATACATGCACATATACATATATATATACACACACACACATACATACACATACACATATATACACATACGTACTCATATATACATACACATACACATACATGCACATATACATACATATATATATATATATATATATATATTTATATATATATATATATATATATATATATATATATATATATATATATATATATATATATATATATATATATATATATATATACATAATACATACATACATACATACACATACATATAAATACATACATATAGGGATAAGAAGACATGTATGCAGTTATCTAGTACATATTCATATACATTGTAAGCAGAGAAACACAATAATTAATTTGTACATCAATGCACACACGCACACGCGCACACACACACATACACACATGCGCGCGCGCGCACACACACACACACACACACACACACACACACACACACACACACCAGTGTGTAAACTTCTAAGCATCATGTATGTAGGATACATATGCACCAGTAGGTAGTTATTCATACATATAAATATACACCGATACAATCATGTGCATATACATATATCCTGTATCTGTCCATATATATATATATACCCACATATAGAACTGCATCTACATATACACATTAATATATACACACCTAGTGCTAAGCTAAGGGGTTCTTAATATTTGCTCGTTAGATTGTTTTTTTTCTTGTCTGTTCGGCTCTCAAGAGGGAAGATAAATCCATGATCCTTGTAAGGTAAAATAAATGTGAGTTGATGGGCTATTGATGTTTTATATTCAGGCGACTTAAAAGCTTAAATCTGTGGTGCGAGTACGAAGCTAAGGCTAATTAATGCTGACCAGAAATGTTCGAAGCCCTATATAGTTGATGTGTGTTGGGCTATATGGTGTCTATATGTATAATAGTTATTTGGCTGGATTGTAATGCTAATATTATGTCTTAATTCCTTGGGCGATCATGTTAAGAATATTTGGTTATATATGTATGTAGAAGAGCATACTGATATTTGTTTATTTTTTGTCCTACTAGACACCATTGCTGTATTTCTCTTGTTTCAGCTGAATATCAGTCACGTTTGCTAAACATAATAAAGTTCAGTGGTAAACTGCACTCCCAGCTCCCGTGTCGCTCTCTGGCCAGAGGTCCACTGTAGACAATGAACCTGCCCTAAGTCATACCCACTTTAGTGGCTGTACCTACCACATCTCAGGGTTTTCAATAAAAAGGTCATAGCCAGGCTGGAAAAATGATTGAGTTTGTTTGAAAGGGAACCAGGGCCCACCATTTCTAGGAGTCTCAGTCTACTTGTTTTGTTCTCATCAAAGTTTAAAATGCTGTGTTAAGACGTGTTCAGAATAACTGCAGCATTAGTGCAATAGCACTAAAGCTAGCGTTAAGCAAAACAAATGTGCCATATCTCCTTAAATTGCACAGGAAATGCTGAAATCTGCAGGTGGAAGAAGTGTCCTGTTTATCCACTAACATCTGCTGATCCTGGACCCCAGATCTGGGGTCTGAACCTCTTTTTCCCTGTTCAACCCCCTATGGTTTTCTGGGGGATACTAATGTGCTTTTCAGGCCAAATACGAATATATATATATATAATCCTTCCATGATGTCCTGGGTCTGCTTTGGACCTTCTCTCTGTTAGACAACCCAGAAACACTTCTTCAAGGAGGCATCCAGGAGATATCCTAATCTGTCAAGGAGCAGTGACGCAACTCTACATCTGTCATGGATGACAGAACCTCATCCATTGCAGAGGGATTTCACATTTCTTATATGGATTTCCTGCTTCCGCTTTGGTGAAAAATGACCTAGGGTCCTAACTTAGGTTACTTTTTGAGAATGACATATTGCTGTCACCATTTTTATATTTTGGATACTTTTTTGTTTTATGAATACTCTTTTATTAGTTTTTAGCCCTGTTTTTCGTGTAAATATTTAATCTTGCACTCAGAAGGAACGCCACCCGATTTCATTGTAGCTGTACAATGGCAATGAAGGCATTCTTTTGTATTGCTGTTTTTAACATAGCAAACAGAAACACAACTATTGTTAATGTTAATATCACAGTGACTGTCGCTAAATGATTATGTTGCAATCAAATTTGTCAAGGAATGATCACATCACCATCAAGATCAGTGGATCCCACTGAGATTGTACACCGTAATGGTGACACAATGGCTCAAATTAGAGTGGAGGAAGTTGGCCCTATTACAGTATCTGCCTCCTGCTAATTTAAACCTGCTTACTTTCAGTTGCAAGCCAGTACAAAGCATAATAGAGGATTTTATTTAAGTCATGCTTGTGTGATTGGTTATGTTTAAGATGGCCGTTTCAGTCTCAATACTGACGCTTGTGCTTCTTGTTGATTTGGTATTTCCTAGGTGTCTTCTTCCATGGTGTCCAAGTCCCGTCCTGGAAGAAAAAGGAAATCCGAACAGCAACTTCCACCTCCACCGCAGACTGCCCCCAAGAAGCGAGGCAGGAAACCAGCGTCAGCCTCAGCAGGAACATCAGCTGCCATAGCATCCACCTCCTCTGCATCAATCTCTGGTAGCACAACAGCTGGAAGTTATGCAGCAGCTGCCATCTTGGCTGCTGAGGCCAAAAGGAGAGCTGCCAAGGAGTCTTCCACTAAACCTGTTGTTCAGGAAACAGCTCTGCCAATCAAAAAACGCAAAACGAGAGAGACAGTGGAAGAGATGGAGAGTGTTCAGACTCCAACGGTTACACCTGCTGTAACTGAAAGTAGGTCTACTGTAGAAAAGGAGGGAGGTACAGCAGAGGGGGTTCTGAGCTCGGATCCTCAGCTTACTCCCTCTGAACAGAGCCAGTCGCAATCAGAACCCCCTGCCGCAGATGTTAGCCAATCACATGCACACAAGATACACAAGGCTCGAAAGCACAAAGACAAAACAGGAACAGGAGATGGAGGAAGCAGAGGAGAGGAAGTAGGTGAAGGTAGGGAGGGGAGGAGTAGCAGCAGCAGTAGTAGCATTAGCCCCACAAAGAGCCACAAAAGAAAGGAGCGACCACCTCACAAACATCACCATCACCATCATCACCATCATCACCATCATCATCATCGCCACCAACAGTCCTCTGCCTCAACATTAGATCAACCGCCATCTCCACTTTCTCCTCCCATCTCTGGACACCCATTGTCCTCCAGCCAGTCCAGGGCCCAAGTGGAACCCCAGAAGGTGCTTGAGCTCACGCCTCAACTGTTGCATCAAGCTCCCTCTGGTCCTGATCCCAAGTCTGTCCCTGAGCCCCTGAAAGAACCTGCGCAGCCTGTCCGTCAACCTCGCCACCAGCTTCAGCTCAGTCCTCAAATCCAGTTCTCTAGTCAGTCCCAAGCCCAGGTGAAAAGGTTGTCCCAGTCCTCTCCAACTAGGCAAACACCACCCCAGCCACATCCCCAACAACCTCTAACCCAAACCCATAGCCAGTTACATGCCACAAACCAAAAAAACCAGTCACAGTCTGCACACTCCCCATCCCAGCACCAAACCCAGTCACTTCAGGCCCCACCTGTCCCACAAGTTCATCCACTCCAAACAAGGCAATCACAATTACAAACCCAGTCCCCTTCAGCAGTCCATCTTCAAACCCAGCCTAGGCAGCCCCCGCACCGGCCACCAGTTCAGTCTATATACCAAGCTCAGAGCAGGAACCCAGGCCAATCACAGTCTCAAACCCAGGTAATGATGCCACCACAAAGTCAGAATCAACCCCAGGACAGCACCTCAACACAAAGTCAGAGTCAACCCCAGGACAGCACCCCACCACAAAGTCAGAATCAACCCCAGGACAGGACCCCACCACAAAGTCAGATTCAAGTCCAGGACAGGACCCCACCACAAAGTCAGAGTCAACCTCAGACCAGGACCCCACCACAAAGTCAGAGTCAACCTCAGACCAGGACCCCACCACAAAGTCAGAGTCAACCTCAGACCAGGACCCCACCACAAAGTCAGAGTCAACTTCAGGGCAGGACCTCAACACAACCTCAATCTCAGTCCCAGGCAAGGACCCAAATTCAATTTTTGTCTCAACCACAGGCCAGGATCCCAACCCACCTTCAGAGTCGACCAGAGGTCAGAACCCAAGTGCATCAGGTCAGGACCTCTACCCAACCTCAACCTCACCTGCAGCCTCCACATCAGGCACCTCTAGCACACACATCCCATCGCCAACTCCAGACTCAGTACAGACCACAACCCAGACAGCCCCTATCACAGTCTAGGTCACCTGTTCTCCAATCCCAAGCACAACCACACCTTCTGAGGATTCAAACACACCTCCGTCCTGAGTCTCACTCTCAGTTTATGAGACCACATGAGCAGGACCTCTCATCTCACCAACCACTGTCCACCCTAACCCGGAGCAACATAGTCCCTTCTCAACAGAACCAGAGTGAACAACCCCAGGACCTGAGTACCACGAGGCCCAGTCGAGAAAGTCATCTCTCAAGAAGAGAAGGCAGCGAGGAGAGTGTGAGGGCTGAGGGCAGGGTGGAGCTGGCCATGGCATCTGAAAGCAGAGAGATTTTAGGAGGTGACAGAGGGTCAAACAGCACTGCAAGGCCTCCTAGCTCTGTGCCTCCTGGACCTCCTGGAGTAGCAGGAGCTGGTCTTGTTTCTGGGGCAGATGGTAGGTCCCGTCTACGGGTGGAGCCTGAGGCAGCAGGTGAAGGCAGGGAGCTTAGAGACATTGTCCCCCAGTCAGCTGTCCCCTGTCCCAGTCGTGAGGAGACTGTAGAGTCGAGGACTGCTGTCAGTGAAAGAGTCAGCTGATTGGTTGATGGAGTGGTAGCCTGATGGCCTGAGTCCACAGCAGGTGAAGGGGGACTGAGGCCAGGCTCTTCATTGAGATGAATAATCTGACACTGTTTTCAGACAGACGAAGGGCTGGATGGACTACCACAGCTTCTGTCTTGAAACTGTGATCTTACGGATTTAAGAAGAAGCCTGGTACTGGAGGACTTCTGGACAGAACAGAAAGTGTCTTTTTCTAACTAAAGCAAATGAAAAGGAAAAACAAACAAAAATTGTATGTGTATATATAATCAAAAGGCAGCTGTTGTGTCCCGCTAGTCTCCGTGGGGAGGGGGGTAGTTTGGAACTAAAATCAACGCTTAACAACACATTACTCTGATGAATCGTTGCTTCCGGAATATAACCTGTTTTTTTATTTAGTAGTTATTGTTTTGTCTTTGTGATATAGCTTTAAACTCTGATATTACTGACGGTCCCAGACCTAAAACGCCTCCAGTTGACCAATGTTCCCTTATTTAATCTGGTCCTCAACTGAAAGCCTCAGAGCTGATGTGGGGCGGCGGTTTGCACCTTAAACTGGTTTCCTAGAAATCTCATAGTTTTAATTTCCTCCCCATTTTTTCATGTATGCCCTCAATAAGCAGAGAGGACCTTCCAAATGTTCTTACTGTATTTTCGGATTGCCTTGTACACAAAGTGAATCCTGAATCCATGCAGCCATGGTTCTGAAGATGGTCGAATGTTTGTGGTGTGGAGCTCAGATTTCCTGAAACTGACGAGTCAGATTGAGAAGAAAAGTTGCTCATTGGTGTTTCATGTGTTTCCAACTTAACGGTTGTTCTTCCAGGATTTTTCCAAACTGTTATTCATGATTCTGTTTGTTTCTGTAATGTTTTGTTTCCAAAGGAAGCACTTTTAATATGAAACCAAACCCACTTCCACAGTAGCTTTATTTCAGTTCTTAGTTCTGAAAGAACGAGTGGGAAAGGACTCTTTTTATTGTGTCCGTGTTGAATGTCTGGAACAGTTTGTACAATCTACCGCCTGCATGTCGCTCAGAGACCCTGCAGGCCTTCATCCAGAGCGCACACTTGCAGAGGCCGACCCGGCCAGGTTGTACGGTCACCTGTAGAAGTCCAACCAGAACTGAGTACCGGTTCAACGTCATGTTACTGAGATGTGCAGATCATGGACTGAACTATCTTAACTGTGAGTCTGAGTCCAGATCTGGGAGTCACTGAGCACTGCCTCCCATCCTCAGATGTCCCACCTGCACTAAGCCAGAAATGAAGGTTCTGTAGGTACTCACCATCAAAGTGGCAGCAAACAACAACAACGGTACAACTGCAGGTATTTATGAAGAGAATTGTGTTTTCAAGTCCTTCATTTATTTATCAGCTGCAGTGTTTCAGGCGTGGATTCACATCACATTAAAGCCACTAGAGCTTCTCCTTCTGAGCATACCAATGTTCTTGTAAAGGGTTTCATCTGGAACTGACCATATGGGGGGATAGGTGCATGGACGGGGCTGATCTCTGGAGTTTAGAGCACCAATCAGCTGATGGAATTTCAAAAATCGGGGAGTTTACGGAATGAATGCTCTTTCAAAACTTTAATTTACTGCTGAATCATGTATGTCATGCACCTCTTAAAATGACAGCTAGTTGTCCTGAAAACCAACTAAATGACAGTCTAAGGTCTTTTTGAACTTTGATGATCAGGTAAAGCTGAATAAGTGTCCTTTAATCACCAGTTAATGAGAACCAATGAATTATTTTAAGGAAGATCAGAACCCAACAAACATGAAAAGGGAGCAGAGACCTATGAAAATCCAACATAAAAACAACCTGTGAACCTGTAATTGAGTTTCAGATGCTGCAGTCAGGAAACAGGTGTGCAGAGTACCAAGTCACAGCCAGGCAGGCGCACCGCCGATTCGCTCACCACTCCTGAAACGTCCTGTGAGGACCCCGTGACTCTCCGACCTGGACTTCCAGACAATGAGCACCTGCACGAATGTTTTTATGGGGATGAATGTCCTCACCTGAGGCTGCACGGCCGTGACCTCAAACAGGTGACCCGGCCTGTCCGAACGTGGCGCTGCCATCAGCTTCAGCTGCAGATCCCTGGGAACGAGACCCGTCCCTGGGACCGGACCCGTCCCCGGGACTGGACCCGCCCAGCAGGACTGGACCCGGCTCAGACTTCAGTAACCAGCCTCCATATTGCATGTTCCAGAGTTTAGTGCCTATAATATTGTGCGTCTTGCCAGAAGCCACCATGTCAGCCAAGCCATGTTGTGTTTCTAGACTTAGTAGTGACCTGTGGTGACCTCATAGTTGCTGATGTTGAGGATGAATATTCTGCTTTGACTCTGGTTGGAACTCCAGAATACACTGTCGCTGTAGACAAAACTAGTTTTTACCTGTTTTCTTATTTTTCTTTCTAACTAAAAGCGTTTGTTGTCCCCTGATGGTGTCGTCTTGTGTTTGACTGGCCTCTTCTTCACACCAACACCTACAATCACAGGAGGAAGAGCTGCACCTCCCCCTCTGCTCACTGTTCACCATCATCTATTAACGGCGTTAGGATATTCAGAGAAGTTTTCCTCAGTGGAGGGACTCACGACAATAGGAATGTGTTTTTTGGGGTGTTTCAGCTTCAGCTCTAATGAAACGTGATGCTGTGTAAAATGCTGCTTTCACTGCTTCTTCTACAAATATGTTTTGCTTTAATTGCAGTCCACTTTTAATCCTTGGACGATTTGTTTTTCTTGTACGTTGAATTTACAGTGTTTAGCTCCATGTTTGATGTCAAAATGTCCGTGTGCATTGTACTTCACCACTGACACTGACTCATAACACAAAACAGTAACTGATTTTTCTCCTCAAAGCATAAACCTGCTCACTTTTCCATTGTTGATCAAACTCCCTTCAGCATCACTTTTTCTTTTCTTTGATGCTGAGATAAATTTTGGTTATTGTGGGAGAAGGTGTGTATGGTCAATACAGGCTTTAAAAACAGCATCGTTTAAGACAAACATATCTATTCTTAACTCTTAGATAAACATTATCCTCAGACCAACCCACAATCACAGCAGAGGTCTGTTAGTAAAATTAACAACACAAAATATATTCTGCTTAAAATAAGAATTATTATGTTCTGTGAAATCAAACATGACTATTACATTTATTCAAAGCTGGGTTTATACAAACACTTTTGCAAAGCACTGTAGCGTGACAATTATGGACAAGGAAGTAATAACGGTTAACCATTGGATGGGCCAACTGTCCGTCAACCATACCAGGAATAAATGTCTTTGCAGTTGTGGTTGCCATGGTTACTGTCAACTTCTGGCATCGCCATTGGACTTCTGGAGATACTACAAAGAGCTCATTGACAGGACGGACTTGCTGTCATCAGCCGTGTTTGATTTTAGTTTTCAGTCTGCCAGTGTGGGGTGCTGTTTGTAACGCTAAAAATAACAGCAGCATTTTATCACAATTAGCTCCAAACCATGTTTTAAAAATGGTTTAAATATATATAAGTCACTTTTTTCAGCACATTTACAACAATATTTGTTAAATAAGAAATATACGACATAGTTAAATATAAATATTATACCAGAATGTTAAATGTTAGTTCTAAAGGCTAAATATAGATCTAAATGTTAAAACTAAGTGTTAAATATAAACAATTAATGTAAATGTGGAATATAAATCTAAATATTAAATGCTAACTGTTAATGTTACATTTAGATCTAAATGTTTCGGGTGAAACTAAATATTTCACTAAAATGCAACGTCGAATTACCGGTAATCGAAAGTACCAAAATAAAAGCTTGAGGATGTCAGACTGTTAATCGAATTAAAAAAGCAAATTGAAACCAACTTATTGGCAGAAATTAAAACATGGACATACGATAGTGACAATAACTTCCTTAAACTAAAACATGTTTGGAGAAATTTGAGTTGACGTGTACTTTGTTTTTTTTGGTGTTTTTACTGTTTAAAGCAATGGGCTGTTGCTCAGTTCGCCAAGTTCGGACTGTTAACATGTATTTTATTGAACAATCAGCAAGACAACACATCATCTTTGACAAAAGAACAAACGTTTTGAAATAAATATGCTGAGCAGTAACGTTAAGAATAAACAAAAAAATTAAATTATATAACAAAATAACACGTTTTTAACATCAGAGATGTGCATAGTATAAATATACCCACATAATACCGTCATCAAAAAGCTGCCTCACAAGTCAAGTAATTTGTGAGCTTTTGCGAAACCACAATGTTTTCATGCAGAGAGAACCAGAGAAAAACATGTATGAATTAAACATTTTAATAATACAATTAAATTGTAAATTGTAATTTTTTTTCGTTTTTTTCCCTTGTTTGCACATATATTAGTGGTTAATATCAAGTTTGGTAGAACCCAAGAGCTATTTATATGCATTTTAATCTTGTTTGTTTTTTTAATGTGTGCGTAGGTGTGTGCAAGTGTGTTCCCTTTCACCAGCCCTCATAACAGGGGCAGGAGATATCCAACAGACATCCACACAGACAGGTGGAGGTAAAGACTGGGATGGTCAGAGGTGGAACTGCAGGTCAGCAAACAGCTCCTGAGGTTCTGGTCTGCAGAACATGCACAGAAGAGGAAAAGAAGGGCCAGACAAGCAGAACAAACTACCAGAACAATGGACCACAATTATCCAAGAGTCCATGGGCATATGTTTAAAGAGTAAAGGTGGACACAGGACAACCAGGTGTTATAAGGAAAAAGAGAACAGAGAAAAGGGGGAGGAGCATTTTATTTACAGTTGCATGTCTGAGTGTTTGGGGGTGTAGGGGCAGTATTTAAAAGTCATAAGTTGTTTATTACTGTACTGTTACAGTAATAAATGGGGCTTACAACAGTATTAAACTTTAAAAATGTAAATATTTGCCATTGTAAAATACATTTATCACAAAAAACACATTTTATGACTGTTTATTTAACAGTTTTTACACCGTTCCAACATATATTTAACATAGAAAAACATTCTCAATTAATTTCACACTAAAATTCTTTTTCACATCACAGTTAGGCGAGGTACATTTTGAGGTTATAACTGGGGTTTAGATCAGTATTATACTTTAAAAGTGAACATATTTGTCATTACATCTTTTACATCCTTAGACCAGCTATTGAACACAGAAATACTATTTTTTTTTTTTTTTTGCAAATATCTTTTTATTTTGTTTTGAAGATGTGAACAAACAAATAAAATGATACATATAGAAAGAAAAGGACAGATCAGAACAAGGAGGTACATAGAGTCCGTTGGGTTGTGATCTTTCTCCCTCAAGGAAATTGAACATGAAGTTCACTACTTGTCATAACCATTTCTTCTTTTATACATAAACCATTTTTCCCAGTCCTTCAAAAATTGTTGTTCTTTCATTTTTAGTTTGCAAGTCAGTCTCTCCATTATTTGGATTTCTTCCACAATACACATCCACTGTTTGTGCGTTGGTGCTTCAGCCTTCATCCATTTCTTAGTTATGGCTTTCTTTGCTGCCACAAGAAGGACTTTTATTAGATTTTGGTCCGTTCTATTTACAGTTCCTTTTAGGTAGCCCAGATACATCACAAGACACGTTCGGGGTATTTTGTACATAAGAACGTCACATAGAGATAAGTGGATGTTGTCCCAGAAAAGTTGTAATTTCTCACACTTCCAAAAAATGTGCGTTTGGTTTGAAACTTTGTCTGTACAAGTTCTCCAGCATAATTGTTGACTTTTGATTAGTTTACCCTTGATTTGAGGTGTTATGAAATATCTAATTTGGTTTTTCCATGCAAATTCTCGCCATTTCAGAGACTGTGTAGTAGTTTGATGAACCTTCCACATATCATCCCACATCTCCTCTGAGATTTCTTCTCCCAGCTCTCTTTCCCACTTTGCCCTGACATACAAAGTTGAATCCCCTTTTGAATCCATAAGGAACTTATAGAAAACTGATACAACCTTGGGAATATTTTCACTGTAAGCCCGTACAAATGTCTTAATTATTGGGTGTACTTTGTCCTCCTCCGTAATAATCCGCTTTTCATAATAATCTCGCATTTGCATATGTCTGAATAGGTTTGTTAGATCGTATGTGTCTTTCAGTTCCTGAAATTCTTTCATTTTACCTTTCTTTATCATTTTACACATGGCCGTTATACCCTTATCAACCCATTGTTTGAACCTATAATCGAGTTGTGCAGGTCTAAATTTGTCATCATATGCTATCCATTTCAGCAATCCGAGTTCTTTACCCAGTCTTAGTTGTTTTACAACAGAACACCATTTCTCGAGGATATATAATGTTATTGGATTTAGATCTAACTGCTCTTTAACAGTGGCTGGAATCTCACTTTCACCCATACATGTTTGAACTGGGAATTTGAGTGCAGACATTTCTATGTCTTTCCACCGGGCAACATACTCGGTGTTGCACCAGTATGCTAGACGATGTATTTGGGCAGCACTAAAGTATTCTTTTAAATTGGCTAAGGCTCTTCCCCCTTTGGTATTTGGTAGCTGTAGAGTATGATAGCGTATTCTTGGTTGTTTTCCTTCCCATATAAATCTGGATATAAGTTTATCCCATTTTTGGAACTGGGATTGTGGGATGTCCACTGGCAGAGCCAGAAACAAGTATAGGAGACGTGGCAGTACATTCATTTTTATAACATTTATTCTTTCACTTAATCCTAGCGTATATGTGGACCATCTTTCAATGTCTTTCCTGATATTAACATTTGTGTTCTCATAATTATTTCTATACAGTTTCGCAGGGTCTTTAGGTATATTCACCCCTAAATATATTAGTGATTTAGCTTCCCATTTTATTTTCCATTCCTTCAAGCCTTGATTTGCAACACAATTAAACATGAGTGTCTGAGTTTTGTTTATATTAATTTTATATCCGGAGCATCGACCAAATCTATCAAAAATCTTCATCAAATTACCAAATGATTTGACTGGATCAGATAAATAAATCATAACATCATCCGCGAACAGGCCAATAGTATGTACCTGTCCACTGATGTCTATTCCCATTATCCGGGTGTCCTGTCTCACCATTTGGGCCAATGGCTCGATGTATAGGGCAAAGAGCACAGGACTGAGGCAACAGCCTTGCCTAGTTCCCCTTCCTAAACTGAATCTATTCGTGAGGGAGCCATTGACTTTAATTCTACCAGTGGGTTTGTAGTAGAGAGATTTAATGCATTTAATTGATTTTTCATTGAATCCAAATCTTTCCAGTGTTAGATATAGAAATTCCCAATTAACTCTGTCGAATGCCTTTTCGGCATCTAAACTTATTAGGGCGGCTGGTAGTTTTTGTTTACGTATCTTATTTATTATGTGAATTGTTCTTCTTATGTTATCATGTGTTTGTCTGCCTTTGACAAACCCAGATTGGTCTTCATCTATTAAATCTGCTGTAAATGTTTGGAGTCTGTTTGCAATTATGGAGGTATATATTTTATAGTCAACGTTTAAAATAGAGATTGGCCTATAGTTTTGACAGTATTCTTTGTCCTTTTGTGGTTTAGGGAGTATTGTAATGATTGCCTCCTTCCAGGAGGGTGGAGTTTGTCCATTAGATAAAATCCAATTGAAAGTGGAGTGAAGCAGTGGAATAATTAATTCTGCAAATTCTTTATACCATTCTGATGGAAAGCCATCACTTCCAGGTGCTTTGTTTGATTTCAGTTTACCAATTGCTTTTTTGATTTCTTCTGTGGAAATTTCTGCTGTCATTCGCTCATTTTGTTTCGTGCCTATTGCAGGCAGATCTAGTGAGTCTAATAAGGTTTTCATCTCCTCTTGATTTACAGTCACCGATTCAGTATATAAATCTCCATAATATTCCCTAAATATATTCTCAATTTCTTCTGCTTTATATTTTAGTTGGTTTGTTTTTGGATCACGTATTTTGTTAACAGTTATTTCTACCTGTCTTTCACGTATTCGTCGAGCTAACAGCCTTGTGGCCTTGGGGCCCGAGTCATAATAATTTTGTTGTAGGTATCTTGCTCTTGTTTCTGTCTCGTATTGGAGAAGATCATTAATCTTCTTTTTTGTTTCATTGATTTGGTGTTTTGTTGTTTGATCTGCTTTGTGTCTAAAAGCCTGTTCCATATCTCTCAGTTCTGAAATGAGTGTCTCATATTTTTTTACTCTCTCTTTTTTCATTTTACTTCCAATTGCTATAAATTTCCCTCGTATCACAGCTTTTAGTGCATCCCAAATAATAGCTGGATTTGTTTCTCAATTATCATTTAATTCAAGATAATTTTGTATATCTATTTCAATTTCTCTGGTCACTGTTTTGTTGTTTAGGATTCCTGCATTCAGCCTCCATACTGTGTTTTTTCGCCGACCCTTAAGTCCAATTTTTAAGTAAATGGCGTTGTGGTCTGATACATCCGCTACTCCAATGTAACATCCCTGTATTGTGTTCATATGCTCGTTCTGCACAAAAAAATAATCAATCCTGGAATAGACCGAATGTGTTTCTGAGTAGTGACTGTAGTTTTTTTGTAGAGGGTGGAGGTCTCTCCACACATCAGTAAATCCCATTGACTTCCATGCATTTTTAACAAATCTAGAGGTTGGTTTCTTATTTCTATTCTGGCTGGTTGTGTCTAGTTTGTAGTCCATAATTACATTTAGATCTCCTCCACAGATACATATACCTTCCACTTCAATTGCTATAGTGTCAAATAAAAGCTTGAAGAACTCTTTGGTACTCTCCGGTGGTGCATAGACATTTACCAGCGTTACTGTTGTCTGGTCAATTACTCCTTTAATTATAATAAATCTCCCCTCTTTATCTTTAACTTCACGTTTACATTCAAACTTAACTGTGTTAGCTATCAATATTGCTACCCCTCGTTTTCGTGGATTAGCATGTGAGCTGTAGAAAGTGCTCTTAAACCCAAACTTTTTCAATTTTTCATGTTCTGCATTTGTCAAATGGGTCTCTTGCAGGAAGTTTATGTGGTTTTTTTCTTTCTTTAGTTTAGTCATAATTCTAGCCCTTTTGACTGGGTTTCCCAGACCATTTACATTAAGAGAAAGGAGATGACATTCATTTGTTTTTGTATCCACAAATGGTCATAGTCTTTTTAACAAAGTAATATCTCACCCACAGGTTTCTACATGGACCTCCTCCAACCAACAGCATAACAAACAAAAACTTAGAACACATTTAACTATATACATGAACAGTTGCTTCCACGAAAGGGAGTCAACATTAATACCACTATCAAGTCGGCTCCCTTCCTGTTTTAAGGGGGAAGACCTCATAAAAAGAGAGGGCCCCTTGCTAGCGATGAGATTCGTCCCATACAGGATTGTTTCACCCATCCTAGTCGAACAAATAAGTCCCATTCCCTCACATCCAACATTTCCCGAGTGTGTTACCCTTCATATCAGAGGACATTGACATGTCTGATTCTAATTTAGATGACTATTTTAATGAAACACTTAAACGTTTTTTGTTTTTTTTTTACTTATCATTCCTCCGTGTTTTTGCGCTCGAATTCCCGGAGCTGTGCGCGTGCTCGTCTGGCGGCTTGTTCTGGTCTCTCTTTCCTGCCCGGTTTCCACGCCGCGACACCCGTTGACAGTAGCTTCTCCACCAGAGCAAACTCCCTGGTCTGTCCCGCTGGGTCTTCCACCTCGTATCCTCTCTTCCTCAGGTCGTTGGTCGCGTCCTCAGCATCCGCGTACATTACCACTCCGCCCGGCCAATGCACGCGCATTTTATTGAAGGGGGTCTGGAAGCGGATTCCTTCTCTCTTCAGCACCTTTTTGATGTTTACGTACGCCTTGCGTTGCTGCAAAATCCTCTCCGCGTAGTCGTGATCGAAAAAGATCCTTTTCTCTCCGTACATGACAGTCTTTTTGTCCCACGCTTTTTTAAGTATCCTGTCTTTCACGGTGAATTGTTGGAAGCATATTACAATAGACCGCGGAGGATGACCTGCTCTTGGCTTCGGAGCCAGTGCTCGGTGGGCTCTCTGAATCTGAAGATCCAAGTTCAGTGAAAACTCCTCTTTCAGCCATTTGTCAATAAGATCAACCATCGAGTTCTCCGTCGCCTCCGCTTCCTCTTCGATACCATAAATTCGCAGGTTATTCCGCCTCGACCTCGATTCCAAGTCATCCAACTTTTCCTTCATCTTTTTCTGCTCTTTCAGTAAATCACACAGCGCCCTGTTCGCGTCGCGGCTCCACGCTTCCATCTCCTCCGTCCGCGTCGCGGCGGCGTTGATCTTCTCCTTTTGCTCGCCCATCTCCGCTGATATCGTGGAGAGTTTCTGATAGATGTCCTCCCTGAATTTGGTTAACTTCTCGCTCATTTCGGCCGTAATGTCTTCTTTGAATGCTTTCAAGTCCGCCTTCATTTCGTTATGCAAACCTTGAATTTGTTTGCTAATCCCGTCTAGGCTGCTCTGAAAGTTAGCCATGTTAGTTTCGGGTGCTAGCATGTCCCTCATCGTTGTTCTTTTCCTCTCTGTTCTGCTTTGTTGGGTTCTTTTTCTTTCTTGAAAGGCCCCCGCTCATATTCTTGCTTTCTATATCGTATGCAATCACATTCCTCGAGTTTTTAGCGGAGTTTGTTCTAATTTGTGAGTTGGTATGAGGGAGCTACCTTTTCACGCGTCCATGTGCCTCAGCACCCAACCGGAAGTCCAGAAATACTCTTTTTTTAAATTACTGGCAGCTGCGATTGCCAGAAATTAACAACTTTTTTTAATTACAGTTTAATAACATTTGTAATGTTTAAGTCTAAATCATTACTTTTCCAGAATAATTAAATTATTTAATAGACAAAAGCACTTACTTTACTGATAGTTGTAGAATACTACATTTTTTAAGTTTGTATAAACCTCCCCCACACACAAGGTGGCGCTTTGGATTTAACAGTCCTAAGATGCATGCCATCCCTTTATCCAAGAGTCCATGGGCATAAAAGGGACGTGACAAAGATGTCAACAAGTTGTCCAAGATGGTCCAAACTCTTCATTTCCTGTAGCTTATAAGGCAGCAGCAGCATGTGAATGCCAAGGGGCTCCATATCCTGGCTGGACTGTGGTATCACAGCGGGATCCCAGGACCTAACAACATTAGGAAGAGTAGATGCAACAAAAACACTGTTAAGCCAAGAAAATATCAATCTATTCTTTTGGATTTGTAAAGTTGTTTAGGAGAAATTGTGCAAAATAAATTGGATTATGTCAGTTTATGAATTTAAAATCCAGCACTGTCTGCTGGAATGAGCATTTTTGTTGAGGTTTCCAAGTTTTCAGATTCTCACACATCATGGATGGACTTCCTGCTGTTGTCTTAATTATTGTTGTTAATATTATCATTTTTTCTAAATCTTAGAACTGTTAGTTATAATGACATTTGACATATTTAAAGAAAAAAGATGGGATCTCTTTCAGCTACTGTACTTCATGTGCCTGGGTTACCTGTAGACGTTCATCTCATGAGAAGAATTTTCAGATTCTTTAAACACTACCGGCCAACACGTCGGCAAGGCTAAGCCCAAGCAGGATTTTTAAATTCCAATAGATACCTTTTTTATTTACTCTTTTGTGTAAAAATATAAAAACATCATGTTATAGACAGTGATATAGAATTCAAATGTATTGTTTATAGCAGTAAAGCTTTTGTTGCATTGAACGCTGACGATCTGAAGTTTGTTGAAAAAACAGGTGAACTTGAAGACCAAAGAATTTGCTACATTCGAGTAAAAATGAACAAAAAAATAGTTAAACAAAGCTCAAACATTTGAATATTCTTGACATGATGGAAGAGATTAATTGAAGACAGGAGAAGGAAGTGAAAAGAGGGATATTTGCTAAAGAGAAGATGGTCCTAAGACAGGAAGAGGAGCTTCTGAGAAGAAGATGAGGTGAAGAGAGGAAGATCAGCTAAAGAGGAGATCGGCTGAGAAGAGCTGAAGACAAGAATAAGAACCTTAAGGCAGGAAGATCAGTTGAAAAGAAGATGGCTGAAGAAAGGAAGTCTGTGTTGAAAAGAGGAGGATGAGTTTGAAGCATTTAGTCAAAACTCTAGCAGAATAATCCAATTTATCAAAATGTAGCAAGTGGCTGAAAGCCATAAAAGAAAGGACTGATGGCTTAAGTAGTGTTGATGGGAAATAAAATAGTTGCTGAAGAACTTTAAATGAATCAAAATAAAGATTAAGCAGAATATTTATACCCCCCTTCTTTTTCTCTGCCTTTTTTTTTTTTACTCTTCTCCAGGGATCAATAAAAAATAGTTAGACTGTTATGAGGGCTGGTGAAGGGAAAACACTTGCAAACACCTAAACACACATAAAAAAACAACAACAACAACAACTAAAACCCTCGGTTGGAAGATTAAAATACATATATATAGCTCCTGGGTTCTACCAACTTGGGATCAATCATAAATATATGTGCAAACAAGGGGAAAGTTACAAAATAAATAAATAAATAAAAATAAAGAATAAGAGCAAGACGATGAGGAACAGAAGAAGAAGAGGAATTAGATTGGAGCTAAGTGGAAGAAGAAAAAGGAAGGGATGGTAGACCGAAAGGCATAAAGGAAGACATACTGACGGAAGTGCAGAGGGGAAGACGAGCCGACACGAAAGACATATATATTATATACATATATATATATATATATATATATATATATATATATATATATATATATATATATATATATATATATATATATTCTTGTCAGTATATATCTCATGAAACACATTGAAATTTTCCCCTGCTTTTAACCCATCACTAGTTTCACTGGGAGCAGTGGGCTGCTGTCCCAGCGCCCGGGGAGCAACTGAGAGTTAAGCGCCTTGCTTAGGGGCCCACAGTGATTCACCGTTGATGCCAGGCCAGGAACTTGAATCTGGGTCCTCCAGGCCATCACTCTCACGTGGTCTCATATGGTGCTATAATTAGTTTCCTCTCTGTCTCTTTTGGAACTACTGCATTAATTAATATTCTTCATGAAATAATAAGGCTTTTTTTTTTTTTAAATGAAAATCACCTTTTAAAAACTGTTTTTGTATTTGAAGTCAGGTAATCTTTGTCTAATATGAAAAGTTGTTTGATGATCTGAAACATCTGTTACAACATAGCAGAAATCAAAGAAAATCGAAAAGGGGGCAAACACTTTTTGTCAGCACTGTAAAAGAGAAGTTCATTAAAGTTCTATTAAACATTTGAATCACTGATAAAGGAAACACCTTTGTTACTTTGTTAAATTTGCTTTCAGAAAACACAGATAAAACTATTATGTGTTAAAGGATTCCCATCGTTATCTAGCAAATCTAAAATTGACCAAACTCTATGATCCAATTAATCTTTGTTAAAAAAAATAAGAAGAAGGATTTCCTGTTGTTGAAAATGCACCTGTTGTTCCAAACTGGGGTCATGTGTGGAAAAAAGTTGTGCTGCTTTATAAATCATTTTGCAGTACTGAAGAATCTGCTTATGATAATCTGATAACTTAATTAGCAATTTAGAGATTTCAAAATTACACTTAAGCAAAAATTCAGTCCCACCAAAATTTTCAATTCAATTCAAATTTAGTTATATAGCATTTATTACAATCCAAGTTCTCTCCAGGATCTTTCCAGAGACCAGAACTTGACCTCGAGAAATTATTGCATAAACAACGAGCAGGTAAAAATTCCTTTTTAAGAGGGAAGAAACCTGGATCAGAACCAGGATCATAAGGGGGGACCCTCCTGCTGAAGACCAGTTGGGTGGAACAGGAAAAGAGAGATAGTAAAGAGAAACTCTGAGAGCACTCTGAGAACAGAGAACTCTGTTAAGAACATCAGGAACTATCAGGTCTTGCAAACATTGTTGCGCTGGGCCATGATGGACTTTTTGATTCCTGTCAGCATTCGCACTGCTGCATTTTGGATCATCTGGAGGATCTTCAGAGAATTACTTGGACATCCAGCCAACAACACGTTACAGTAATCTAGTCTAGAAGATACGAACGCATGAATTAGTTTTCCAGCATCACTCTGGGAGAGGATGCTCCTGATCTTTGTGATATTACGGAGGTGGAAAAACGCAGTTTTACAAACCTGATTAAAATGCTGATTAAATGACAAATCCTGTCATCTATAAAATCTATAAAAATCCAGATAAAAATAACGTGATGTACGAAATAAACATTCCATAAAGAAGGCGACAATAACAAAAATTACTTAAAAATTGTAAAATGAAATGAATAAAAGTCCTGTACTGTCTCTTGTAGCAGTCTGAAAGACCTCCTGTAGTTGTCAGATGGGTCTCCTTTAGATGTCTGGCGGCTGTCCTGTAGCATAGATAGACCTCATGTAGTGCTTTAAAGGATCGCCTGAAGCGGTCTGAAGGGGGTCTCCTATAGCGGTCTGATGGGTCTGATGTAGTGGTCTTAATAGTCTCCTGTAGAGGTCTGATGCATCTCCTGTAGAGGTCTGACAGAACTCCTTTAGTGGTCTGATGGGTCTCCTGAATCGGTCTAAAGAATCTCCTGTAGAAGTCTGATGGGTCGCCTGTAGCTGACTGAAGACTCTTATGTAGTGGTCTGATGGGTCTGCTGTAGTGTTCTGAAGAATCTCCTGCAGTAGTGTAAGGAATCTCCCGTAGTGCTCTGAAGGATCTTCTGTTGGGGTCTGATGGGTCTCCTGTAGTGGTCTGAAGAGCCTCGTGTAGTGGTCTAATGGGTGTCCTGTAATGCTGAGATGGGTCTTCTGTAGCAGTCTGATGGGTCTGCTGTAGTGGTCTGAAGGATCTCCTGTGGTTGTCTGATGGTTCTCATGTACAGGTCTGATGGTGCTCTTGAGTTGTCTAAAAGATTTCCTTTAGCGGCCTAAAGTGGTATGAAGGGTCTCTTGCTGTGTTCTGATGGGTTTTCTGTAGAGGTCTGATGGTGCTCCTGAGTGGTCTAATGGGTCTCATTTGAAAATCTGTAACAATAATAGTTTTTCTCAAGTAACATTAAAATGTTTTTGATGATAAAAGTTAAATAGAATCAACTGGTTTTTTTACTCTGATTCCAAAATCTTATAAAAATCATATTGTTTTCAACTATAACAACATAAAGGTAATAGTTGATTGCAATAGAAAAAACTGAATTTAAGTGAAATTGCAAACTTTGTTCAATTTAAAGTAGATATTTTTCCCAAGGGGAGATAGTGTATGAAAAAAGGAATGTGATAAAGGTTTTATGGCTGCCTCCTTTGCCTCATCTGACTGGGTTGACATGGCAACTTAGTGCTAGGCTTTAGCCTCAACAGCTTCAATGCTCAAATGGTAAATGTTCTGGACACTATTGCTCCCATGAACTACTAAATTGGTTCAAAACGTATTTAGAGAACAGGAAGTACTTTGTGTCAATAGGTAACTTTAGATATAACTTAGATAACTTTACATCTGAGCAGACAATAATCACATGTGGAGTTCCCCAAGGTTCCATCCTGGGGGCTCTTCTGTTTAAGATCTACATTTTCCCACTGGCACAGATGACAAAGAACAACAAAATAAACCACCACAGCTATGCAGACGACACGTGGATATATGTATATCTGAGCCTGTACAGGCTCTTGGTAAATGCAGTGAGGAGATTCATGACTGGATGGGCCACAACTTTTTCTACCTAAACAAAAACAAATCTGAGGTCATTGTCTTAGGAGCCAAAGAGAAACGATCACAGGTCACCACAGAGCTTCATCTATACACCTAAAAGCCACCAACCAGGCCAGGAATCTGGGTGTAGTGATGGATTCAGATCTAAGTTTGGAAAAACACATTAAGACAATAACAAAGTCAGCTTTTCAAAGTCAGCCTTTGCTATAACACATCTAACATGCTTTTTTTTATACAAAAGATCTAATTGTGCATGTAAATATAATTGTTTCTTTCAGTATCTGACATGACAATTTTTGAGTTCACAACTGTTGTATTTTGAACTCAGCATTCCTCATATTCACTTAGTTGTTTTTTTTTTTCAGTTACTAAATGTAACAAAAAATTAATGTACCTTAAATTGGAGCAATTACCGTTTCCTCATATACCTGACAATAGTTTCATTACGACATACATTTGATGTATAACCTCTTTAACAATTTTAACATATCCCTCATCATTTAGAAGGTCTGCATTACATTTACAATAATCCCTCTTAAATTGGTCCTTATTTTCAGGGTTAAGTTTTAGAGTAGATCTGATAAAAGAGCAGTTTATATGGATATGTGCAACTGGCTGTTGGACTTCCTGACTGGGAGACCACAGGCAGTACGGGTCGGCAGCAACACATCCAGCACCATCACACTGAGCACAGGGGCCCCCCAGGGATGTGTGCTGAGCCCCCTCCTCTTCACCCTGCTGACCCACGACTGCACACCGATTCACAGCTCCAACCTCTTCATAAAGTTTGTGGACGACACGACTGTGGTGGGTCTCATCAACAACAACGATGAGTCAAACTACAGGAGCGAAGTGAGCCGCCTGGCTGAGTGGTGCAGACAACAATCTCTCCCTGAACGTGGAGAAGACCAAGGAGATTGTTGCCGACTTCAGGAGACAACACACCCAGCATGCTCCTCTGACCATCAACGGTGCTGCTGTGGAGAGGGTGAGCAGCACCAAGTTCCTGGGTGTCCACATCTCAGAGGACCTCTCCTGGACTGTTAACATCGCATCACTCACCAAGAAGGCACAGCAGCGCCTCTACTTCCTCCGCAAACTGAGAAGAGCCAGAGCCCCGCCCCCATCAGGTACACCTTCTACAGAGGCACCATCGAGAGCATCCCGACCAGCTGCATCACCGTGTGGTACGGATCCTGCACCGCATCCTGCCTCAAGTCTCTCCAACGCGTCGTGAGAGCAGCTGAGAAGATCGTTGGTGTCTCTCTCCCCTCACTTCAGGACATTTACAGACCCGTCTGACTCCCTCAGCATTGTGAGAGACCCCACCCACCCGTCACACAGCCTCTTCAGTCTGCTGCCATCAGGGAGGAGGCTGCGGACCCTCCGGGCCAGAACCAGAACCAGCCGACTGAAGGACAGCTTCATCCACCAGGCCGTCAGGACACTTAACACTCTCCCTTCTCTTCCACCGTTTCCCGCCTTGCCCCCCCCTCACTCACTCTGATCTCAGTATCTGTATTTTGGCAGAACTGGACCGCCTGCTTTGCACCAGGTCACTTTAATCAAACCGAAAAACTGTTGTTGTCATGTCACAACTTGTTTCTTGTCTCTTTTTAACCTGCACTTTGTGTTTAAAATGTATTTATTGTGTAGCACCGAGGGTTTGAGAGTAACGTAATTTCGATTCTCTGTATGTGTCTCACATGTGGTAGAATTGACAATAAACTTGACTCTGACTCTCTGACTCTGATATATCTGTAACATATCCATATAACACAGCTGTGTTTAACCATAAATCTAATCTGGACATATACAATTGGGCTTGATCCATGAAAATTGAGTAACTCCAAGTATCTGTTAAACAGTATTGTTGTATTGTATTACTTTAATTACAGTCTTACCAGAACTGATGAATTTTACAGCCCCTTGCCAAAGAGCTGAGTGCGATCCTTTGTGATTTACGTGGTCAACATGATTATCTTCAGAGGCGATGATGGGAATAGGACTCCTGTCAATTGCTTCAGTGCACTGTGGGAATCCCACTTCATTCAGAAGCCTTGTATGGCCTCTGGGAGGTCATCTCCTTGGGGCAGCTTGATGTAGTCAGGCATGACAACATCCTGCACAGCCTTACAAAACTTGTGGATGACACAAACAGAGGATTTTACAATCCCAAACAGGTTACAGAGCATGCCGTCACCCGAACCTGTTGAACCAATTCAAACCGACCCTGACACACTTTCTCAGCAGTGTTGGTTGCGCTGTGCTGCCACCATGACCCGGTCCCAGATAAGTGGATGGATGGATGGATGGATGGATGGACGGACGGACGGACGGACGGACCCGGCTGGTCTTTAGCAGGAGGGTTCCCCCTTATGCTTCAGGTCCTGATCCAGGTTTCTTCCCTCTTAAAGACCTAGTTGAACAGACCTAGTTGAAGGTTGCCTGGGCAATGCAGAAGGGGCATCACCCAACATGTTGAAACATTCAAGTAATGAGTGAAGTTTACTGCTTGTTTATTTTTCCTCATTAGGGTCACAGGGGTTTGCTGGAGCCTTTCCCAGCCAACTTCGTGTGAAAGTCCGTCACAGGGCCACATAGAGACAAACAATCTCATACACTGTCAATCTAAAGTCACCACTTAGTCTAACATGCATGTCTTTGGATGGTAAATTGGAGAAGTTTTCTTTTAATAAGATAAAATGTAACATCTTATTGTTGCATTTATCCTCGCAAAAATGATGTCCCGCAATGTGTAAAGACTACAGGATTGGAGTTTTCATTAGAAAACTCCACTTTCTTTAACAAGAGGTTGGAATGAACCTGGAACAGCATTCACAATCTTTTTAAACAGTTTAGTTCATTTCAGCTGACATGTAAAACAAAAACTCTCATAATCCAAAACATTCTCGACCAAGTAACAGCTCACCAAATACTTCTGAAAAACCATTCTTTTCAAACACCGACTTCCAGTTAACCAATGCTGTGAAGCAAAAAAATGTGTTTGAATATTAATTTCCAATATAATAGGATGTGCTTGATTAGCAGAGCTGTATTATAGAAGTCACAATGTAAAGAAAAAATCTATTCCTCACAAATTCTGAAAAATAAATTCAGACTCCACATATTTGTTAAAGGATTTAAGGCATTTCAATGTTAACACATCATTTATTGTATCAAAATCTAATACATTTAGGCCACCATCCTCCAAGGTTTTAATGATATCATCTCTCCACATGTAATGACATTTATGTCCCCATATGAACATCAAAAGATTTTCTTTTAATTTTCTTAACTAGGTTCCTTGAGACATAAAGCGATGAAACTGAATAAAATAATCTAAGAGACCCTCCACTTTAGATAACAATACTCCAAATAATGAAACATCTGATCTTAGCCAGTTGTTTAGTATCAATTTGCTGTTTTCTAATTGCATCCCATCCATCCATCCATCCATCCATCCATCCATCCATCCATCCATCCATCCATCCATCCATCCATCCATTATCTACACTCGCTTACACCTTCTCAGGGTCATGGGGGTCTGTTGGAGCCTATCCCGACGCATAGCAAGCGAAAGGCAGGGGTTCACCTGGACAGGTCTCCTGTTCATCGCAGGGCCACATACAAAGACTGTAAAATGTAGATCTGGAGGATGGGTCTTCTGCTATCAGGAACCATCACTGTGGAACCAACTTCCAGTTTGAGTGAAGGAGGCTGACACCACCTCTGTTTCTGATCTCCCTTTTCCTGGTCTGCAGCAGGAGGGTCCCCCCTTATGATCCAGGTCCTCATCCAGGTTTCTTACCTCTTAAAGGGTTTTTAGAGTTTTTACCAGCTGTTGTTTATGTAATAATTGCTTGGGGGTCATATACTGGTCTCTGGAAACCACCCAGAGACAACTTGTGTTGTAAGACACTAAGGCAAATTCAAGGGTTCTGGATGGCTCAGTGCGTTGAGCAGGTGCCGTTTACAGAGGTTATTCCTCTCATGCAGGCAGTGCAGGTTCAACTCCCACCCCATTGAGCTGTGCTGCATTCCTTTCCCCTATCTCTTCCTGTCCACATGCTTTCTCAATAAAGGCATAAAGGTCTTAGGGGAAAAAAAGCAAACATTTATTATTATGACAACAATATTTGTTAACTAAGAAATATACTTTTATAAGTATATTTCTTAGTTAACAAATATTGTTGTTAATGTGACAAAATGTAACTTACAAAAATTCACACCACTTTTTGAACTTGTTTTGGAGCTAAATGTGACAAAATGCTGATACTTTCAGCCTGAAGTGCATTACAAACAACATACTCCATGTCTAAACATGTTGAAGCAGGGCAACTGCATCAACATCAACTATCGCATTTAATTCTATTTCGGGCTTTCATTTGTGAAACTTTATTTTATTGTGAAGCAGGTGTTTATCCGTCAAACTTTTAAGTTTTTTTTTTGAATGAATAACAGCTATGAACAGGTAAACACACGCAGGTGTTGTACCCATCTGTGACCAGCAGATGCAGCTGTCAGTCAACACGTTACTCCGTGAGGACGGAGATGATCTTTGGTGAAGTTCAACCACTCTAACAGAAAAAAGCTCACACTTCTTGTGACGCCATCAACGTCATGACTTCAACAGCCCGAACCTGCACCCACCTCATAGGTAGAGCAGGTACAGAGCAGCTGCTCCTCCGTCGGTCGGAGCTCCTCCATCGGCTCTTCCAGCAGCAGATGACCGGGGCTGCGTGCTCCTCCTCCTCAGTAGTTTAGACGGTTTTTGCGCACTATTGCGTGTTTTTCTTTTGTTTTCTTTCTTTCTTTCTTTCTTTCTTTCTTTCTTTCTTTCTTTCTTTCTTTCTTTCTTTCTTTCTTTCTTTCTTTCTTTCTTTCTTTCTTTCTTTCTTTCTTTCTTTCTTTCTTTCTTTCTTTCTTTCTTTCTTTCTTTCTTTCTTTTTGGACGGAGCGGAGCGGAGTCTTAACTGGGCTCTCACTAGGAGTAGAAGGTGAGTTCTGACTGACACCAGAATTAAACCGGCACAGCAGTGGTCCTGAAACCACTGATAGGACATAAATCAAGCTTTATGCTGCTGAAATAATGAAGGAAACTGTAATGAGAGTTCAGAAGATCACTGAAAACCCCTACTGACGTTTATTTAAAAATTGAGCACCAAGACATTGTACAGCCCAACATTTACACAATGTCAAAAGATCAAATGATACAAGCTGTTGATCTCAAACGTAAAATAATGAAAATACTATTAAATGAATATCTCCTCTAAAAAAAAGGAACAGGTGTAGGCTCATTGGGGCATAACTTATGTAATGGAGTAAAGATTAGGTAATCATAAGTTCATCAGTTTGTCATTTAAAGTTGTAGATTCTCACTGAATGCATCGACCATTATGGAAAAACACATATGAAAAAACAAATTAATTGTGAACTTTTTTAACTGCATGTAATAATATTGAAATATGCAAATCCATGTATTTAAATGTAGCAAGAAGGTTCCTTGTTCGAATCCCGGGCCCGGCGGGAGTCTTTCTGTGTGGAGTTTGCATGTTCTCCCTATGCTTGCTTGATGGATGGATGTATGTTATTCACTTAGGTCAAAACGATTATAGGATAGTAATAAACATAAGTGGTATAATTAGGAAATACTAAAACATGAAACTGCATAAATTCATTACTGTGCTAAATAATCTAAAAATGTATTCTGCAGTGAATAATAATACACAGCTGAATGCCAGACATTTGGAGTTTGATAAACCTCAAATGAAAACGTGAGAATTGATCAGCAGACAAAAACTGCTTTGAAATGAGCTAATATGTTCCTGTTGGGTAACCCAAAATCATATGGACATTTCGTAGCTACGTCAGGGGTGTGGTCCAGCTGAGCTGAGACACCTACTCTGCAGGTGGAGATGAAACCCAGGCGTCCCCAGGGACAGCATCTCAGTGTGGCAGAGTCTGGTTGCAGACAGACAGACAGAAGGCTCAGTACCAGGACTCACAGATTTTGGAGATGTTGGTTGATCTTCGGTCCATCTCCAAAAGCTTTGTGCATGCCTTGTGTAGATGAAGCTGTTCCTCAGTCGGCTGGTTCTGGTTCTGGCCCGGAGGGTCCGCAGCCTCCTCCCTGATGGCAGCTGACTGAAGAGGCTGTGTGACGGGTGGGTGGGGTCTCTCACGATGCTGAGGGCTTTGGAGTCAGACGGGTCTGTAGATGTCCTGAAGTGAGGGGAGAGACACCAACCATCTTCTCAGCTGCTCTCACGACACGTTACAGAGACTTGCGGCAGGTTGCGGTGCAGCTCCGTACCACACGGTGATGCAGCTGGTCAGGATGCTCTCGATGGTGCCTCTGTAGAAGGTTACCTGATGGGGGCCGGGGCTCTGGCTCTTCGCAGTTTGCGGAGGAAGTAGAGGCGCTGCTGTGCCTTCTTGGCGAGTGATGCGGTGTTAACAGTCCAGGAGAGGTCCTCTGAGATGTGGACACCCAGGAACTTGGTGCTGCTCACCCTCTCCACAGCAGCACCGTTGATGGTCAGAGGAGCATGCTGGGTGTGTTGTCTCCTGAAGTCAGCAACAATCTCCTTGGTCTTCTCCACGTTCAGGGAGAGATTGTTGTCTGCACCACTCAGCCAGGCGGCTCACTTCGCTCCTGTTGTTTGACTCATCGTTGTTGTTGATGAGACCCACCACAGTCGTGTCTCCACAAACTTTACGAAGAGGTTGGAGCTGTGAATCGGTGTGCAGTCGTGGGTCAGCAGGGTGAAGAGGAGGGGGCTCAGCACACATCCCTGGGGGGCCCCTGTGCTCAGTGTGATGGTGCTGGATGTGTTGCTGCCGACCCGTACTGCCTGTGGTCTCCCAGTCAGGAAGTCCAACAGCCAGTTGCACAGCGAGGTGCTGATCCCCAGCTGGTCCAGTTTGTGAACAGCTGCTGGGGGATGATGGTGTTGAATGCTGAACTGAAGTCGATGAAAAGCATTCTTACATAAGCATTTTTGGTGTCCATATGTGTGAGGAGGGAGGGGGGGGGGGGCAGCCTTGATATGATGCATGACGAGCCGTTTTGTAGGCTGTCTTGTTGTTGGTGTAGACTTGGTCCAGAATGTTGTCTCCTCGCATGGGGAACTTGATGTGGTGGTGAAGATTTGAAAAGATGGTCCTTGGGTCTGCGTGGTTGAAGTCCCCCGCCAGGATGAGGAAGGCCTCAGGGTGGGCTGTCTGCTGCTCGCTGATCCGCTGGTACAGCTCGGTCAGCGCCTCTCTCCTGGTGTTGGTGGAGGGGCTGGGGGGGATGTAAACAGCAGTGAGTAGTATGACCGAGTATTCGCGCGGTAGATAGAAAGGACGACATTTAATAATCATAAACTCCGCCAGGGGTGAGCAGTGTTTGCAGACCACCACAGCATCTCTACACCAAGCATCACGGAGGAAAACACAAAGGCCGCCGCCGCGGCCCTTACCTGCCTCGGTGTGTGCTCGGTCCGCCCGGTAGCAGGTCAGCTGGTCGAGCTGGATGGCGTGGTCCGGTATGCTGTCGTTGAGCCATGTTTCCGTGAACACAAAAACACAGCTCTCTCTCACGGTCCTCTCGGCGGAGCAGAGTAATCGGATGTGGTCCAGTTTGTTGTCCAGCGAACGAACGTTGGCCAACACGATGGAGGGAACCGCCGGTTTGTTCGGGTTCCCTGCCAGTCTCGTCCGGATACCGGCTCGCTTACCCCTCTTCTGCTTCCTCTGGCGCCGCTTGTGACACTTCCATTGCGGCGGGGATTCAGGCGCGGGGGTCGGCGGAAGCAGTAGTTCCCGGAGCAGACCGCGGTCCCAAAGTTGGCCGGCGAGTTCAGAGTTCAGCTCGACAGCATAGCTGTTTCCAACGTCGAGCACAAACCCCCGGCTGTACTTGGGTTTGGTATGCATATGACTTGTAAAAACACAACTTTAGTAACAAAAACCCGAACGAAAAACACAAAAACGGCGCACCGTCAGGAGAGAGAGAAGCCGCAGTGTGGGCACGCGCCACCATCTTGGATATATCTTGCGTGTAAAAAAAAAGGTCCTTCTTAATCTATAAAAATCCAGATAAAAATAATGTGATGTACGAAATAAACATTCCATAAATAAGGCGACAATAACAAAAATTACTTAAAAATTGTAAAATGAAATGAATAAAAGTCCTGTACTGTCTCTTGTAGCAGTCTGAAAGACCTCCTGTAGTTGTCAGATGGGTCTCCTTTAGATGTCTGGCGGCTGTCCTGTAGCATAGATAGACCTCATGTAGTGCTTTAAAGGATCGCCTGAAGCGGTCTGAAGGGGGTCTCCTATAGCGGTCTGATGGGTCTGATGTAGTGGTCTTAATAGTCTCCTGTAGAGGTCTGATGCATCTCCTGTAGAGGTCTGACAGAACTCCTTTAGTGGTCTGATGGGTCTCCTGAATCGGTCTAAAGAATCTCCTGTAGAAGTCTGATGGGTCGCCTGTAGCTGACTGAAGACTCTTATGTAGTGGTCTGATGGGTCTGCTGTAGTGTTCTGAAGAATCTCCTGCAGTAGTGTAAGGAATCTCCCGTAGTGCTCTGAAGGATCTTCTGTTGGGGTCTGATGGGTCTCCTGTAGTGGTCTGAAGAGCCTCGTGTAGTGGTCTAATGGGTGTCCTGTAATGCTGAGATGGGTCTTCTGTAGCAGTCTGATGGGTCTGCTGTAGTGGTCTGAAGGATCTCCTGTGGTTGTCTGATGGTTCTCATGTACAGGTCTGATGGTGCTCTTGAGTTGTCTAAAAGATTTCCTTTAGCGGCCTAAAGTGGTATGAAGGGTCTCTTGCTGTGTTCTGATGGGTTTTCTGTAGAGGTCTGATGGTGCTCCTGAGTGGTCTAATGGGTCTCATTTGAAAATCTGTAACAATAATAGTTTTTCTCAAGTAACATTAAAATGTTTTTGATGATAAAAGTTAAATAGAATCAACTGGTTTTTTTACTCTGATTCCAAAATCTTATAAAAATCATATTGTTTTCAACTATAACAACATAAAGGTAATAGTTGATTGCAATAGAAAAAACTGAATTTAAGTGAAATTGCAAACTTTGTTCAATTTAAAGTAGATATTTTTCCCAAGGGGAGATAGTGTATGAAAAAAGGAATGTGATAAAGGTTTTATGGCTGCCTCCTTTGCCTCATCTGACTGGGTTGACATGGCAACTTAGTGCTAGGCTTTAGCCTCAACAGCTTCAATGCTCAAATGGTAAATGTTCTGGACACTATTGCTCCCATGAACTACTAAACTGGTTCAAAACGTATTTAGAGAACAGGAAGTACTTTGTGTCAATAGGTAACTTTAGATATAACTTAGATAACTTTACATCTGAGCAGACAATAATCACATGTGGAGTTCCCCAAGGTTCCATCCTGGGGGCTCTTCTGTTTAAGATCTACATTTTCCCACTGGCACAGATGACAAAGAACAACAAAATAAACCACCACAGCTATGCAGACGACACGTGGATATATGTATATCTGAGCCTGTACAGGCTCTTGGTAAATGCAGTGAGGAGATTCATGACTGGATGGGCCACAACTTTTTCTACCTAAACAAAAACAAATCTGAGGTCATTGTCTTAGGAGCCAAAGAGAAACGATCACAGGTCACCACAGAGCTTCATCTATACACCTAAAAGCCACCAACCAGGCCAGGAATCTGGGTGTAGTGATGGATTCAGATCTAAGTTTGGAAAAACACATTAAGACAATAACAAAGTCAGCTTTTCAAAGTCAGTCATAGTTTAAAGATCTGATGTCTCAGCAGGACCTGGAGAAACTAGTCCCTGCATTCATCTTCAGTAGACTTGATTATTGTACCAGCTAAAACATCAGTTAGACAACTGCAGCTCATCCAGAACTCTGCTGCTCCAGTACTCACTGAGACCAAAACACTGGACCACATCAGTCCAGCTCTGAGGTCTTTACACTGGCTGCCTGTCCGTCAGAGGACAGACTTTAAAGTTCTGATGCTGGTCTATAAAGATCTGAATGGTCCAGGACCAAAATCCAAACATCTCAAATCTGCAGGACAGTGGCCCTCGAGGCCTGGAACATCCCTATTCTAGATTATTTCAACCCTCCAGAAGACCTGATGCTTCTGGAATATATTAAGTTTTAAATGGCAAATTAAAACTGATCATTTGATAAGATAAGATCTGGAGTTCTAGACAATCTGAACCTTCTAGAAAACCTGAGTCTTCTGGGTTTCTAGAAGACCCAAACCTAAAAGATGGGAGTGTTTGGAGGCTCTAGATGGTCTGAAACTTCTAGAGGACCTGGGTTTCAAAGGTTTTGCCTTGCCTTGCCTTGATTACTGTAATAGCATCCTTTATGGACTACCCAGTACCAACCTACAAAAGCTGCAGTGCATACAGAATTCAGCTTTGCAGTTCCTCACTTGCAGTCACTCCAGAGACCACATCTTCTCGATCCTTCATCGCCCCAACAGGCTCCCTGAATAATACCGCATCTAGTTCAAACTCCTCCTTGACTCCTGACTCCAACCTCCTGACACCTATCTCCAGGATCAAACAAAGAACCCTGGGGGACTAAGCCTTTGTTGCTCATACCCTCTACTACAAATCAGAATCTCCAGCTCACTGCAGACCTTCAAATCAAATCTCACCTGTTGAAACTAGTATTCCTATAGTCTCTAACATGTTCTATTTTCTTTCGCTGCATTGTTAGCGCTTAAATATACTTGCAGTTTTTCTGAACAGTCGCATCCATTCATCTACACAACCAGCTGCGTTGTGAGCGTTTTTCAGTCCAGGACTACACAGCTGGATATTGTTTTTAATTGAAAGGTATTGATTCTCATTTCATACCAGAAAATAAACTACAACAGAAAGAGATTGATTAGAAGTTTTTTTTATTATCACAAAGAGAATAGTTTAAATTAAAATGTTCAAACATGTTACAATAAATGTCTGAACAAATAAAATAAAATAAAATAAAATAACGGGCAGCGCGGTGGCTTACTGGTTAGCACTGTTGCCTCACAGCAAGAAGGTTCCTGGTTCGATTCCCGACCCGGTGGGTCTTTCTGTGTGGAGTTTGCATGTTCTCCCCGTGCTTGCGTGGGTTCCGTCCAGGTACTCCGGCTTCCTCCCACAGTCCAAAAACATGCAGGTTAATTGATCTTTCTAAATTGCCCGCAGGTGAGAATGTGAGTGCGCATGTTTGTCTGTCTTGTATATGGTGACTTGTCCAGGTGGACCCCTGCCTTCTGCCTACTACTGGAAATGATTCCAAACACAGCAGCAGATCTACATCAGAATGATGGAGGCATCTATTGAGTATAGAAACATCTACTGAGACATTCTGCTACTGGAGGAAATGAATAAATAATGGATTGGTTAAAAGAAAATAATATTTTTCATTTGAGATTGTGTTTGTGTGATGATAATATTCATTTTGGTCAGATAGTTTTTAACATATGCTTGCACTAAAATAGATTAAAGAGGTAGAACATGACCGTATCAGACTGTAACGATCAATAACAGTAACAGAGAGGTTTTTATGAAAAAGTCAGCTGAGCAACTGTGTCCAATGCTGAACTTCAGAATTTCGTTTGAGTGTGAGTGTGGTTACATCAAGAGTTCTGTCAGGGGCTTCAACCTCTTCAAAATACAAGACTTCCTGGTCAATTTCTGTCTCTGTAGCTAATCAGCTACTCTCTATAAACTGATGGCTGATTGGCTGATTGATCTCTCCTCAGGTGTCCTCAGCAAGATGAGAGCTCATTGTTGAACATTACCACATTATGACATCATCAGGCCCTGCCCATTCCTCCCACCCTTGCTGTCAGCATCTTCATGTCTTTTTCTGCCCTGGCCTTCCGTCCACTTTGTGGTTCCGCCTCCTGATGTTCCTCTGGCTTTGGTTTGGAGATCAGGTGGTCCTGGTGAGTGCTTCCCACCAGCACTTCCACCCACACTCTATAAAGATACCTGGTGACATCACTCTGGGGGGACTGTTCCCTATCCATGCTCGTGGCCCACACGGTGTGAACTGCGGTGAGCTGAAAAAGGAAAAGGGGATCCACCGCATGGAGGCCATGTTGTATGCTCTGGACCAGATTAACAGTGACTCCGAGCTGCTGCCCAACATCACTCTGGGGGCCCGGATCCTGGACACCTGCTCTAGAGACACCTACGCGCTGGAGCAGTCACTTACGTTCGTCCAGGCACTGATCCAGAAGGACACATCTGACATCCGCTGCTCCAACGGGGAGCCTCCCCTCATACGCAAACCCGAGAGGGTGGTGGGAGTGATCGGAGCATCAGGCAGCTCCGTATCCATCATGGTGGCCAACATTCTGCGTCTGTTTGAGGTAATGACACAGGTGACATTTCAGCACACTGGAAATGTAGAAACTGGAGGTCACAAGGGATCCAACAACTGGAACAAGGGCCATTAATGGCCAAGAAACCCAAAAACTGACCATAGATGGTCAAGGAACCCAAACATTGATTATACATGGTCCAGAAACCCATAAAAAGACTTGAATCTTTAATGGTCCAGAAACTCAAACTCTGATAATAGATGGTCCAGAAATCCAAACTTGGGTTATGAATGGTCCAGAAAGCCAGACTTGGATCTTTGATGGTCCAAAAGCACATACACGGATCAGAGTTGGTCCACAAACTTAGACATGGAACATAGATGGTCCAGACAACTAGACTTTGATCTTTGATGGACCAGAAACCCAGACACAAATCACAGATAGTCCAGAAACCCTGACCTACTTTGTACATGGACCAGATCTGATCAATAAACCAAATGGGTAATCAGAAAACTCAGACAGAAATTCAAGATAGTCTGGTGGAGTTTGGTGTTTGGGTGGAGTTTTTTTTTTTTTTTTTTGTCAATTTAATTATCTCTTCAAAAGTCTTTATT
>CM026204.1:64415-126915 GCA_014839995.1 Xenentodon cancila | reverse complement strand
CCACAGCTCCGGAGCTCAGTGACAACAATCGCTACGACTTCTTCTCTCGGGTGGTTCCTCCAGACTCGTACCAGGCTCAGACCATGCTGGACATCGTCAAAGCTCTGGGCTGGAACTATGTCTCCACGCTGGCGTCTGAGGGAAACTACGGAGAGAGTGGTGTTGATGCCTTTATGCAGATCTCCAGAGAGGCCGGTACTCCCACCCATCACCTGTCTGTCAGTTTCTTGTCAGTTCCCTGCCAATCTGTTACAATAACAATGTGCTAATTAAATGAAATAAGGACCCATCATGGCGCTTTAATGACGCCAACAGCTTTCTCTCACCTGGCTCTTCTTCAGATTAGACGCTGTTACTGTCCCTGGACAATAACATTATTATTTCCTCCCAGGTGCCTGAAGCTGAGTTAAGGGTGGGAAAAATAGTCACAAGATGTTATTGAGTTGTACTGTGTAACATGACAACTTTGCAACTTTGCAAAACATAGACAATGGAAGCTATGTCAAAATATAAAGATGGAGTCCAAGGCCAAAAGTTGATTCTGTAATAGAGAAGCTGACAGCTGAAGGCTCTGGCATCCTTTTTAGACCTCCAAGCAGCAAGTAAACCTGCATTTAGGGAGGTTGAGTGTTGCTAGGACAGTATGGAAGTATGAGGGCCTGTACTGATGTACTGATGCCTTTTATTCAATTTGTATGAAAGAAGAACTCAATTCTAGATTTAACAGGGAATCCATGTAATGAAGCTAGAACTGGTAATATGTGATCTCTTTTCCCAGTTCTTTTTTTTACAAAGTTTTTTTAGTGATTTTCTGTCAGGTTTAAATGACCTAAACATTTATTAAACACATAAAAAGGAAGACAAAGTCAGTATTCTGATTTATCCTGCAAGGAGCACGGACAGAGAAACGCAGTTACATTTCCGCTCTGCGTCTCTGCCCAAACTGCGTCTCTGCCATCCTCCTTTCTTTTTATTGAAAATAATCACAGGAAGATAAGCAGCGCCAAGGGATGTGGGGAGACTTGTACATGCAGTTCTTGTAAGTACAAGTACAAGATATTTTCTCTTGTGACGTGTACAATCATCTTATAAGACGAGCAGTATATAGTGCGTAAAATAAAAGATGAGAGTCAGTTACTAGTCCATTTGTTACCTATTTGTCTGTTACCTGTCAGTTACTAGTCTATCTAGTCTACCTGTCCATTACTAGTCCATCTGTTACATGTCCGTTAATAGTCTATTTGTTACCTGTCAGTTAGTAGTCCATCTATTACCTATCTGTCTGTTACCTGTCTATTACTAGTCCATCTGTTACATGTCCATTACTAGTCCATCTGTTACATGTCCGTTACTAGTCTATTTGTTACCTGTCAGTTAGTAGTCCATCTATTACCTGTCCATTACTAGTCCATCTGTTACATGTCCGTTAATAGTCTATTTGTTACCTGTCAGTTAGTAGTCCATCTATTACCTGTCCATTACTAGTCCATCTGTTACCTGTCCATTACTAGTCCATCTGTTACCTGTCTATTACTAGTCCATCTGTTACCTGTCCATTACTAGTCCATCTGTTACATGTCCATTACTAGTCTATTTGTTACCTGTCTATTACTAGTCCATCTGTTACCTGTCCATTACTAATCCATCTGTTACCTGTCCGTTACTAGTCCATCCGTTGTTAGTCCATCTGATGCCTGTCAGTTACTAGTCCATCTGTTACCTGTCTATTACTAGTCCATCTGTTACCTGTCCATTACTAGTCCATCTGTTACCTGTCCGTTACTAGTCCATCCGCTGTTAGTCCATCTGATGCCTGTCAGTTACTAGTCCATCTGTTACTAGTCCATCGTTTATCTGTCAGTCACTAGTCCATCTGTTACCTGTCTTCCTGTTACCTGTCAGTTACTTGTCCATCTGTTATGTGTCAGTTACTTGTCCATCTGTTGCTAGTCCATCTGTTATGTGTCAGTTACTAGTCCATCTGTTACCTGTCAGTTACTAGTCCATCTGTTATGTGTCAGTTACTAGTCCATCTGTTACCTGTCTTCCAGTTATCTGTTCCTTACTAGTCCATCTGTTGCTGGTCCATCTGTCACCTGTCAGTTACTAGTTCATCTGTTATGTGTCAGTTACTAGTCCATCTGTTACCTGTCTTTCTGTTATCTGTTCGTTACTAGTCCATCTGTTGCTGGTCCATCTGTTATCTGTCAGTTACTAGTCCATCTGTTACCTGTCTTCCTGGTACCCGTCAGTTACTAGTCCATCTGTTGCTGGTCCATCTGTTATCTGTCAGTTACTAGTCCATCTGTTACCTGTCTTCCTGGTACCCGTCAGTTACTAGTCCATCTGTTGCTGGTCCATCTGTCACCTGTCAGTTACTAGCCCATCTGTTACTTGTCCATCTTATAACTCTCTGTTACTACTCCAGTAGTTATCTATTAGTTACTAGTCCAGCAGTTACGTATTAGGTACTATTCCATCAGTTACCTGACCTTAAACTCACTTTAACCTTACACCTGCAGGACTATCACACACCTTTAAAAACTGTTGTACATTTCACTGTCCGTATTACAATACAGTTAATCATTGACAATAATGTCTACCATCATACTGCCTTTTTATAGTTTTTATTGTAATTTTATTGCCTTTGGTTCTTAAACCCATCATGTTGTTATAACTTGTTTCTTTTGGACTTCCGGTTGCATGGCAATGGAGTAGGAGTACGCTGCGAGGAGCTCCGGATTTCTTTTTTTATTAGATCTATTCAAAGAAAACCTCATTACCTTACTGAACCTAACTAAACAAACATTGACACAGTGGTCACCTTTATCTATGTCGCTGGTGGGCTGGATCAATTTTATAAAGATGAATATCCTGCTCAAATTTTTATACTTACTTCAGTCTATACCGGTTTTTATTCCTGCTTCCTTTTTCAACCAGCTCGACTCGGTCTTTTCCTCCTTTATCTGGCAGGGAAAACGTCCTCGTCTTAGCAAAGTCCATCTTCAGAAGACCAAGTCCACCGGCGGGCTCGCCCTTCCAAATTTCCGACTCTACTACTGAGCTGCAAATTTGCGCTGTATAGCATCCTGGTCATTTTATGCTGATCGATCTGGCAATGGAACTGCACCTGTCCAGAAACACCTCTCTTCCTGCATTGCTGGGTTCCCCCCTTCCTCTCCCTTCCATTGCAACATCTGTAACCCAGTGGTTAAACACTCTGTAAGGATATGGGCTCAGTTTAGGAAGTATTTTGGAATGCATGATTTCTCCCTTTTGAGCCCCATCGCTTCGAACCATCTTTTCATACCCTCCCTTCATGACATGGCTTTAAGGAGTGGCACAAGAAGGGCACTAAAAGCTTTAAAGATCTGTTTTTGAATAACACCCTGGCTTCCTTTGAGCAGTTAAGCAGAACATTTGGTCTCTTAAAATCTGATTTTTTTAGATATCTGCAAGTTAGACAGCATCTCCACTCCTTCAGACTTGGCCTCGTCGTCCTCCCGGACTCAACAATCATAGAAACTGTCCTTCTTTAAACCCGTCACATAAGAGACTTATCTCACTCCTCTACAACCGGCTATCAAACCTATCAAAACCCATCGCGCTGCCCAGATCAGGACAGCATGGGAGGAGGATCTGGGCATGCCCTTATCTCCAGAAACCTGGAATTCAGTGCTTAAACAAGTGAACTCATCATCTCTTTGCGCCCGCCACTGTTTAATCCAATTTAAAGTTGTACACAGGGCACATATCTCCAAGTCCAAACTATCCCACATCTACCCAAACATCAGTCCCTACTGGGACAAATGTAAAACTGGTGAAGCCACACTCATCCACATGTACTGGTCTTGTCCATCCCTCAGTGCGTTCTGGAGGGAGGTGTTTCTAACCTTATCCTGGATACTCAAAGTCAGGCTGCAACTGAACTCTCTGACTGCTCTGTTCGGGATCGCTGGGGAGAGGGTGTGTCCAACTCCAGAAAAACGTCAGACCCCGTCTTTTGCCTCCCTCTTGGCCAGATGTACTATTCTTTTTAGGTGAAAAGATGATACCCCCCCCGACCCACAGGCAGTGGTTGGCAGACATCATGTCTTGCTTACAACGGGAAAAGATCAGATTCTCACTCAATCACAAGAGCAGGAACTTTCAGGAGATGTGGAGCCTTTTTCAGGAGACATTCCAGCAAATCTGGGAGCGAGGGCACCGGGGTGCTTTACCATGTCGGACATAAACCGGCTTCAAGCTCTTCATGCGGTGCCAGTGTGCTGGTGCCCCACAGATGGCTGGCAGTGACAGAGAATAGAGGGGTGGGGGGTGGTAAGGGCCTTTTTTTTATTATTTGGATTGTTTTGTTTGTTTGTTTACTTTCGGTCTTGGCTTGCTGTTGCAGCTCTGCATTTATGTATGTATGTGTATGCGCAAAAAAATTTAATAAAAAGATTTTTGAATAACTTGTTTCTTTTAGATTTAAGATTTGCACTTTGTGTTTGGAGTAATTTTGTTATTTTGTAGCACGGAGGGTTTGAGAGTAACGTAATTTCGATTCTCTATATGAACCTCACATGTGGCAGAATTGACAATAAACGTGACTTTGGTTACGATGCTGTCGGGCGGGCTGGCACAAGGACTTGTAGGATGCCATGACTTTTGACTTTGACTATCAGTTACTAGTCCATTAGTTACCTTTCAGTTACTAGTCCATTGGTTACCTGTCTTTCTTTTACCTGCCAGTTACTAGTCCATCTGTTACCTGTCGGTTACTAGTATATTTGTTATCTTTCTCTCAGTTACTTGTTCATCTTTTACCTGTTCTGTGTCAGGTGGAGTATGTATTGCTCAATCAGTGAAGATTCCCCGTGAGCCAACAGCTGGTGAGTTTGACAAGATCATCAAACGCCTGATGGAGACAAGTAATGCTCGCGGAGTGATCATATTTGCCAATGAGGATGACATCAGGTAAATTAATGACATGATGCAAACTCACCGTAGATTGGCTTCTCAACACCTGTCCAGTCAGTCTGACTCTTCCCATATTCTGGCAGGCGTGTTCTTGAAGCTGCGAAACGTGCTAACCTGACAGGACATTTCCTGTTTGTTGGGTCAGACAGTTGGGGAGCAAAGAGTTCACCAGTTACTGAGCTGGAGGACGTGGCTGAAGGCGCTGTTACTATCCTGCCCAAACGAGCTTCAATTGACGGTAAAGCCAGTACCACAGACCCGAGCTGGTCCCTATGTGTTCATGTCTGTTTACGTGTGTTCATGTGGGTGCTCTATAGGGTTCGATCAGTACTTCATGTCTCGTTCTTTGGAGAACAACCGCAGGAACATCTGGTTTGCCGAGTTCTGGGAGGATGACTTCAGATGCAAACTGACCCGTTCTGGAATCAAACTGGACTCTGATAAGAAGAAATGCACAGGTAGAACACAGACCTTCAGCCACTGTGTATATATATGTGTGTATAATTGTGTGTGTGTGTGTGTGTGTGTGTGTGTGTGTGTGTGTGTGTGTGTGTGTATACATACACAGTTATACACAGTTACTGGAGGCCATCACAACGCTATCTAATTCCTCCCTAAGGTGTTTGGGAGCACAAACAACAACCTCTGTTTTATTGGAATTTAAGAGCAAAAAATTAGTGGACGTCCAGTCCTTGATGTCCTTAAGACACCTGAAGTTTGTCTAGTGGTTCTGTTTAATCTTCATAGACAGATACAGCTGCGTATCATCAGCATAACAATGAAAATTAATGCAGTGGTTCCGAATAATACTTCCTAAGGGCTGCGTGTATAAACTGAACAAGATTGGCCCTAGCACTGAACCCTGCGGGACACCATAGCATACCCTCGTCTGTACTGAAGAAACCTGATGAACATGAACAAACTGGAATTTATTAGATAGATACTGCATCACACAACACAGAGGGGTATGAAAAGCTATCAACAACAGAAATGGCAAAATCACACATAACCAGACTCAGAAAAGGAAAGGTCTTGGGGAACATGGCATCCTACAAGTCTTTGCGCCATCCCGCCCGACACCATCATAGTCAAAGTCCTGTTTATTGTCAATTTTACCACATGTAAAGGTACATACAGAGAATCGAAATTACATTACACTCAGACCCTCTGTGCTGCACAGTAAATAAATTACTCTCTAAACACAAAGTGCAAATCCAAAATTTAAAAGAAATGAATAATAAAGCCACTACTACATTACTGTTGATCATCAAATATTGCTGACCCAATAGGCTGACTTATAATTTAATATGTATGGCTAGCATTATGTTGTTTTTTGTTCCTTGTAGGGGCTGTCTTTGATTTTTATTGTTGCTGATGCTTTTAATTGATTCATTTCAACCAATAAGACTAGAGATAGAAGTAAGGCAACTGGCTTTGACCTCTTCAGACAGTCAGGATGTGTGTCTGCAGGTGACGAGCGGATCGGTCAGGACTCATCCTATGAGCAGGAGGGCAAGGTTCAGTTTGTGATTGATGCCGTCTATGCTGTTGCCCATGCACTCCACAACATGCACCAGGACCTGTGTCCCAGCAGCCACGGTGTCTGCAGCAACATGGACCCCGTGGAGGGACGCCTGCTGCTGGACTACATCAGATCAGTTAACTTCAATGGTGAGAGCAAAGTTCTGAGCTATAGAACTGGAGCTCCACCTGGACCATATCCTGGACTCCTAAAGGATGTCTGATATTAATTTACATTACATGTACATATTAGACACTTCTATCAAAAGTGACTTAGAGCAGAGAAGTACAATCAAGCCGCAGTAACATGGTTTATCACAAAATTGGTGTAGCTAAGAAAGTACTTAAAACCAAATATCCATTCAAATATAACCTATAACCTAAATGCATGCACTCATATAGTATACATACACACACTATGTATGTATGTATATATATATATATATATATATATATATATATATATATATATATATATATATATATATATATATATATATATATATATATATACATACATACATACATACACACACACACAAACACACACACATACAGTCAGGTTAATATATACACTGAGAGGAAAAAGTACACATGACTGTAAATGCACTTTTATAATAATAATAATAGTTACAGAAAAGACATCTACAGCAACAACAACAACCATACAAAAGCAGCAACCACTCCACCCCCCAGCACCAGTCCTGGCGTCTCCACCCTCCCTACCTTGTGTGTATGTATGAAAGTGTGCATGTTAATATTAGTGTGGATAACTGGCACACAGAAACAAATTGAGAAAATAGTAATAACAACATTGATAATAGTTAACATTAGATAATAAAAAACATTATCATCATTATCAATGTATAATGACTGCACAATCAATGAAAGCTGACCAAATGGATTGTGATTCACTAGTGTCAGTGGAAGTAGTGTCCTTGATTTTCACCCAGATTCTTTGTAACCTTCATGGGAGTGACAGCAGTAGATGTAATATTTATTGTGATATTGTGGTTGAATAAGTAAAACGGCAGGGATAACCAGGACTTCAGCCATAGGCAGGTTAAGTTGAAGGTGGTTATCCTTTATCGATGCAGATAGGTCAGTGAAACAAGCTGAGGTTTGTGCAGAGATTGTCTGTTGGGAAAGAAGGTATAGTTGTGTATCATCTGCATAGCAGTGATGTAAGAAGGTACCTGAATGAATAATCTGGTCCAGAGAGGTGGTGTGTGTGGCAAAGAGAAGGGGTCCAAGTACTGAGCCTTGGGGCATCCCTGTGGACTGGTAATGAAATAAAGTTTTCTTCCCTTACTGTGACATTTTCAAGGAAGAAATGGTAAGATAGGAACAGAACCAAGAATGCATTGATCCTAAGACGCTAAAGTTGGAGAATATAGATAGCAGTATTTGTTGTAATAAAACTGTATTAAAAGTAGCAGATAGTGAGTCAATATGTATTTGACCTAATATAATATAAATGAATAAAATTGTTTCAGTTTGAAACTGATCAGAAATCACAGTTCTCTATCAGAAAAAGGATGGAATTTCGTCTCCAGGTCAGGAATGAGGTTCTGCTTCCAGTAGAGGAGTTGAAGTATGTTGGGGGTCTGGTTCATGAGCATGGTAGGAATGGAGCAGATGTACAGGTGGATCAGTGTCAGCAGTAGCGTGGTCTGTCTTTGTTGTGGCCCTGTGATGGACTGGGGACCTGTCCAGGTGGACCCCTGCCAGTCTTCTGTAATGAGTCAGGATAGGCACCAGCAGACCCCCTGACCCTGCATAAGATAAAGCGGGTAGAAGATGGATGGAAGTGTTGTTTCACCATTTTTAACACTTGTGTAAATAAATTCTAATACATTTGAATGAGAGAAGTTGTTTGTGGTTGTTTTACACATATTTGTAACATTTACTGGTTGTAAAGGCCGTGGCTCGGACTCCTTTCTTCTCTGTTACTCTACAGCACCACCCCTGGTGACAGGTGGGAACACATAGAATAACAGCTGGGACTGATTGTGCTGTTTACTTATAAATTCCTGATATTGAGGTGTTGCCCCATTTTTGATCTATTAATTTTGAAAAAATATTTTACATTATAACTGTCATCAGACAACTATTAATAACCATTTAATATCTAAATAAGCACTGCCTTTGTTGCACAACACCATGTTGTTATGGTGGTGTCAGATATGACCTATCTCTTGGTCATTCTCTCTCTCACAGGAAGTGCAGGCACAAGTGTTTTGTTCAATGAAAATGGAGATGCTCCGGGACGATATGACATCTTCCAGTTTCAGATGACCAATCACAGTCATCCTGGTTACCATGTGATCGGCCAGTGGACCAATAACCTGAGACTCAATGTAAGATGATCCTGAATAAACTTTAAAAATGTCACACACAAGACTGCATAAGGATTTTAACTTTTCCAACATCCATCCATCCATCCATCCATCCATCCATCCATCCATCCATTCATCCATCCATCCATCCATCCATCCATCCATCCATCCATCCATCCATCCATCCATCCATCCATCCATCCATCCATCCATCCACAGTTGGAGGAGATGCAGTGGTCTGGAGGAGATAAATCAGTACCAGAGTCCATCTGTAGCTTCCCTTGTAAACCAGGAGAGAGAAAGAAGATGGTCAAAGGGGTCCCCTGCTGCTGGCACTGTGAGGTGAAGCTGTAACACCCATTCACACAGAAAGCACTCATGTAATAAAGTTCTGAAAAAAGTGGACACATACAGTCATGTACTGAAGTTAGTACCCTACGTTTCAATATTAATATAGTTGTTTTTTTATAAATAAAGTGTTATATTTTTGTGTAGCATAACAAAAAATACAATTCTACAGAAATACAACCTCAGGAATATAACTACATTTAAAAAGACTGCATGTTTTTTTGTAGAACATGCAGTTTGTAGGAGATTGTAAGGTGTGACAGGATGGACATAGTCAAACAGCATCACATCAAAGTATGTAGGATGGCTAGAGATACAAGAGAGGAAAAAAAAAGAGTAAAGGGAGAGCAGAAGTCCTGGTGGAAGATGAAGAAGGGCAGATGCTGTGTGGCAGCAGTGGGGATATGAGAGGCTCTGGATGTGGGTGAAGATCTGCTAGATTACTGGACAACTACAACAAATGTTTACAATGGAGACAAGGAAGGAGTTTGGTGTGAACTTGACAGAAGAAGGAAAATAAGGAGACTTGGTGGTGAAACATGGAGGTTTAAAAGAGTAACAGGAGTGAAAGATAAGAAAAGAAAGATTTTTAAAAAAAGGTAAAAATTACTGACTGTACCAATTGGTTTACACATAGAGGTGCAGAACCGCAGCAGGTAAGGTTGATGAAGCAGTACTGGTGAAAATATGAATGCATCCAACTTCTGATGGCGTATCAGTTTAATGTGGATATATTTAAGTCCTGAAGACGTACCTGTGGAGGTATGGATGCATATACGTCCTGATGATGTACCAGTTGAGGTTTGGATGTATCTTAGTCCTAAAGACGTACGGGTAGAGATATGATTAATATAAGTCCTAATGATTCACCGTGAAGCTATGAATATGTCCACGTCCTGCTGACATAGTGGTGGAGATATGATGTGTCTAAGTCCATGATGATGTTCCGGTGTAGATGTGGATGCGTCTTAAGTCCATGATGATGTTTTGGTGTAGATGGTCATGGTCATGGTCATGTTCTGGGTCTCTGAAAAGCGCCTAGAGACAACTTGTGTTGTAATAGACGTTATATAAATAAAATTGAATTGAATTGAATTGAATTAGATGTGGATGCGTTTAATTCCATGATGATGTTGCGGTGTAGATGTGGATGCATTTAAGTCATGATGTCATACTGGTAAAGGTATTAAACATTTGTATTGGCACCAATCATAACCTTTTTAATGTTTCTACCTGATTAAATAGTTAGATGCAACCAAGAGGAGTAAACAAACAAACAAACAGCATTTTAGCACAACCACCTTAAACCCACTGTCAAGCACATTGGTGGAGGGATCATGGAACTGGACACCTGTGAGTTACCGAGTGAACCATAAACTTCTCTGTAGACCAGAGTCTTCAAGAGAGAAAACTGGGTCATGTGACAGGAAATTATCCCAAACACAGTACCAGACCTACATCAGAATAATGAAAAATTAAAGAATTAAAATTTTAGAATGGCAATAAAATGGACTGGCGACCCGTCCAGAGTGGACCCCTGCCCCTTGTCTGTAATGAGTCGGGATAGGCTCCAGCCGAATCCTGTGATCCTGCTAAGGAATAAGCTGGTATAGAAAATGGATGGATGAATGGATGTACAACTGTCAGACTCCTACAGTTCAAAGCTGCCATTGTGTCAGTTGTTCAACGTTTTCATGAATTTCTTAACCTTTTTTTTAATTTTTTTTTAATTACCATTCTTGTCAGTGTGGACATCGTGCACACGCTGTATGTACGATGCACCGAAATTAGTCTCTGCTTTTAACCCATCAACTAGTTTCACTAGTGAGCAGTGGGGCTGCTAGAACCAGCGCCCTGGGAGCAATTGGGAGTTAAGGGCCTTGCTCAGGGGCCCCCAGTGATTTACCATTGTGGCCAGCTGGGCTTGAACCTGGGTCCTCCACGCCCAACCACTGCAACCACTAGGCCACCACTTCCACCAACCTCAACTGTATCATACGTTTAGGTCATAAATGTTGTTGAAACATTGCAGTTTGTATTTCTCTACAGCTCTGTGATGGTTATCAGTACCAGCTGGATGAGTTCAACTGTGAAGCATGTCCACCACACATGCGCCCCGCCCCCAACCGGACCACATGTCGCCCCACCCCCATCATCAAGCTTGAGTGGAACTCTCCCTGGGCCTTAGTGCCTGCCTCCCTTGCCATGCTTGGTATCATAGCAACCAGTGCTGTGGTAATTTCCTTCATCCGTTTCAACGATACGCCCATTGTCAGGGCGTCGGGGAGAGAGCTGAGCTACGTCCTTCTGACAGGTAGGTCCCGGTCAGTCTTTGGTGCTGATGATGTCATTAGTGGACACAGCCTACCTGTGTTGTATCTGCAGGTATTTTTCTGATTTACCTGATCACCTTCCTGATGATCGCTGAGCCAGGAGTTGTAGTGTGTGCATTCCGCCGACTCCTGCTGGGCCTTGGAATGGCCATCACATACTCCGCCATGCTGACCAAAACCAACCGCATCTACCGCATCTTTGAACAAGGCAAGAGGTCAGTGACCCCACCCAAGTTCATCAGCCCCACCTCCCAGCTGATCATCACTTTCATCCTCATCTCCATCCAGGTGAGTGTACAGGTCACAACATCACCAACTGTCATCTCTCCGTGCAACTCATGTGTGTGTGTTCATCAGGTCCTTGGCGTGTTCATGTGGTTCGCTGTCATTCCTCCTCACACCATCATCGACTATGATGAGCTCCGCCCGCCAAACCCAGATCTGGCCCGAGGCATCCTGAAGTGTGACATGTCTGACCTGTCAATCATTTGCTGCTTGAGCTACAGCATCATCCTCATGGTAACTTATTGATCTTATTGATTCTTGTCAGAAGTGGATGTCATCAGTGGTTTGAAGTGGATCAGATATTCAGGTCACTTAGAAATTACGTTATGGTCACTTTCCTTCCAGTTGTTTCCTCCCATGCTTGTCCTTCCCAACTTTGATCAGACAAACCAACACATTTCAGGCAGAGATTAGTTTTGCAAAACAAGGTATTACCTGCTTCATAGGGTCACATCAGGTGTAAATCTGAGCTAAATTTACTACAGACCCCAACTAGTGGGATCAACATCAGGGAGGTATCCATTACCAACAACTCATACACCTCCACCTATCTTGGTCCAGTTTCAGGAACTTCAGTTTTTCTTTGTCCATGTCCTGACAGGTCAGAACTGTTTTAGGATCCAAAAGGAGATCTGAACTACAACTAGAACTGAATCATAACAAGACAGGAGGTTATGATGTTGCAGCTGATTGATGTCTTGTTTGTTGTTGTTTTTATGTTGAAATTGTCATGTTGGTCCATCACATAAAATCCAACTTTCTGCACATTGATTAAACAACTAACAGGAAAAACACCCATCGTGGAGAAAACATGACTGTAATCAGCACCTTATGGAAAAGTGGCTTTCTGGAATCCTGTACACTTTCTTGTTACTGGATAACATCTACCATGTCTGCTGCTAAGACACCGTCATCCCTGAGAAGACGTTGCTTTTTTCTGTTGCTAGGTAACATGTACGGTGTACGCAGTCAAGAGTCGTGGTGTTCCAGAGACATTCAATGAAGCAAAACCAATTGGCTTTACCATGTACACAACCTGCATCGTTTGGCTCGCCTTTGTACCCATCTTCTTTGGTACCGCTCAGTCCACTGAGAAGGTAGGAACCTGGCAGACACTATACAGAGAACCATAGAGAGAGAGAGAACCTTACAGGATAACACAGGACCGGGGAGAACCAAACAGGGCCATTTAGATCCATTCAGAACCAAATGGCAATCTCCAGTTTTAAAAAATAAGCACTGTTGCCTCACAGCAAGGAGGTTCCTGGTTTGATTCTCGGGCGGGTGTCTATCTGTGTGGAGTTTGCATGTTCTCCCTGTGCCTGTGGCTTGCTCCCACAGTCCAAAAACATGCATACTAGGTTAATTGATATTCTAAATTGCTCGTAGGTGTGAGTGTGAGAATGCACGGTTGCTTGTCTCTATATGTGGCCCTGTGATGGACTGGGGACCTGTCCAGGTGGACACCTGCCTCTCGCCTGTAATGAGTCGGGATAGGCTCCGGCAGACCTCCGTGACCCTGCAAAGGATAAAGCAGGTATAGAAGATGGATGGATGGGATGGATGAAATTAACACTATATTATTATATATAATATATTATATTAACACTATGTTATAATTAACATAAACTAGGTAATTTGAGAAACAAATCCCCTCCTTTGGCACCACCTGCAGCTCCCAATGAAATCTACAAGCTTCCACAGCTCCCATTGCCGCTCCTCCAATCAGAGTCAGGGGGCGGTGTTTACAGAATATCAATCACAGTCCTGCACATTCTCCAGACAACCCCCACCCCATCCCCTTCCAGCCCCATGCTTCAAGTAAACATTCACATGCCACCGCTTGAAGAAAAGTCTGCTAGGACATAAACTCAGTCAGCAATGCTGCTGGTTTTGAAATTATGTCTGTAGTGACCCTTGTATTTAGGATCTTAGGACAGATTTGATTAAAATTGAAATGTTATGTTATTGCACCAGCTGAGCAGAAATCTCATTTTGTCGCGCCAATATTGACAGCAAACTAGTACGGTCCTCAATGTTTGGTGCATGAATTAACTATAAACTCATATGCTGATCCATTGGTCTTATTAGAATTCATCAAATGCCCGGGTGGCCTCTGCTGGGAAGTTTGCAATCCTATATGAACAGTACTTTTCCTGTCATTAGGCTTTGTTAGACAAAATGGTGATGTGGCGCAAAGGATTCCACCTCTCCCTTAAGAGTAGCACAAACACTTTTGGCCATGTAGGACTCCATGCCATCTGAAGTCTTGCGTCTGCTGCTCTTCACACTACTTCGTGAGGCTTGAAAAACCTCCAGCCTAGCTTGAGCTGTTGCTATCTCCACTTCATGCTCGAATTTTTCCTTTCTGTTTTTGTAATTCCGCTTCTTTATGATCCAGCTCATGTTTTTGTTTGAGCAATTTTTGTCGAATGAGAAGTGCAGCTAAGTTTGACTTTGCTTTGGTTCGAGAAGAGGATGCAGATGACCTTGAGATGTGTGAAATTCCAGGGTTTGATCCATACTGTCTAGTGTCAACGTTTGAGATACTATCGTTTGGATTAATATCATCATGCAGCACTTGAAGCAAGGCATTATATTCTGTGGGTTCTTCTTGTGGTATATCATGCTGATTCACTTGATTAATTGGTTTTGTCAGACCTTTGTGTTCCATATGTGATGAAATTTTGCTATTAAATTGTGGTTCATGGAGTGGCACAAATTAAGGGTTTTGACATTCCTGACTTGGTACTCAATTCACAGTGTTCTTTGTGACATATCTTGTAACTGGTTTGTCAGTTTCAGAAAGCCATCGTTTCACATCCTCAATATGCACCACACAGGTGTTCAGTGAGGAAATGTCATCTTCATTTAAAATTATATTGGCACCAATATGATTCTGCACATGAATGAACAACCCAATATTGTCTTCAGCTGCACAGTACTCATTTAGTCCAACTTCCTCATCATCCTTGAGCAAAACAGCAAGACAGACTTCCAACAGCCACAGCATCCAATGTGCACCCAATATGCACTAAGCGCCAAAGTCTTTATAATCCAGGCAAACAAACTTCATAAATGAAGTTAAATCCACGTACCATGTGTGGCTCCGTCATGTCACCCTTTTTTTTTTTTTTTTAATTCACGGTTGATGTCCAAAATGGTTGAGTGGTCCATTTTCCAATATGGAGGAGGTCCAACAAACAGTATGAAGTAGTGTTAAATCCATAGCCAAATCCAACACTGATTTTCTGTTGACAAAATCAACAAACAGCATTAAAAAAAGAAGTGGAATTTCGAAGTGGAATTTTCTGTTGACAAAGTGTAAGGGTTACATTTGGTTCCCAAACAGCCAAATGAGCCTAAAGATCAGACTCTGGATCTGTGGAAGATGGTCATGTGGTCTGATGAATTCAGATTTACCTAGTGTTCCTGAGTGATGGGCAAATCAGAGGAAGAGGAGAGGTAGATAAAGTAATGCTCCCATCATGCCTACTGCCTACAAGCCTGTGGGGACGGGGCTATAATCTAGGGTTGCTGCAGTTGGTCAGGTTTAGGTTTAGCAATGTTATGAGGTTAACTGACCACCTGAAGATACTGAATGACCAGGTTCTTCCATCAATGGATGTACCAGGATTCATCAGGCTCAAATAGTGAAAGAGTGGTTCAGGGAGCATGAGATGTCATTGCACATGGTTTGGCCACCACAGAGTCCAGACCAGAACCCTGAGAATCTTTGGGATGTGCTGGAAAAGAAATATTAATGCAACTCTGGAAAGAAAGAATATTGGGACATTGCAGATACTCATCAGAACAAGGCCATAGCAAACGTAAACAAAGCTAAAGGCAGTCCAATGAAATATTAGTGTGGCTTTTTTTTAGGTCAGGAAGTGTATCTATACGCAGCATCTTTGCTACCTTCAACTTTTTGTTGTCAGACGAGTGACGTGACCAGAGAGCGATCTGAAGCAGACCAGCAGCTGGATCACATGACCAGTCAGCTGATGTCTTACTGCAGGTTTGGTCCTGTTCTGTTCTGACAGGATCCAGATCAGATTGTGTCGCATGATCCTCCTCTGCAGGTGCCCGAAGTCTCTGCAGCTCTGTGATCTTGTAGCGACGCTTGTCTGCAGAGTAACGAGTTCAGAGTTTCAGTGAGTAAAGCTGACACAGAAACGAGGTGAAAGCCCTTCTGATTTTAGGGAGGGGCAGGCTTTAAGGCTGCAGATGAACCGGAGCAGAATTAGACAAAAGTGGAAGCTTTTCCAGGCAGCGACAAGGCCAGCCGGATTATACAGATTATAAACCTGCACAGGACACAGTTATGCAACAGCTCTGTTTGAAGCAAAGTCAAAAAGGGGTCCAAAAACACACAAAAGAAACAACAAAAGCCAGAAAAACAAAAAGAAAGCAGCAGCCTCAGCAAAAACAGAGGCTACCTGGATAGATTAGAGGCTTCTGGAAGAGTAGAAAAGTAAAAGAACAGTTTTAGGGTTGAACATCAGGGCATTCAAATTCCAGTGTCTCTTCACCAGCGTCTGCACACACACCTGCAGGAGGCTTCAGTCAGCTCTAAGACACTTTTAACACCAGACACAAAAAAAAGAGAAGATAATATGCTTTTCTCTGGAATAACTGCTGAAAATACACCTGACAATCCAGACGCACCCATCAAAGATGACTGTTGTGGAAGTCCTGAGGCAATGACCAAGATGTGCATCAGAGCATCTGTGTCTTTCCCTGTTCTTGGTCGGGTTCACTGTGGAAAAAGATGACTCACATAAGTGGAGGGGAACATCTGGAGAAGGTGCATAGCAATAGCTCTTATGTTTGAGAATCGAGTTTGGGGAACCACACTGATTCAAACGTCACTAAACAAAATGTCTTTGTGCTGTGCTTTAAGCAGATCAACTGATCCCATCTCCAAGATATCCATGTGAAGAGCATTTGTGGAGGTCAGCAGCTTTTGCAGTCCACTGGCTGTCCGCTGAAACAGAGAATGGCTGCCTCAGAAAGAGGAGGATGTCAGCTGAAAGTTTTGGGGAGATTTCAAAATGATCTTTGAAGTTTTCTGCTAGTTTTGTCATAAGGTTTTTCATCTTGGGATCTACTTGTATTTTATTTATTACACAGTGCTCCTTCAAACAAGGAAAGTGCAACTTCCTCTCATGCATGTCTCTATCCAAAAGGCTTAGTTTTGACCAAAAAGCTTCAGCTGCCTTGTACATGTCAGCAACCATGTGGTTCTGAGCTGTTTGTGCAGGTCACACTGTGTCCACAGCGCAGCCTTTGCTTCACCAGCGCACATACGACAATAATACGATGCTCCAAACTGGAACTCTCATGAATGAAGTTCACCATTCTCATCACAGTGTCTTTCATGTCTTTCATGACCCCACACAGTTTGCCACAACATGGATTTGTGAACAATACAGTGACATGTAGGGTCACTGTAGGGCCAAATATAACAAAAGAAATCAGTCCATTCTGATTTGAACTGCCGATTCCCCTTGTTGACTTTTGTTTTTTTGTGCAGGGCATGTTGCCAGTTGATTACTAACTGCAGATTATAAATGACAAAGATGACATCTTTCCTAGTTGGCATAGCAAGTGCGTGATATGTTTTCTGATGTCTTTTGAAGTCTCAAACGTCTTCTGACATCTTGCGCCGTTCTATGGAGGGATATAAGGACTAAACTAAGAAGCTTGACAGCAACACTCTGTATCTCTCTTTATCTGTAGTTTTACTGTACGTTTCAGGGCTTCATGCAAGCCAGACATTTGGCTCTGGTGGGGCCGGACATGGGCCGTGAGCCCAGACATGGTGGAGAAACCCAACATGGATGGACTGCTGTGTCAGGACTCCAGAGTCACTTCATGGCTTTTCTAACAAACAATTACAATATTGCACCAAAACTGGTGCATCATGTTTTCTACTTCTCTTTTTTGTAATGTACTTGTTTTATATGCATATTTTTGTTCTTACTGTTTTCTTTCTTACACACCCCAACTCAATCTGAACAACACTGAACAATGCCTTTTTATTTCATGCACTCATCCTTTTTGAGAAAATTACACCCTAGATATATCATGTTTGAGTTGTATGGATATAAACATACGAAGTGGCCCCTGTGTGTCCACCTCTGTTGATTTGGGGCCCCTGACAACATATTTTAAACCAACCAGTCTGGGTTTTAAATGGACAGTGATTTTAAGTCTTGTTGTTATCATGTGAGGCATTTGACAAAAGTGAAATCATTTTTCCAGGCAGCAATTTGAAACACTGAAACATTGATTTAATCTCATTTGGATAACTATGTTGGAGTAAGTCATTCCTTGCTTTCACGTCTGCAGTTGACCTTTAACTGGTACTCCTACAAGTGACCACATCACCCCTGTCCTGGCTTTACTCCACAGGCTGCCTGTGTGTAATAGAGCTCATATTCAAATAATTTTGTTTTTAAATATTTAATTGATCTTGCCTAAGCTCTCTGAGCTGCTTCACTACTCAATTCCATGGCCCATCCCGTTGGTCAGCTGACCTGTTGCTCCTGCAGCTTTGCAGGTGTAAAGCTCAGACGGGGCAGGACCTTCTCTGTTGCTGCTGTGGAATAACCTTCCCTCATACATTAAAGAGTTACCTTCATTGTCCACTTTTAAAACTCATCTTAAAACCCATTTTTATTCTTTGGCTTTCATCTTCAGTAAGATGTAGTTTATTTATTTGATATTAGAAGTTTTAATCAATCTTATTGTGTCAAATTTGAATGTAAATATCCTCTAGCTGATCCAAAATGCAGCAGAGGACAGGAATCAACAAGAGAGACCACGTCTTTCCAGTGTTTACTTCCCTCTATTGGCTCCCCATAAAATTTAGAATTGGATTCTAAATTTTCAAAATTTGATTACTTCCGGGCAGCACGGTGGATTAGTAGTCAGCACTGTTGCCTCACAGCAAGAAGGTTCCCGGTTCAATTCCCGGCCCGGTGGGTCTTTCTGTGTGGAGTTTGCATGTTCTCCCCGTGCTTGCGTGGGTTTCCTCCGGGTACTCCGGCTTCCTCCCACAGTCCAAAAACATGCAGTGTAGGTTGATTGATCATTCTAAATTCTCCCTAGGTGTGAGTGTGATTGGTTGTTTGTCTTGTATGTGGCCCTGGATAGACTGGCGACCTGTCCAGGGTGTACCCCTGCCTTTCGCCTACTATGCGTCGGGATAGGCTCTGACAGACCCCCGTGACCCGGAGACGGATAAAGCGGGAATAGCTAATGGATGGATGATTACTTGCGTATAAAGTCCAAAATGGCCTAGCATTGCAATATTTGCAAGACCTGATGGTTCCTCATGTTCCGTTAGAGTTCTCCGTTCTCAGTGTTCGCTTCCCTCCATCGGCTCCCCGGAAAACTCAGAATCCAAATCAATATTTTATTACTTGTGTATAAAGTCCTAAACATCCAAACTCCTGGTTTTCTCCGAGACCTGATGGTTCCTTATGTTCCTAACAGAGTTCTCCGGGCTTTCTGTTTGCAGGCACCATTACTTTGGAACCAACTTCCAAGTCGAAAATGACCTAGCGCCAGCATTTTGCAAGACCTGATGGTACCGTACGTTCCTAACAGAGTTCTCCGTTCTCAGAGTGCAGGTCTACTTGTAGTTCCTAGAAGATCCAGATGTAGATCTGGAGGACGGGTCTTCTGCTACCAGGAACCATCACTATGGAACCAACTTCCAGTTTGGGTGAAGGAGGCTGACACCACCTCCACCTTTAAAACCAAACTTCCAACGTTTGTGTTCAGTAAAACATCTAGTTGGTGTAAACTTTAGTGTGTCAGGACCAGTAGTCACAGCTGCAGCTGCAGGACCAGACTGGAGCAGCTGGTCTTCAACACAGCTTCATCTGGATCTGCTGCTGTAGACCTGCTGCAGGGGGACACCAACATGATCCACTGACCTGCAGTCCCACCTCTGACCACCTCAGTGTCTGCTGTCTACACCTGTTTAGATAGTGGTCTCTGTAGTCCACCAACTAACCAGGTACCAGTCTGATGGACAGAAAACTCTCAGTTCTCCAGTTAACAGATAATTATACTGATGGATCTGGTCTTTGGTTCCTTTGACGGTGTGTCTGTGTCTCTTCTCTCTACTTCCTGTTTTACCTGCTGGTCTTCAGCAGGAGGGTCCCCCCTTTATGGTCCAGGTCCTGGTTTCTTCCCTCTTAAAGGGGAGTTTTTACCTGCTGTTTATGTAATAATTGCTCGGGTCGTGTTCTGGTCTGTGGAAAGATCTGGAGACAACTTGTGTTGTAATAGACACTGCATAAATAAAATTGAATTGAAATTAAAATTAATTTAGGTTGTTCTTTGGTCATGTTTTATATATGTCTGATGGGTCTGATCTCCTTTATGTTTCTCTTGTTACAGCCATGGTATAGTATGGTATTGTGTAGTATAGTATAGTATAGTGTAGTATAGTATAGTATAGTATAGTATAGTATAGTGTAGTATAGTATAGTATAGTATAGTATAGTGTAGTGTAGTGTAGTGTAGTATAGTATAGTATAGTATAGTATAGTATAGTATAGTATAGTGCAGTGTACATTGGTTAACTGTGTTGTTTTTAAAGTGCTTTATAAATAAAGTTGAGTTGAGTATGGTAATGGTATGAAATGGTATAGTATGTTTGGCGGTGGTCTGTCCACCCAGTGCCTTTTCTTGGGGTTACACTGGGCACATGGTCTGTGGCTTGCGCTGGGGGCACTTGTTGCCAGGGGGCTGAGGGCTTGGAGACTGGCTTCACCAGACGCCCGGGTCCCCAGGGCTGCCCCTTGCACTTGTGGGAGCAGGGGTCAGTTAGTAGTGGTCCTTGAGTGGCTTTCTGGTGACGGTTGTACCAACCACCTCACCGATTCCAGAGGAGTTAAGCACTGTAGCCAGAAGCTGCTAATCATCAACACTGATAAATCAATAGTCCTCATTGACTGGTGAACCTCTGTCCATCTTTCCATCTGAGGGGTTCTGTCTCTCTGAAATGTTAATTTTATACCCAGTCATGTGACTGACCTGTTGATATAAATTAAGTTTTCAAACGCTTTTCCAGGAGTTTTCATTTTTGCGACTTACCTTTTCAGCTTTTTGTTGTCTCTGTTTCAAGTTTTTACAGATGTATTTTGCAATTAGATTCAAAATGAGCTCATATTTTCATGAATTGATAAAAGTTATCAGTTTTAACATCTTATATGATGTTTATGTTCTATTAGGAATAAAATGTGCATTTATGACATTTACACATCATTGCATTCTCTTTGTATTTACATTTACACAACATCCTGACTTTTTTCAAACTGGGGTTGTATATTCATCACACCTGCAGCTACTCCAGGACACCTCCTCATCACCTCCATCAGTGCCTCCCCTGAACCCACCACACATGACCATTTTGATCTTGATTCATGTGTTCAGAGCAACTAACATGTTGGCGAGGAGAAATCATTAAAATTAAACTTACATCCCTCTACCTCTCCTCTTTTGTTCCTCTTTCCCCTCTGGCTCTTCCTCTTCCTCACTCTGCAGGAGCTCTGATGAAGGAGACGACAAAATATGCTCTTTTTGTTGCCTTTTTCATCTGAGGACAACAAAACACACACCAGGATTAATGTTGTGTGTGTGTCAGCATTTGTACATCTGTTAAATGCCTGTGTAGGTGAACACACACTCATGATGCTAACCAGAACTTCACTTCCACCACAGAAACAGACCAAACAAATAAAAAAATGTTATCAGGGATATGTTCAAAGAACTGATGGTGCTGCTGCTGGTTCTTTAGGAGGATGTAGAAGTCCATAGAGACACCAAACACATTCTTTAAAGTGCAGTAAGGGTTCTCGTGGTTCTGCATTTGTTTTGTTGAGGTGAACATGGTTCTTTTTAAGATTCTTTTCACCAGTTTTCTATGTCTCCACAGATGTTCATCCAGACAGCCACTCTGACAGTCTCCATGTCGCTGAGCGCATCCGTCTCACTCGGGATGCTCTACATGCCCAAAGTTTACGTCATCATCTTCCACCCTGAGCAAAACGTCCAGAAAAGGAAAAGGAGCTTTAAGGTTTGAACACAGCTGAGCACTTCTAGATGCAGGAGTGTTGACCAACAATTGATGTGCTGACCCAAAGGCTGACATGCTGACCCACAGCTGATGTGCTGACCCACAGCTGATCGGCTGACCTACAGTTGATGTGCTAACCCACAGCTGATAGGCTGACCTACAGTTGATGTGGTGACCCACAGCTAATGTGCTGACCCACAGTTGACATGCTGACCCACAGCTAAAAGGCTGACCCACAGTTGATGTGGTGACCCACAGTTGATGTGTTGATCCACAGTTGATGTGCTGACCCACATCTGATGGGCTGACCCACAGTTGATGTGCTGACCCACAGTTGATGTGCTGACACACAGTTGATGGGCTGACCCACAGTTGATGTGCTGACCCACAGCTAAAAGGCTGATCCACAGTTGATGTGTTGACCCACAGTTGATGTGCTGACCCACATCTGATGGGCTGACCCACAGTTGATGTGCTGACCCACAGCTGATAGGCTGACCTACAGTTGATGTGGTGACCCACAGCTAATGTGCTGACCCACAGTTGACATGCTGACCCACAGCTAAAAGGCTGACCCACAGTTGATGTGCTGACCCACATCTAATGGGCTGACCCACAGTTGACGTGTTGGCCCACATCTAATGGGCTGACCCACAGTTGACGTGTTGGCCCACAGTTGACATGCTGACCCAAAGCTGATGTGCTGACCTACAGTTGATGTGCTGACCCACAGCTGATGGGCTGACTCACAGTTGATGGGCGGACCCACATCTAATGGGCTGACCCACAGTTGACGTGTTGGTCCACAGTTGACATGCTGACCCAAAGGTGATGTGCTGACCTACAGTTGATGTGCTGACCCACAGCTGATGGGCTGACACACAGTTGATGGGCTGACCCACAGTTGATGTGCTGACCCACATCTAATGGGCTGACCCACAGTTGATGGGTGGACCCACAGTTGACGTGCTAACCTACAGTTGATGGACTGACCCACAGCTGATGTGCTACCCCACAGCTGATGCGCTAACCCACAGCTGATGGGCTGACCCACAGTTCACATGCTGACCTACAGTTGATGTGCTGACCCACAATTGATGTGCTGACCCACGGTGGATATGCTGACCCACAGCTAATGGGCTGATGCACAGTTGATGTGCTGACCCACAGTTGATGTGCTAACCCACAGTTGACATGCTGACCCACAGTTGACATGCTGACCCACAGCTGATGGGCTGACCCACAGTTGATGTGCTGACCCACAGTTGATGTGCTGACACACAGTTGATGGGCTGACCCACAGTTGATGTGCTGACCCACAGCTAAAAGGCTGATCCACAGTTGATGTGTTGACCCACAGTTGATGTGCTGACCCACATCTGATGGGCTGACCCACAGTTGATGTGCTGACCCACAGCTGATAGGCTGACCTACAGTTGATGTGGTGACCCACAGCTAATGTGCTGACCCACAGTTGATGGGCGGACCCACAGTTGACGTGCTAACCTACAGTTGATTGGCTGACCCACAGCTGATGTGCTACCCCACAGTTGATGTGCTAACCCACAGCTGATGGGCTGACCCACAGTTCACATGCTGACCCACAGTTGATGGGCTGACCCACAGTTGATGTGCTGACCCACAATTGATGTGCTGACCCACGGTGGATATGCTGACCCACAGTTAATGGGCTGACGCACAGTTGATGTGCTGACCCACAGTTGATGTGCTGACCCACAGTTGACATGCTGACCCACAGCTGATGGGCTGACACACAGTTGATGTGCTGACCCAAAATGTATGTGCTGACACACAGTTGATGTGCTAACCCACAGCTGATGGGCTGACTCACAGTTGATGGGCGGACCCACAGTTGACGTGCTAACCTACAGTGGATGTGCTAACCCACATCTGATGGGCTAACCCACAATTGTTGTGATGACCCACAGCTGATGGGTTGACCCACAGTTGACGTCCTGACCCATAGTTGACGTGCTGACCCACAGTTGATGTGCTGACCTACAGCTGTTGCTCTGACCCACATCTGATGTGCTGACCCACAATTGATAGGCTGACACACAGTTGCTGTGCTAACCCACATCTTATGGGCTGACCCACAGTTGACATGCTGACCCACAGCTGATGGGCTGACCCACAGCTAATGTGCTGACCCACAGTTGACATGCTGACCCACAGCTAATAGGCTGACCCACAGTTGATGTGTTGACCCACAGTTGATGTGCTGACCCACATCTAATGGGCTGACCCACAGTTGATGTGTTGACCTACAGTTGATGTGCTGACCCACAGCTGATGGGCTGACTCACAGTTGATGGGCGGACCCACAGTTGACATGCTAACCTACAGTTGATTGGCTGACCCACAGCTGATGTGCTACCCCACAGTTGATGTGCTAACCCACAGCTGATGGGCTGACCCACAGTTCACATGCTGACCTACAGTTGATGGGCTGACCCACAGTTGATGTGCTGACCCACAATTGATGTGCTGACCCACGGTGGATATGCTGACCCACAGTTAATGGGCTGACGCACAGTTGATGTGCTGACCCACAGTTGATGTGCTGACCCACAGTTGACATGCTGACCCACAGCTGATGGGCTGACACACAGTTGATGTGCTGACCCAAAATTTATGTGCTGACACACAGTTGATGTGCTAACCCACAGCTGATGGGCTGACTCACAGTTGATGGGCGGACCCACAGTTGACGTGCTAACCTACAGTGGATGTGCTAACCCACATCTGATGGGCTAACCCACAATTGTTGTGATGACCCACAGCTGATGGGCTGACCCACAGTTGACGTCCTGACCCATAGTTGACGTGCTGACCCACAGTTGATGTGCTGACCTACAGCTGTTGCTCTGACCCACATCTGATGTGCTGACCCACAATTGATAGGCTGACACACAGTTGCTGTGCTAACCCACATCTGATGGGCTGACCCACAGTTGATGTGCTGACCCACAGTTGATGTGCTGACACACAGTTGCTGTGCTAACCCACATCTGATGGGCTGACCCACAGTTGATGTGCTGACCCACAGTTGATGTGCTGACCCACAGTTGATGTGCTGACACACAGCTGATGGGCTGACCCACAGCTGATGTGCTCACCCACAGTTTACATGCTAACGTACAGCTGATGGGCGACCCACAGTTGATGTCCTGACCCACAGTTGACGTGTTGACCCACAGTTGATGTGCTGACCAATAGTTGACGTGTTGACCCACAGTTGATGTGCTGACCTACAGCTGTTGCTCTGACCCACATCTGATGGGCTGACCTACAGCTGATGGGCTGACACACAGCTGATGTGTTGACCCACTGTTTACATGCTGACCTAGATCTGATGTGTTGACCCACAACTGATGGGCTGACCCACATTTGATGTGCTGACCCACTGTTGATGTGCTGACACACAGCTGATGGGCTGATCTACAATTAACTCACACTTCATGTACTGACCCACATCTGACCCACAACTGATATGCTTATAAACAGTTTTGCTGACGCAGAGTTGATGTTAATCACAGTTGACTCACCCTTGATGTACGATGTTGCTTTGTTGCAGGCTGTTGTTCAAGCGGCCAAATCATTAACAGATAAACAAAATGGAGAAATGAAGATTGAACCTGACAGAACCCAGTAAAAACTACAAACTGCAGGTATTCAAATTACACTTCTCCACACCCCACTACACAACAATGACAGTTGTGGAGTAAAACTGAAGTATACCATAAAAAGTAGAGTATTCATCCATCCAAGCATCTGCCCATCCAGCCATCCATTTATCCATCCATCCATCTATTTGTACATCCATTCATTTAATATTCCATTCATCTGTCCATCTATCCATCTATTCAATTCATCCGTCCATCCATCCAGCCATCCATCCATTTATTCATACATTTATCCGTCCATCTATCCATCTATTCAATTCATCCGTCCATCCATCCATCCATCCATCCATCCATCCATCCATCCGTCCATCTATCCATCCGTCCATCTATCCATCTATTCAATCCATCCATCCATCCATCCATCCATCCATCCATCCATCCATCCATCCATCCATCCATCCATCCATCCATCCATCCATCCATCCATCTATTAGCCATTAGCTACTCCCCACGGGGGTCTGTCGGAGCCTATCCCGACGCATAGTAGGCGAAAGGCAGGGGTACACCCTGGACAGGTCGCCAGTCTATCCAGGGCCACATAGAAGACAAACAACCAATCACACTCACATTCACACCTAGGGAGAATTTAGAAAGATCAATTAACCTACCCTGCATGTTTTTGGACTGTGGGAGGAAGCCGGAGTATCCGGAGGGAACCCACGCAAGCACGGGGAGAACATGCAAACTCCACACAGAAAGACCCACCGGGCCGGGAATCAAACCAGGAACCTTCTTGCTGTAATCCTGGCCATGTATCCATTCAACCATCCATCCATCTATCTATCTGTCTGTTCATTTGTCCATTCATCTGTCCATCCATCTATTTGTCCATCCATTTATCATCCATCCATTTGTTGTCCCACCTATCAATTTGTCTTTCCATCTAACTATTCATCTGTTCATCGACTCATCCGTCCATCTTTCCTTCCATCCATCTATCAATCTGTCTGTACATTCATCCTTCTATCCATTATCCATCTACCCATCTGTTTATTTATCCATCCATCTAACCATCTGTCTATTCATTCTATCCAGAGAGGTCAAGACCCTCCTGTTTTCGATCAGTGTTGCCAACTCCTTAGTCAAGAAAGTCTCTATTGGCTGTCGTAAAAGTTGCTTGAAGTTGCTAAATGTTGCCATCATCTGTGCCATGATCTAGTTGATGCACATCAGAAAGCTGGTATGCACCAGCTAGGTTTACCCTGAAAGAATTTACAGTGAGTACAGTTGAAGGGACGTCTAAACCTGTGTTGTAGTGATGATAATAAAATAATAATAGTATAAGTGAAGTAATAATCGAAAAATAATAGTAGTACTTGTAGTAACAACATATAATTTGATATAATGCTATGCCTTGACGATTGTGGCGTGTGATTGTGGAGTATAGATACAAATATATGTATCCAATTAAATTCATTTCATTTCTGTTATATTTATAAATATATCTCTTGCAACACAAATAATCTCTTGCCATAGTCTCTTGGTTAAGGACGCTGACACCACCGCCACCTTTAAATCCAAACTTCAACCGTTTGTGTTCAGTAAAACATCTAGTTGGTGTAAACTTTAGTGTGTCAGGACCAGTAGTCACAGCTGCAGCTGCAGGACCAGACTAGAGCAGCTGGTCTTCAACACAGCTTCATCTGGATCTGCTGCTGTAGACCTGCTGCAGGGAGACACCAACATGATCCACTGACCTGCAGTCCCACCCTCTGACCACCTCAGTGTCTGCTGTCTACACCTGTTTAGATAGTGGTCTCTGTAGTCCACCAACTAACCAGGTACCAGTCTGATGGACAGAAAACTCTCAGTTCTCCAGTTAACAGATAATTAATACTATATATATATATATATATATATATATATATATATATATATATATATATATATATATATATATATATATATATATACACACCAACTATATATATATATATTCTTCCCTCCAAATAGGGTTTTTTTTTCCATGTCACTGTCAAGTTTTTCTTACCGTAGGGTACATTTTGTTGCTCGGGAGTCATGTTCTGACTCTCTGGAAAACACCTGGCAACTTACATTGGAACATTGAATCACAGCTTAGATCTACTGCATTTGCTAGTAGCGAACCATACACCAAAAGTCAGATGTTGTTAGCCAGCATCCAACCAGAGCCAGAAGTTGATAATTAACACCCAACCAGAGCCAAATGTTGATAAGTAGCATCCAACCAGAGCCAGGAGTTAGTAACTAGCATCCAATCAGAGCCAGGCTATCTGTGGCAGCATCCAACCAGAGCCAGACGTTTATAACTAGGATCCAACCAGAGCCAGGAGTTGGTAACTAGAATCCAACCAGAGCCAGAAGTTCTTAACTAGCATCCAATCAGAGCCAGAAGTTGATAATTAACATCCAACCAGAGCAAGAAGTTGATAACTAGCATCCAACCAGAGCCAGAAATGTGGGCCAGCATCCAACCAGAGCCAGAAGTTGATAACTAGGATCCAACCAGAGCCAGGAGTTGGTAACTAGCATCCAATCAGAGCCAGGCTATCTGTGGCAGCATCCAACCAGAGCCAGAAGTTTATAACTAGGATCCAACCAGAGCCAGGAGTTGGTAACTAACATTCAATCAGAGCCAGGCTATCTGTGGCAGCATCCAACCAGAGCCAGAAATTGATAACTAGAATCCAACCACAGCCAGAAGTTCTTAATTAGCATCCAATCAGAGCCAGAAGTTGATAACTAGCATCCAACCAGAGCCAAAAGGTTTATAAGAAGCATCCACCCAGAGCCAAAATATGTGTGCCAGCATCAAACCAGAGCCAGACATTTATAACTAGCCTCCAACCACAACCAGAAGTTGATAACTAGAATCCAACCAGAGCCAGAAGTTGATAACTAGCATCCAACCAGAGCTAGAAGGTGGTAACTAGCATCCAACCAGAGCCAGGAGTTGGTAACTAGCATCCAATCTGAGCCAGGCTATCTGTGGTAGCATCCAACCAGGGTCAGAAATTGATAACTAGCATCCAACCAGAGCCAGAAATTGATAACTAGCATCCAACCAGAGCCAGAAGTTCTTAACTAGCATCCAACCAGAGCCAGAAGTTGATAACTAGCATCCAACCAGAGCTAGAAGGTGGTAACTAGCATCCAATCAGAGCCAGAAGTTCTTAACTAGCATCCAATCTGAGCCAGAAATGTGGGCAAGCATCCAAGAAGAGCCAGAAGTAGATAACTAGCATCCAACCAGAGCCAGAAATTGATAATTAACATCCAACCAGAGCCAGAAGTTGATAACTAGCATCCAATCAGAGCCAGAAGGTGGTAACTAGCATCCAACCAGAGCCAAAAGTTTTTAACTAGCATCCAATCAGAGCCAGAAGTTGATAATTAACACCCAACCAGAGCCAAATGTTGATAAGTAGCATCCAAACAGAGCAAGGAGTTGGTAACTAGCATCCAATCAGAGCCAGGCTATCTGTGGCAGCATCCAACCAGAGCCAGACGTTTATAACTAGGATCCAACCAGAGCCAGGAGTTAGTAACTAGCATCCAATCAGAGCCAGGCTATCTGTGGCAGCATCCAACCAGAGCCAGACGTTTATAACTAGGATCCAACCAGAGCCAGGAGTTGGTAACTAGGATCCAACCAGAGCCAGGAGTTAGTAACTAGCATCCAATCAGAGCCAGGCTATCTGTGGCAGCATCCAACCAGAGCCAGACGTTTATAACTAGGATCCAACCAGAGCCAGGAGTTGGTAACTAGAATCCAATCAGAGCCAGAAGTTGATAATTAACATCCAACCAGAGCAAGAAGTTGGTAACTAGGATCCAACCAGAGCCAGGAGTTGGTAACTAGCATCCAATCAGAGCCAGGCTATCTGTGGCAGCATCCAACCAGAGCCAGAAGTTTATAACTAGGATCCAACCAGAGCCAGAAATTGATAACTAGCATCCAACCAGAGCCAGAAGTTCTTAACTAGCATCCAACCAGAGCCAGAAGTTGATAACTAGCATCCAACCAGAGCTAGAAGGTGGTAACTAGCATCCAATCAGAGCCAGAAGTTCTTAACTAGCATCCAATCTGAGCCAGAAATGTGGGCAAGCATCCAAGAAGAGCCAGAAGTAGATAACTAGCATCCAACCAGAGCCAGAAATTGATAATTAACATCCAACCAGAGCCAGAAGTTGATAACTAGCATCCAATCAGAGCCAGAAGGTGGTAACTAGCATCCAACCAGAGCCAAAAGTTTTTAACTAGCATCCAATCAGAGCCAGAAGTTGATAATTAACACCCAACCAGAGCCAAATGTTGATAAGTAGCATCCAAACAGAGCAAGGAGTTGGTAACTAGCATCCAATCAGAGCCAGGCTATCTGTGGCAGCATCCAACCAGAGCCAGACGTTTATAACTAGGATCCAACCAGAGCCAGGAGTTGGTAACTAGGATCCAACCAGAGCCAGGAGTTAGTAACTAGCATCCAATCAGAGCCAGGCTATCTGTGGCAGCATCCAACCAGAGCCAGACGTTTATAACTAGGATCCAACCAGAGCCAGGAGTTGGTAACTAGGAACCAACCAGAGCCAGGAGTTGGTAACTAGCATTCAATCAGAGCCAGGCTATCTGTGGCAGCATCCAACCAGAGCCAGAAATTGATAACTAGAATCCAACCACAGCCAGAAGTTCTTAATTAGCATCCAATCAGAGCCAGAAGTTGATAATTAACATCCAACCAGAGCCAGAAGTTGATAACTAGCATCCAACCAGAGCCAAAAGGTTTATATGAAGCATCCACCCAGAGCCAAAATATGTGTGCCAGCATCAAACCAGAGCCAGACATTTATAACTAGCCTCCAACCACAACCAGAAGTTGATAACTAGAATCCAACCAGAGCCAGAAGTTGATAACTAGCATCCAACCAGAGCTAGAAGGTGGTAACTAGCATCCAACGAGAGCCAGGAGTTGGTAACTAGCATCCCATCAGAGCCAGGCTATCTGTGGTAGCATCCAACCAGGGCCAGAAATTGATAACTAGCATCCAACCAGAGCTAGAAGGTGGTAACTAGCATCCAATCAGAGCCAGAAGTTCTTAACTAGCATCCAATCTGAGCCAGAAATGTGGGCAAGCATCCAAGAAGAGCCAGAAGTAGATAACTAGCATCCAACCAGAGCCAGAAATTGATAACTAGCATCCAGCCAGAGCCAGAAGTTGATAACTAGCATCCAAGAAGAGCCAGAAGTAGATAACTAGCATCCAACCAGAGCCAGAAATTGATAACTAGCATCCAGCCAGAGCCAGAAGTTGATAACTAGCATCCAGCCAGAGCCAGAAGTTCTTAGCCAGCATCCAATCAGAGCCAGAAGTTGATAATTAACATCCAACCAGAGCCAGAAGTTGATAACTAGCATCCAAGAAGAGCCAGAAGTAGATAACTAGCATCCAACCAGAGCCAGAAATTGATAACTAGCATCCAGCCAGAGCCAGAAGTTGATAATTAACATCCAACCAGAGCCAGAAGTTGATAACTAGCATCAAAGAAGAGCCAGAAGTAGATAACTAGCATCCAACCAGAGCCAGAAATTGATAACTAGCATCCAGCCAGAGCCAGAAGTTGATAATTAACATCCAACCAGAGCCAGACGTTGATTACTGGCATCCAACCAGAGCCAGAAGTTGATAACTAGCATCCAACCAGAGCCAAGATATGTGTGCCAGCATCCAACCATAGCCAGGAGTTGGTAACTAGCATTCAATCAGAGCCAGGCTATCTGTGGCAGCATCCAACCAGAGCCAGAAATTGATAACTAGAATCCAACCACAGCCAGAAGTTCTTAATTAGCATCCAATCAGAGCCAGAAGTTGATAATTAACATCCAACCAGAGCCAGAAGTTGATAACTAGCATCCAACCAGAGCCAAAAGGTTTATAAGAAGCATCCACCCAGAGCCAAAATATGTGTGCCAGCATCAAACCAGAGCCAGACATTTATAACTAGCCTCCAACCACAACCAGAAGTTGATAACTAGAATCCAACCAGAGCCAGAAGTTGATAACTAGCATCCAACCAGAGCTAGAAGGTGGTAACTAGCATCCAACGAGAGCCAGGAGTTAGTAACTAGCATCCCATCAGAGCCAGGCTATCTGTGGTAGCATCCAACCAGGGCCAGAAATTGATAACTAGCATCCAACCAGAGCCAGAAATTGATAACTAGCATCCAACCAGAGCCAGAAGTTCTTAACTAGCATCCAACCAGAGCCAGAAGTTGATAACTAGCATCCAACCAGAGCTAGAAGGTGGTAACTAGCATCCAATCAGAGCCAGAAGTTCTTAACTAGCATCCAATCTGAGCCAGAAATGTGGGCAAGCATCCAAGAAGAGCCAGAAGTAGATAACTAGCATCCAACCAGAGCCAGAAATTGATAACTAGCATCCAGCCAGAGCCAGAAGTTGATAATTAACATCCAACCAGAGCCAGAAGTTGATAACTAGCATCCAATCAGAGCCAGAAAGTGGTAACTAGCATCCAACCAGAGCCAGGAGTTGGTAACTAGCATCCAATCAGAGCCAGGCTATCTGTGGCAGCATCCAACCAGAGCCAGAAATTCTTAACTAGCATCCAATCAGAGCCAGAAGTTGATAATTAACATCCAACCAGAGCCAGAAGTTGATAACTAGCATCCAACCAGAGCCAGAAGTTTATAACTAGCATCCAACCAGAGCCAGAAGGTGGTAACTAGCATCCAACCAAAGCCAGACGTTGATTACTGGCATCCAACCAGAGCCAGAAGTTGATAACTAGCATCCAACCAGAGCCAAGATATGTGTGCCAGCATCCAACCAGAGCCAGAAGTTGATAACTAGCATCCAACCAGAGCCAAAAGTTTTTAACTAGCATCCAATCAGAGCCAGAAGTTGAAGAGTAGGACCCAACCAGAGCCAGAAGGAGGTAACTACCATCCAATCCGAGCCAGGCTATTTGTGGCAGCATCCAACCAGAGCCAGAAGTTGATAACTAGCATCCAACCAGAGCCAAATGTTGATAAGTAGCATCCAAAGAGAGCAAGGATATGTATGCCAGCATTCAACCAGAGCCAGGAGTTGGTAACTAGCATCCAATCAGAGCCAGGCTATCTGTGGCAGCATCCAACCAGAGCCAGAAGTTTATAACTAGGATCCAACCAGAGCTAGGAGTTGGTAACTAGCATCCAATCAGAGCCAGGCTATCTGTGGCAGCATCCAACCAGAGCCAGAAATTGATAACTAGCATCCAACCAGAGCCAAAAGTTTTTAACTAGCATCCAATCAGAGCCAGAAGTTGATAATTAACATCCAACCAGAGCCAGAAGTTGATAACTAGCATCCAACCAGAGCCAGAAGTTTATAACTAGCATCCAACCAGAGCCAGAAGGTGGTAACTAGCATCCAACCAAAGCCAGACGTTGATTACTGGCATCCAACCAGAGCCAGAAGTTGATAACTAGCATCCAACCAGAGCCAAGATATGTGTGCCAGCATCCAACCAGAGCCAGAAGTTGATAACTAGCATCCAACCAGAGCCAAAAGTTTTTAACTAGCATCCAATCAGAGCCAGAAGTTGAAGAGTAGGACCCAACCAGAGCCAGAAGGAGGTAACTACCATCCAATCCGAGCCAGGCTATTTGTGGCAGCATCCAACCAGAGCCAGAAGTTGATAACTAGCATCCAACCAGAGCCAAATGTTGATAAGTAGCATCCAAAGAGAGCAAGGATATGTATGCCAGCATTCAACCAGAGCCAGGAGTTGGTAACTAGCATCCAATCAGAGCCAGGCTATCTGTGCCAGCATCCAACCAGAGCCAGAAGTTTATAACTAGGATCCAACCAGAGCTAGGAGTTGGTAACTAGCATCCAATCAGAGCCAGGCTATCTGTGGCAGCATCCAACCAGAGCCAGAAATTGATAACTAGCATCCAACCAGAGCCAAAAGTTTTTAACTAGCATCCAATCAGAGCCAGAAGTTGAAGAGTAGGACACAACCAGAGCCAGAAGGAGGTAACTACCATCCAATCCGAGCCAGGCTATTTGTGGCAGCATCCAACCAGAGCCAGAAGTTGATAACTAGCATCCAACCAGAGCCAAATGTTGATAAGTAGCATCCAAAGAGAGCAAGGATATGTATGCCAGCATCCAACCAGAGCCAGGAGTTGGTAACTAGCATCCAATCAGAGCCAGGCTATCTGTGCCAGCATCCAACCAGAGCCAGAAGTTTATAACTAGGATCCAACCAGAGCTAGGAGTTGGTAACTAGCATCCAATCAGAGCCAGGCTATCTGTGGCAGCATCCAACCAGAGCCAGAAATTGATAACTAGCATCCAACCAGAGCCAGAAGTTCTTAACTAGCATCCAATCAGAGCCAGAAGTTGATAATTAACATCCAACCAGAGCCAGAAGTTGATAACTAGCATCCAACCAGAGCCAGAAATGTGGGCCAGCATCCAACCAGAGCCAGAGGTTGATAACTAGCATCCAACCAGAGCCAGAAAATTATATCTAGCATCAAACCAGAGCCAGAAGTTGATAACTAGCATCCAACCAGAGCCAGAAAATTATATCTAGCATCCAACCAGAGCCAGAAGTTGATAACTAGCATCCAATCAGAGCCAAAAGGTTTATAAGAAGCATCCACCCAGAGCCAAAATATGTGTGCCAGCATCCAACCAGAGCCAGATATTTATAACTAGCATCCAACCACAACCAGAAGTTGATAACTAGAATCCAACCAGAGCCAGAAGTGGATAACTAGCATCCAACCAGAGCCAGGAGTTGGTAACTAGCATCCAATCAGAGCCAGGCTATCTGTGGCAGCATCCAACCAGAGCCAGAAATTGATAACTAGCATCCAACCAGAGCCAGAAGTTCTTAACTAGCATCCAACCAGAGCCAGGAGTTGGTAACTAGCATCCAATCAGAGCCAGGCTATCTGTGGCAGCATCCAACCAGAGCCAGAAGTTGATAACTGGAATCCAACCAGAGCCAGGAGTTAATAAATAACATCCAACCAGAGCCAGAAGTGTATAACTAGCATCCAACCAGAGCCAGAAGTTGATAACTAGAATCCAACCAGAGCCAGAAGTTGATAACTAGAATCCAACCAATGCCAGAAGTTGATAACTGGAATCCAACCAGAGCCAGGAGTTAATAAATAACATCCAACCAGAGCCAGAAGTGTATAACTAGCATCCAACTAGAGCCAGAAGTTGATAACTGGGATCCAACCAGAGCCAAAGGTTTTTAACTAGTAAACAATCAGAGCCAGGCTATTTTTTCCAGCATCCAACCAGAGCCAGAAGTGTATAACTAACATCCAACCAGAGCCAGAAGTGTATAACTAGCATCCAACTAGAGCCAGAAGTTGATAACTGGGATCCAATTAGAGCCAAAGGTTTTTAACTAGTAAACAATCAGAGCCAGGCTATTTTTTCCAGCATCCAACCAGAGCCAGAAGTGTATAACTAGCATCCAACTAGAGCCATACGTTGATAACTAGCATCCAACCAGAGCCAAACGTTTTTAACTAGCATCCAACCAGAGCCAGAAGATGATAATTAACATCCAACCAGAGCCAGAAGTTGATAACTATCATCCAACAAGAGCCAAAAGTTGATAACTAGGATCCAATCAGAGCCAGGAGTTGGTAACTAGAATAGAACCAGAGCCAGGATATGTGTGCCAGCATCCAACCAGAGCCAGAAGTTGATATTAACATCCAACCAGACCCAGAAGGTTGTAACTAGCATCCAATCCGAGCCAGGCTATCTGTGGCAGCATCCAACCAGAGGCAGAATTTGATAAGTTGTAACCAACCAGAGCCAGATATGTTTGCCAGCATCCAACCAGAGCCATAAGTTGATAAGTAGGACCCAACCAGAGGCAGAAGGTGGTAACTAGCATCCAATCTGATTCGGGATTTATAGGATATATTAGAGGAAGCGGTGGCCTAGTGGTTACAGTGGTGGGCTTGGGCATACAACCAGAGACAGAAGTTGATAACTAGCATCCAACCAGAGCCTGAGGTTGATAACTAGGATCCAACCAGAGCCACATGTTTTTAACTAGCATCCAACCAGAGCCACAGGTTTTTAACTAGCATCCAATCAGAGCCAGATGTTGATAATTAACATCCAACCAGAGCCAGAAGGTGGTAACTAGCATCCAATCAGAGCCAGGATATTTGTCGCAGCATCCAACCAGAGCCAAAAGTTTTCAACTAGCAACCAATCAGAGCCAGATGTTTTTTTTTTTTTTTTGTTTGTTTTTTCCCTTTGTTTGCACATATATTTATGGTTGATACCATATTGGTATAACCGGAGTTGTATATATGCATTTTAATCTGGTAACCAAGGGTGTTTTGTGTGTGTGGGTGAGTGTGTGCAAGTGTGCTACCTTCACCAGCCCTCATAACAGTCAAACTTATATTTTTATTGATCCCTGGAGAAATCAAACAAGATAAGAGTAAAGGGAGAGTCGAAGAGAGGGGTGTAAATGTTCTGCAGAGGAGGGCTATAGTCACCGGGTGTGGAAAGTGGAGAGAAAGAGAGAAGAAGAGAGAGACAAGACAGTGGTGGTGCAGTCTGGTGTCTGTGTTGTAATATTTGTCAAGGAGTTTATAATGTGTTGTTTAAGGGGTAAAAGGTGGACACAAGACAATCAATCAAAAAAAAAAAAGAAAATAGAGGAAAAAGGAGGAGGAGTTTCCTATTTACAATCACATTTCTGATCGTTTGAGCGTTGGGGGGGTGCTGGAGGCAGTATTGAATAGTCATGTATAATACATACATACACATACATATGTGGACATGTATGCTGTTATCTAGTACATATTCTTTATACATTGTAAACAGAGCAACTCAATTTGTACCTCAATGCACAATGCACACACACACACACACCCGTACACACACACCCAGCAAAGATCCGTGTGTTGACCTCGAAGCATTATGTATGTAAGATACATGTGCATCAGTAAGTAGTTATTCATACATATTAATATACTCTGATACAATCATGTGCACCTGTGCTTTTTAGTTTCATGTGCATATACATATATCCTGTATCTGTCCATATATATATATATATATATACCCATACATCAATAAATACACATATAGAAATGCATCTACATATACACAGTAACATATAAACACCTAGTGCATACTTATATATATCTATATATATATGCATGCATACAAACACACATACATACCCACATATACACATCCGCACATGTACACACACACACACACACACACACACACACACACCTCCACATGTGTACTCCCATGCACACACACACACACCTCCACATGTGTTTGCACACACTCACACACACGTCCACATGTGTACGTACACACACACGCACACACACACACGCACACACACACACATGCACAGACACATATACCCACACACACACGTGTACTCTCACACACACACACACACACACACGTGTACACACACCCCCCCCCCCCCCCCACACACACACACACACACACACACACCCCCACATACACACACACACACACACACACACACACACACACACACATGTACATGCACACCGACAACATGGAAACCCATATATATATATGGTAATACCTACATACTCATACTTCTTTGTGCACATAAATACATACATATACAAAAATATGATAATAATAACAATAAAAATGACAACAACAAATCATTTACATACCTCCTTCCTTTGAATAGTTATTTTTAACTTTACTAAAATAGTTATTCTTACAAAACCCTTGTTGGTTCCCATCGTCACCGGTCATCGCCCCCCTGCCCCCAGGCCAACCCATGCCCCCCCCCCCAGAGGCGGCTGCAGCCAACCCACCCAGCAGAGCAGGACAGAGGAGAAGGCGGCCACCGGCCCCACCTCCCCTTCCATGTCAAACCACCTCCGCAAGGAGCCTGACAAGTCCAGGAAGACAAGGGCGCGGGGCGCCCCCGGATCCCCAGGCAACCCAACATGGCGCGTCCCCGCCAAGCAAGAACGGTGCCGTCACGGTCCGCCAGCGTTGGCGCACCGCCACATGTCCGGGCCGCCACAGCGGTGACACCAGACTCCCAGGGCCGAACAGCACTGGGCCGGCAGAGGGGGGGGCCAGGCAGCGAAAGGGGAGGGAGGCGGCGAGAGGAAACACGGGCAGAGCGAGCAGCCCCGGGGGACCGAGGCAGCCACCACCCGCAGTCGCCAACTTACAGAGCCAAGGCGGAGGGACAGGAACAGGGGGCGGGGGGGGGGGGGGGGGGGACACAGCCGACACCCAGAGGCCACGCCAGGCCAGGGAAAAGGAGCCCGCCAACACATCCCGGCGCACCTGGCCGGTGGTCAGCCACCGGACTACTTCCAACCAGGGGGCCCCTCCCAGCAGTCGGCCCCGGTACCAGGCGTCGCAGCCAAGGAGCAGCCCCGGCCCCCCCGAGACCCAGGCACCCCCCCCGCAGGACAAGACCCAGACAGTAGGAGCGCGGGCCGGATCCCCAGGCACCCAGTGATCTGCAGGGGCCGTCCAGCACATGCTCCCCTGGTAGTCCCTCATGTTACCCCCCTCCCCCCACCTGGCCCATGATCTCTCAATTTTTTATTTATTTATTTATTTTTTTTTTTTTTAATTGTTACATATATCCATATACATATATATACACACATACATATATATATACATATACACACTTTTTTTTTTTTTTTTTTTACTTTTTTTCTCCCCCTCCCTCCGTTCCTTTGTTAATGTATTTGGGTGCATTAAAAAGAGCAGCTGGTACATGTATGGTGAGCACTCCCTACACATACCAGTGCTCTCTATTGTGTATATATATATAATAATCTATATATGGTCATGGTGCATTAAAAACAATAAGAAACTGGCATTTGCAGGGTGGATGTCCCCTGTAGGCCCCAGCTCTTCTTGTCATGTTTGTCTCTTTGGGTTTTTTTTTTTTTTTTTTTTTTTTTTAATAATAATTACTTTGATTATTATTTATTTATTTATTTATTTATTTATTTTTTTGAAATACGTGTATATACATATATACACACCTGCACATACACATACACGGACGGGAGCAGCAATACCCGGACCCCCCAGCGCATAACACCCCGCCCGCTTCCCCACCACCGCCAACCATGAGGAGTAAGCTGGGAGTTGGGGCGATTGTTTATTTATGAATTAGTCCTTTTTTTTTTTTTTTTTTTTTTTTTTTTATATGCATTTTATTTTCCCTCTTTTTTTCCCCCCCTTTTATTAAATTTCTTTATGTCTTTATTTCTTTATTCATTAATTTCTTTCTTTTTTTATTTATTATTATTTATTTATTTTTTATTTATTTATTTATTTATTTATTTTTGTTCCCCCCCCCCCCCAAATAGAAATGGCAAAATCTGACATATTATATAATATTTATCGAGGATCATTTGAGGGAAGATTTGTGTGTCTCGAATTCAAGGATAAAATAAATTTTTTCCATACTTGGTCAAACTTTATAGTTTGTCTTTTAATTGAAGCTGATAGTTGTTCCATTGAAATAAAATCTGTTAGTAAGTTTTCCCAGAGCCAGATGTTGATAATTAACATCCAACCAGAGCCAGGAGTTAATAACTAGCATCCAACCAGAGCCAAAAGTTTTCAACTAGCAACCAATCAGAGCCAGAAGTTCATAATTAACATCCAACCAGAGCCAGAATATGTGTGCCACCATCTAACCAGAGCCAGAAGTTGATAACTAGAATCCAACCAGAGCCAGAAGTTGATAACTAGAATCCAACCAGAGCCAGAAGTTGATAACTAGCATCCAACCAGAGCCAGAAGGTGGTAACTAGCATCCAATCAGAGCCAGAAGTTGATAACTGGGATCCAACCAGAGCCAAAGGTTTTTAACTAGTAAACAATCAGAGCCAGGCTATTTTTTCCAGCATCCAACCAGAGCCTGAGGTTGATAACTAGCATCCAACCAGAGCCAGAAATTGATAAGTAGGACCCAACCAGAGCCAGAAGGTGGTAACTAGCATCCAATCTGATTCAGGATTTATAGGATATATTAGAGGAAGTGGTGGCCTAGTGGTTACAGTGGTGGGCTTGGGCATACAACCAGAGCCAGAAGTTGATAACTAGCATCCAACCAGAGCCTGAGGTTGATAACTAGCATCAAACCAAAGCCAGAAGTTGATAACTAGCATCCAATCAAAACCAGATGTTGATAATTAACATCCAACCAGAGCCAGAAGGTGGTAACTAGCATCCAATCAGAGCCAGGATATTTGTCGCAGCATCCAACTAGAGCCAGGAGTTAATAACTAGCATCCATCAAGAGCCAAAAGTTTTCAACTAGCAACCAATCAGAGGCAGAAGTTCATAATTAACATCCAACCACAGCCAGAATATGTGTGCCACCATCTAACCAGAGCCAGAAGTTGATAACTAGAATCCAACCAGAGCCAGAAGTTGATAACTAGCATCCAACCAGAGCCAGAAGTTGATAACTGGAATCCAACCAGAGCCAGAAGTTGATAACTAGAATCCAACCAGAGCCACAGGTTTTTAACTAGCATCCAATCAGAGCCAGAAGGTGGTAACTATCATCCAACCAGAGCCACACATTTTTAACTAGCATCCAACCAGAGCTAGAAGTTGAAGAGTAGTACCCAACCAGAGCAAGAAGGTGGTAACTAGCATCCAATCAAAGCCAGGCTATTTGTTGCAGCATCCAACCAGTGCCAGGAGTTGATAACTAGCATCCAACAAGAGCCAAAAGTTGGTAACTAGGATCCAACAAGAGCCAAAAGTTGATAACTAGTATCCAACCAGAGCCAGATGTTGGTAACTAGGATCCAACCAGAGCCAAAAGTTGATAACTAGCATCCAACCAGAGTCAAGATATGTTTGCCACCATCCAACCAGAGCCAGAAGATGATAATTAACATCCAACCAGAGCCAGAAGTTGATAACTGGAATCCAACCAGAGCCAGAAGTTGATAACTAGAATCCAACCAGAGCCACAAGTTTTTAACTAGCATCCAATCAGAGTCAAGATATGTTTGCCACCATCCAACCAGAGCCAGAAGATGATAATTAACATCCAACCAGAGCCAGAAGTTGATAACTAGCATCCAACCAGAGTCAAGATATGTTTGCCACTATCCAACCAGAGCCAGAAGATGATAATTAACATCCAACCAGAGCCAGAAGTTGATAACTAGAATCCAACCAGAGCCAGAAGTTTATAACTAGCATCCAACCAGAGCCACACATTTTAACTAGCATCCAATCAGAGCCAGAAGTTGAAGAGTAGGACCCAACCAGAGCAAGAAGGTGGTAACTAGCATCCAATCAAAGCCAGGCTATTTGTTGCAGCATCCAACCAGAGCCAGGAGTTGATAACTAGCATCCAGCCAGAGCCAAAAGTTGATAACTAGCATCCAAACAGAGCCAGAAGTTATTAAGTAGCATCCAACCAGAGCCAGGAGTTGGTAACTAGAATCCAACCAGAGCCAGGATATTTGTGCCAGCATCCAACCAGAGCCAGAAGTTGATAACTAGCATCCAACCAGAGCCAGAAGTTGGTAACTAGGATCCAACCAGAGCCAAAAGTTGATAACTAGGATCCAACCAGAGCCAGAAGGTGGTAACTAGCATCCAATCAGAGCCAGGATATTTGTCGCAGCATCCAACTAGAGCCAGGAGTTAATAACTAGCATCCATCAAGAGCCAAAAGTTTTCAACTAGCAACCAATCAGAGGCAGACGTTCATAATTAACATCCAACCACAGCCAGAATATGTGTGCCACCATCTAACCAGAGCCAGAAGTTGATAACTAGAATCCAACCAGAGCCAGAAGTTGATAACTAGCATCCAACCAGAGCCAGAAGTTGATAACTGGAATCCAACCAGAGCCAGAAGTTGATAACTAGAATCCAACCAGAGCCACAGGTTTTTAACTAGCATCCAATCAGAGCCAGAAGGTGGTAACTATCATCCAACCAGAGCCACACATTTTTAACTAGCATCCAACCAGAGCTAGAAGTTGAAGAGTAGTACCCAACCAGAGCAAGAAGGTGGTAACTAGCATCCAATCAAAGCCAGGCTATTTGTTGCAGCATCCAACCAGTGCCAGGAGTTGATAACTAGCATCCAACAAGAGCCAAAAGTTGGTAACTAGGATCCAACAAGAGCCAAAAGTTGATAACTAGTATCCAACCAGAGCCAGATGTTGGTAACTAGGATCCAACCAGAGCCAAAAGTTGATAACTAGCATCCAACCAGAGTCAAGATATGTTTGCCACCATCCAACCAGAGCCAGAAGATGATAATTAACATCCAACCAGAGCCAGAAGTTGATAACTGGAATCCAACCAGAGCCAGAAGTTGATAACTAGAATCCAACCAGAGCCACAAGTTTTTAACTAGCATCCAATCAGAGTCAAGATATGTTTGCCACCATCCAACCAGAGCCAGAAGATGATAATTAACATCCAACCAGAGCCAGAAGTTGATAACTAGCATCCAACCAGAGTCAAGATATGTTTGCCACTATCCAACCAGAGCCAGAAGATGATAATTAACATCCAACCAGAGCCAGAAGTTGATAACTAGAATCCAACCAGAGCCAGAAGTTTATAACTAGCATCCAACCAGAGCCACACATTTTAACTAGCATCCAATCAGAGCCAGAAGTTGAAGAGTAGGACCCAACCAGAGCAAGAAGGTGGTAACTAGCATCCAATCAAAGCCAGGCTATTTGTTGCAGCATCCAACCAGAGCCAGGAGTTGATAACTAGCATCCAGCCAGAGCCAAAAGTTGATAACTAGCATCCAAACAGAGCCAGAAGTTATTAAGTAGCATCCAACCAGAGCCAGGAGTTGGTAACTAGAATCCAACCAGAGCCAGGATATTTGTGCCAGCATCCAACCAGAGCCAGAAGTTGATAACTAGCATCCAACCAGAGCCAGAAGTTGGTAACTAGGATCCAACCAGAGCCAAAAGTTGATAACTAGGATCCAACCAGAGCCAGAAGGTGGTAACTAGCATCCAATCAGAGCCAGGATATTTGTCGCAGCATCCAACTAGAGCCAGGAGTTAATAACTAGCATCCATCAAGACCCAAAAAATTTTCAACTAGCAACCAATCAGAGGCAGACGTTCATAATTAACATCCAACCACAGCCAGAATATGTGTGCCACCATCTAACCAGAGCCAGAAGTTGATAACTAGAATCCAACCAGAGCCAGAAGTTGATAACTAGCATCCAACCAGAGCCAGAAGTTGATAACTGGAATCCAACCAGAGCCAGAAGTTGATAACTAGAATCCAACCAGAGCCACAGGTTTTTAACTAGCATCCAATCAGAGCCAGAAGGTGGTAACTATCATCCAACCAGAGCCACACATTTTTAACTAGCATCCAACCAGAGCTAGAAGTTGAAGAGTAGTACCCAACCAGAGCAAGAAGGTGGTAACTAGCATCCAATCAAAGCCAGGCTATTTGTTGCAGCATCCAACCAGTGCCAGGAGTTGATAACTAGCATCCAACAAGAGCCAAAAGTTGGTAACTAGGATCCAACAAGAGCCAAAAGTTGATAACTAGTATCCAACCAGAGCCAGATGTTGGTAACTAGGATCCAACCAGAGCCAAAAGTTGATAACTAGCATCCAACCAGAGTCAAGATATGTTTGCCACCATCCAACCAGAGCCAGAAGATGATAATTAACATCCAACCAGAGCCAGAAGTTGATAACTGGAATCCAACCAGAGCCAGAAGTTGATAACTAGAATCCAACCAGAGCCACAAGTTTTTAACTAGCATCCAATCAGAGTCAAGATATGTTTGCCACCATCCAACCAGAGCCAGAAGATGATAATTAACATCCAACCAGAGCCAGAAGTTGATAACTAGCATCCAACCAGAGTCAAGATATGTTTGCCACCATCCAACCAGAGCCAGAAGATGATAATTAACATCCAACCAGAGCCAGAAGTTGATAACTAGAATCCAACCAGAGCCAGAAGTTTATAACTAGCATCCAACCAGAGCCAAAAGTTATTAAGTAGCATCCAACCAGAGCCAGGAGTTGGTAACTAGAATCCAACCAGAGCCAGGATATTTGTGCCAGCATCCAACCAGAGCCAGAAGTTGATAACTAGCATCCAACCAGAGCCAGAAGTTGGTAACTAGGATCCAACCAGAGCCAAAAGTTGATAACTAGCATCCAATCAGAGCCAGAAGTTATTAAGTAGCATCCAACCAGAGCCAGAAGTTGGTAACTAGAATCCAACCAGAGCCAGGATATTTGTGCCAGCATCCAACCAGAGCCAGAAGTTGATAAGTAGCATCCAACCAGAGCCAGAAGTTGATAACTAGCATCCAACCAGAGCCAGGATATTTGTGCCAGCATCCAACCAGAGCCAGAAGTTGGTAACTAGAATCCAACCAGAGCCAGGATATTTGTGCCAGCATCCAACCAGAGCCAGAAATTGATAACTAGCATCCAACCAGAGCCAGAAGTTGATAACTGGCATCCAACCAGAGCCAGAAGTTTATAAGTAGGACCCAACCAGTGCCAGAAATGTGGGCCAGCATCCAACCAGAGCCTGGATATGTGTTCCAGCATCCAACCAGAGCCAGAAGTTTATAACTAGCATCCAACCAGAGCCAGAAGTTTATAACTAGCATCCAACCAGAGCCAGAAGTTGATAAGTAGGACCCAACCAGAGCCAGAATTGTGGGCCAGCATCCAGCCAGAGCCAGAAGTTCTTAACTAGCATCCAATCAGAGCCAGAAGTTTATAACTAGCATCCAACCAGAGCCAGAAGTTGATAACTAGCATCCAAGAAGAGCCAGAAGTAGATAACTAGCATCCAACCAGAGCCAGAAATTGATAACTAGCATCCAAGAAGAGCCAGAAGTAGATAACTAGCATCCAACCAGAGCCAGAAATTGATAACTAGCATCCAGCCAGAGCCAGATGTTATTAAGTAGCATCCAATCAGAGCCAGAAGTTGATAAGTAGCATCCAACCAGAGCCAGAAGTTGATAACTAGCATCCAACCAGAGCCAGGATATTTGTGCCAGCATCCAACCAGAGCCAGAAGTTGGTAACTAGAATCCAACCAGAGCCAGGATATTTTTGCCAGCATCCAACCAAAGCCAGAAGTTGATAACTGGCATCCAACCAGAGCCAGAAGTTGATAACTGGCATCCAACCAGAGCCAGAAGTTTATAAGTAGGACCCAACCAGTGCCAGAAATGTGGGCCAGCATCCAACCAGAGCCAGAAGTTTATAACTAGCATCCAACCAGAGCCAGAAGTTGATAACTAGCATCCAACCAGAGCCAGAATTGTGGGCCAGCATCCAACCAGAGCCAGAAGTTGATAACTAGCATCCAACCAGAGCCAGAAATGTGGGCCAGCATCCAACCATAGCCAGATTGTGTATTTTTTAGTAACATGAGACACTTCACTGTTAGACCTTTTAAGACCTAATTTTTTTATGCTTAACAGTTTTAGTGCTTGCCTCTTTCTGTATTTGTGTGAAAAAGAGATTCAAGTCATCTGTTACTGGTCGATTTTTTTTTTTTAGTTTAAATAACAACAAAAAACCCCTTTTAAACAGGATGTATAATAATTTAATAATAATTTACATTATACTTTACGTTTTAACTGACATTTTCTTTTCAGGTAACTGCCAACCAATCCATCTGAAGAGCCTGATGACGCACTACCACCATCATCATGATTATGAAGATTACATGTATTCACATTCAAACACAGAAACAACACACATGATTTGAAAAAAGAAATTCACTGAGTTTATATTGTGAAAATTAACTGTACGAAGTGTCTGACAAAAACACTGAGTCTGAAAGGGTCAGTTATGTGTGCTATGGATGCTACATACAGTCCGGCACGTTTGTGTTTTTAGTCCAGGTCAGTGTAACTGCTGACGTGTACAAAGGTGACAGCTCAGAGTTACCTGTGTTCTAACCTTTGACTGAGGAAAACAAAATTACCTGCAGCAGTTGAGGCAGAGGCTGTTGGTAAACCGCTTACCACGTACTGGAGTAAAAATGTAGCATCTAGTATTATTCAGCTTACTGTTGTGGTGGTTGTTAGTGTGTAAAATAAAGACAACTATATTGCAGCACGGTCATAAGGTGGTCACATGACAGCTCTGAACAGCTTTTCCTGTATGATGATTTGCATTATGGGATACAGCATGTGAGGTAGACTGATTAGTTGTAAACTGGAAATTTACCTAGAAATGCCAACCCATCCAGCCACTACTCACATACACACATATATTTCACACACCAGTAGAGTAGTATGTGGTTCTAAAGGCAGCTAGCGTGTAGATGAGGGTGTCCTGGAGGAACTAAATATGTCTCATCATTCAGTTCTGGAACATTTCTGGACAAATTCTGAATCTGTCCTGGAACTGTTCTTGATTATGTCTGGGTAAGTTCTGAATCTTTCATAAAGCGTTTTCAGATTAGACCCCATTTCTTTCACTGGATGAAGAATTTGTGTTTAACCCTGAGCAGTGTGTAGTCTCCCTGGTGCCTGATGCAGATGGATGGACCCTTTTGTCCGTCTTCGGCATTATTTACGCACATGGTTTGGTCTGTTTTCAGGGCCCTTGCAGCTCTGTTGCTTAACACACCGAACAGAGCAATACCACCAGAAACTGCGGGGGCAGTGTTGAGCAGTATAGCGACCAGAGACAAAGAAGAGGAATTTGTTGTCCACATGCCATGATGTATTTAATGGTTGAGCAGACCACTGTCGACTACTGCACTGCTTCTTTGTATGTCTCTAAGCGCATGTGTTATTATGATCTCCTTGAGTATAGCCATGTTTGCTGAAACTGCTTCTTCTTCATCTTTTTCTTCTTCTTCCAGTGTTTTGAGCAGTTGCAAACTTTGCAGTGGTGCATTTCCACCACCAACCAGTGTCTGAAACTGACCTCAAAATGTGGAAGTGAACTATGAACTCAGCACTGCCCTCTAGTGGATGAGTTGACTTAACCAAGGCAACGTAAAAAACAGGGAAGTGTGAGGGTGGTGACGTATGACAATGCTTGAAATGGATTTGCGTATTTGCATATATAAGGTAGCATAAATAGGCTTTTAGGAGTTATTGAGTGGTACTCTGTAGCATGATGGCCCCACTGTTTGCTTGGCTTCACCATCATTTGAAGATGTGGCTGATGCAAGAGAAAGAAGGAGTGCTGGATCCACGCTCCCCTGAATGGCAGTGGGCTTTGTGGAGTGCCCCCCTCCCACCCCCCACCCCCCACCACACACACACACACACACACACACACACACAAACAATAAATAAAGGTAATCTAAATAACGACTAGTCCTATCTTCCTCTGTCACTCTGACTGTTGATGACCGCATAGAACGTCTTCATAAGGCTCTTCAATTTTTTTAATGAACTGAGCGTTCTTTTTTTGCAAAGCTCTAAGGGGGGATTGCAGACTTCGTTGTCTTAATATCAATACATCCCACGCAGGTTCTACCATTTCAGGTCACTCTGTTTAAAAAACACCTAACCCGTGTTTAAATATAACCTTGAAGGCAAGTTATTGAGGGGGCCATACTCCAACCTTGGGTCAATTAATGTGAAAAAGACTGGAGGATTTCAAAGTTTGGGTGACAAACATGGGGTATCCATCAATGTGAAAGGGCCTATAAATAGGTTCTAGATCTGAACTCATTTGTGGGTAAGTCTAGATCTGATTGTAGATGATTTTGGACAAGTTCTGGTATTGTTCTGTACTGGTTCTAGCTCTGTTGTGGGCAGATTTTAGATAACTTTGGACAAGCTCTGGGACTGTTCTAGATTAGTTAGAGAGCTGTCCTGGGCAGATTTTAAATGTTTTGGAATAGATCTGGGGCTGTCTAGTTTAGTTCTAGATCTATCCTTGGGAGATTATAGATCATTTTGACAAGAATTGGGTCCGTTATAGACTAGTTCTAGGTCTGGGACTATTCTCGATTAGTTACAGTGTGAGCTCTGTCCTTGTCAGGTTCCAGATGATTTTTGATTAGATCTGGGACTGTTGTAGAACAGTCCTGGAACCTTATCTGATGAGTTATAGATCTAATCTGGAAATGATCTAGATAATATTTGATATTTGATTTCTAGGTCGGGTTGGATCTGTTCTGGACACGTTCTGGATCTTTTCAAAACAAAATGTAGATATTTTAAGGAGTAATTCTAAATGATTTATGGATCATATCTTGACTGTTCTAAAACAGTTCTGGACCTGTTCTGGACTCTTCTTTTGGAACCACCCAGAACTGTTAATTCACTTTAGCTGCAGTTTCTCAAGTGACCCCAGGCTCAGTGGGGGCGATCTATCTTCTATCCTGTGATTTAATTTTTTTTTTCTGCTTGAACTTCATTTTTTCAGATTTGTTTGTTACCTCCTTGTTTTAAATCCAAGTCATTAAATGAATTCATGTAAATAATTAAAGGTTTTTGTGTCATTACTGAGACAGAACCCTACAGGTTTAAATGTTACACCTGTGTACAAACCCTCATCCATCCACAGATACACTTTTTACAGCAACAGTCTCTCAATTGTTATTCTGCCACTTGTTCATGTCACCACAGAGATGTCGACGGTACAGGAAAAGGAAGTAAAGACTGGTGGGAAAAAGTTGTTTAAGTAGAATTTACTGATGCTGAATTTAAGAGAATTTCCAGATGGCCCCCAACTCATCCACAAAACGATGTTCTATGATGGAGGATGACATAAGTCTTCAGGAGGTCACGCTGGGTCACCTGTACCTTTGGAGAAGTGTGTTGTAGTTGTCCTGTACAAACTCAAGCTACTGCAGGAATACTGACGGAAAGCATGAATTTTGCAAAGGCATACTGTCTTCTGAAAAAAATATTATCCGTGTTCCCAGTCTGGAGGAGGCGAATGCAATTGATGACCGATACGAAGAAGAGCATCACTTTCTACAAATAATCAAATGGACACTTCTTCCAACAGATAGTTTGAGAGACTTTGTTAATCATAGTTCTACAACCATGGGGGGGGGGGGTTCTAGACCTGCTAGAAAGTTCTAAACAAGAAGAACTTACATGTATGGGGGTCACTTGGTGCTGTACATAACTAAATTATAAACTGCCGAAATGCAAAGGTAATTCAACGTTTTATGTGGAGAACTCAAATACAGCACTGCCATCTAGTGGCATCGAAAAGAGACAACAAGTGAATGCCAGAATCTAAAGGACGTCCATGACACAAATAACTCACTCACTTGAGTCACCTAATGTTGTTCAGCACCATAGATGTTCTCTCTCACTTCAGTAATCCATGTTTAACTATTTAAGTGATCAAATTTCTCATACCACAAGCAGAGGAGGAGGAGTTGGAGCAATTTTTAAATTAGTTATATCTCAGTTCAAGACTTTGGATTACCTTTCGCTTTTTTGAATCCTTGACTCTTATTCGATCTCTCTCAAATGTTGTCACTGTCTATCGCCCACCTGGACCTTTATTCTGAGTTTTTGTCTGAATTCTCAGACTTTTTATTTCAGTTAGTTAAAGTAGCAGAAGTAGCAGAAGTGGGAGATTTTAACATTCAATTAGCGTTCTTCCACCTCCGTAATATCACAAAGATCAGGAACATCCTCTCCCAGAGTGATGCTGGAAAACTAATTCATGCGTTCGTATCTTCTAGACTAGATTACTGTAACGTGTTGTTGGCTGGATGTCCAAGAATTCTCAGAAGATCGTCCAGATGATCCAAAATGCAGCAGCATTAAAAACCACCTTTAAAACCAAACTTCCAACGTTTGTGTTCAGTAGAACATCTAGTTGGTGTAAACTTTAGTGTGTCAGGACCAGTAGTCCCAGCTGCAGCTGCAGGACCAGACTGGAGCAGCTGGTCTTCAACACAGCTTCATCTGGATCTGCTGCTGTAGACCTGCTGCAGGGGGACACCAACATGATCCACTGACCTGCAGTCCCACCCTCTGACCACCTCAGTGTCTGCTGTCTACACCTGTTTAGATAGTGGTCTCTGTAGTCCACCAACTAACCAGGTACCAGTCTGGTGGACAGAAAACTCTCAGTTCTCCAGTTAACGAATAATTATACTGATGGATCTGGTCTTTGGTACCTTTGAAGGTGTGTCTGTGTCTCTTCTCTCTACTTCCTGTTCTACCTGCTGGTCTTCAGCAGGAGGGTCCCCCCTTATGATCCAGGTCCTGGTCCAGGTTTCTTCCCCCTTATGATTCAGGTCCTGGTCCAGGTTTCTTCCCCCTTAAAGGGGAGTTTTTACCTGCCGTTGTTTATTTAATAATTGCTCGGGGGTCATGTTCTAGTGTCTGGTAAGATCCTGGCGACAACTTGTGTTGTAATAGACACTGCATAAATAAAATTGAATTGATTCAGTTGGTCCCAACTGCTTCACACTTGGTTGCAAACTGTTCCAGCACATGCTAAAGGTCCTGGCCTGATGAAGCCAACAGGACAATATCATGGACCCCCCTACACACACACACACACACACACACACACACACACACACACACACACACACACACACACACACCACCCTGGGGTCCAACATGAACTGGGAACAGGCCTGACTTACTGCCGGCAATGCGAACCACGCTCCTGCTACATTACACTAGTTAATTAGTTTGGTCCAGAGTTCCACTAGTGTGTTAAAAAAAGTGACTACCTTGAACATTGATACTACTAGTGCAACACATGCGTTCACATGCTCAATCTAATTCCACAAGTTACTAGTTGCTTTAAAAGGTTGACTAGAATAACCTTTTGTTCAACTAGTGCAAACACATGTCCAGCTAGTATAATCAAAGGGCAAACTCGCAAAGGAATTTCAGGTCTGATATCAAGTAAAGACACCGCTCTTATCCTGGAAACAAACTTTTTCAAAGCTCCTATTTGGCAAGAGCCTCCTGTCCATCGGGACCTGGACTTCCAAGCACAAGAACAGTTTCTTTGCCTCTGCAGTCACCCTGCTGAACACTGCCAACACTGATTTTACTGATCTCTTTTTTAACTTTGTTGTGTATATATTTCAAATCTGTATACTTAGGACTACTTTTTTCTGACTGTTGCAGTATTCTAACTTTTTGCTTTTACTCTACAAACCGGATTCCAAAAAAGTTGGGACACTATACAGATCGTGAATAAAAACTGAATGCAATGATGTGTAGGTGCCAACTTCTAATATTTTATTCAGAATAGAACATAACTCACGGAACAAAAGTTTAAACTGAGAAAATGTACCATTTTAAGGGAAAAATATGTTGATTCAGAATTTCATGGTGTCAACAAATCCCAAAAAAGTTGGGACAAGGACATTTCACCACTGTGTGGCATCTCCCCTTCTTTTTACAACACTCAACAGACGTCTGGGGACAGAGGAGACCAGTTTCTCAAGTTTAGAAATAGGAATGCTCTCCCATTCTGGTCTAATACAGGCCTCTAACTGTTCAATCGTCTTGGGCCTTCTTTGTCGCACCTTCCTCTTTATGATGCGCCAAATGTTCTCTATAGGTGAAAGATCTGGACTGCAGACTGGCCATTGCAGTACCCGGATCCTTCTCCTGCGCAGCCATGATGCTGTGATTGATGCAGAATGTGGTCTGGCATTATCTTGTTGAAAAATGCAGGTTCTTCCCTGAAAAAGATGACGTCTGGATGGGAGCATATGTTGTTCTAGAACCTGAATATATTTTTCTGCATTGATGGTGCCTTTCCAGACATGCGAGCTGCCCATGCCACACGCACTCATGCAACCCCATACCATCAGAGATGCAGGCTTCTGAAGCGAGCGTCGATAACAACTTGGGTTGTCCTTGTCCTCTTTGGTCCGGATGACACGGCGTCCCAGATTTCCAAAAAGAACTTCGAATCGTGACTCGTCTGACCACAGAACCGTCTTCCATTTCGCCACACTCCATGTTAAATGATCCCTGGCCCAGTGTGAACGCCTGAGCTTGTAGATTTTGCTTAGAAATGGCTTCTTCTTTGCACTGTAGAGTTTCAGCTGGCAACGGCGGATGGCGCGGTGGATTGTGTTCACTGACGATGGTTTCTGGAAGTATTCCTGAGCCCATTCTGTGATTTCCTTCACAGTAGCATTCCCGGTTGTGGTTCAGTGTCGTTTAAGGGCCGGAGATCACGGGCATCCAGTATGGTTTTACGGCCTTGACCCTTTCTCACAGAGATTGTTCCAGATTCTCTGAATCTTTGGATGATGTTATGCACAGTGGATGATGATAGATGCAAAGTCTTTGCAATTTGTCGCTGGGTAACACCTTTCTGATATTTCTCCACTATCTTTCTGCGCAACATTGTGGGAATTGGTGATCCTCTACCCATCTTGGCTTCTGAGAGACACTGCCACTCTGAGAAGCTCTTTTTATACCCAATCATGTTGCCAATTGACCTAATTAGTGTTATTTGGTCTTCCAGCTCCTCATTATGCTTAAATTTACTTTTTCCAGCCTCTTATTGCTACTTGTCCCAACTTTTTTGGGATTTGTTGACACCATGAAATTCTGAATCAACATATTTTTCCCTTAAAATGGTACATTTTCTCAGTTTAAACTTTTGTTCCGTGAGTTATGTTCTATTCTGAATAAAATATTAGAAGTTGGCACCTACACATCATTGCATTCAGTTTTTATTCACGATTTGTATAGTGTCCCAACTTTTTTGGAATCCGGTTTGTATTTGCACCTGACACCATGAGAAAGTCCTAAAACTGTAAGATGTAAGATTTATACCAAACCTAGGAAAAAAGGTAGGAAAAAGAGTTTTTGATTCTGCTTCTGCATGTCAATCAATTACAACCTGAGAAGTACTGACAATATATGTGAGAAAATAGTCACTTGTATGAAGACAGTCTCAGAACCCTTTACAAATAGCTATCCAAAGGAGAACAAAATGATTTAAGCTGGCCTGTTAGGGAGTGGTAGCCTATGTGGTAGTTATTAAGGGATATCAAACATATTTGTTTTTTAAGGCTTCAGCCTTTCAGTTGACACTGAACACCGTTTCAAAGACTGTAAAAGAGATCAAATCTGGACAGGGCCCTGATATGAATCACCAGATTCCAAATCTGGATCTGCTGCTTCTGTCTGGCAACTCGACTCTTTGGTCCACTGGTTGTGTCTGTCAGATGCAACATGGCGGCCTCCGCGGATTCACGTGTTCACTTTCGGGACGCGGTCGGCGCGGTTCTGGACGGCTGGCCGGTTCTGCAGGTGAGTCCGCAGCCGGTGCACGCGCACACAGACAGGACCAAGCCAAGGCACGTGCCGCGGAATGGCAACCTAATGCTAAAAGGTGTGTTCGGCGCTTATGACGGACTTTCACACACTTCCGAGCGGATCTTTCGAATAATGATTGAAGTTTGTGTAAGAAGGTAACCATGGAAACGGCGTCGCCGAGGCGACCGGAACCGCGGTCGGAGGAGCAGCCCGACCGGTGTTTTTTCGTGGTTCGAACCACCCTGGACCCTAGACTAGTCAAACCTGGATTAGGGTGTCCTTCGGGTGGTAAATTCATGGAGTTGGGCTACTTTCGACCAAGTATTTAGGATGATGGAGATGGGTGTGGGACCACCACATTTGTTTTAGTATTTATTAGTAAATAAAAATCCCGGCACATCAGCAGGTAACGTTTTCATGTTGATAGTCTGAGGTCAGGCATTTCCAAATCCAGACTGTGACAGTACTCCTGCACACACAGGCCTACCAGAGTCGGTGAAGTTGAATCCTCAGTGAAGGTAAATAGAAGAAAACTTTGCCTTGATTGTAACATTTTTGCTGTCTTTTAACCATCAATCCTACTAGGCTGTTCATCTGGCAGCACCTGGGTCCAACTGGACTCTCAGCAGCCTGACCAGCACTGATCCAGGCTGGTCTCTGGACTCTTGCTTGTGTTGGTCTCTCAAATGGAAGTCGTTTTGGAAAAAGGCGACTGCTGACGGTAGTAGTAGTAGTAGACTGATTTTGGTGTTTGGGGTAGCAGGTCAACAGAACTGGATTAAGGGGCGAGCAGACACTTCTGAGGAGCAATCTGCATTGCAGCTGCATACATAGACGTCTGCAGGCTACTTACCGATCTCCATCGTACTTGCTTTGTCTGCCTTGGTCAGTTCTGGGTTTTTTTTCTTTTTTTTCTGGTTTTATCAGTTCTGTTATGGTGTGTTCAGGTTTAGTCTGGTTTGGCTATGGTCAGCGTTGTTCTGGTCTGGTCTGGTCTGGTCTGGTTTAGTCTTTTTAGTTTTGCGTGATGGTGATGTCCAGTCCCTCTGTGAGGTCCTGATGAGTCCACTCAGGTCAGACCAGTACGGTCCAGTTTGGGTTTAGCTGTCTTCCACGGCTGTAAACGTGTTGTCTTGAGAACTGCAGATTATTTTGTGTAAAACCAGCTCTGTTCTGTAAAACTGCTGTTCTGGAGACTCTCTGGGCCCCTCCTGCATTGAAACTTGAGATGTACATTTGACTCTTTTACATGTATAAGATAATTAAATCATTTACTAATTCGAGCCATATTGCCAAGTCTTTATCTAATTATGCTATTATATTATCTCAGTCTTATTCAGGTGTTGCAGCCACCTAGTGGTTAAAATGTATTTATACAGTGGTATTAGGTGCTTTTTTTCTACTAAATTTGGTGTGGTCTGGTTTGGTCTCGTCTTGCCTGGGTTGGTCATTTATGTCCTGCTCTGGTCTGGTTCAGTTTGGTGTTCTTTAGTCCTACTTGGCCCAGTCCAGTTAGTCTGTGTTGTGGTTTCCGTACTATGTTCTGTGTCTCTCAGATTGCCGTGGATAATGGGTTTGGAGGTGTCTACGGCCAACAGAAAGCTGATTGGATGGTGGATGTGATTCACCAGTACTTCCATGACAATGGTAGGTAACCATGGCAATGTAACTGCTCAGCTTCTGTCAATACTGTGATCATGTAAATATCAGACACTGTTAACGCCTGTGTGTGGTCAGCTGACCTACAGCAGTATGAAGTAGAGGACTTCATCGCTGACCTGATGGATCAGGAGTTTAACACCGTGGTTGAAGATGGGAGTTTACCTGAGGTATAAGCACACACATGAACATTGTATAAAAGTATATCACAAAAACACTGAATTCTGATGTCAAATGTCAATAATAATACATTAATTTATGGACTTAATACTTTGAACAAAACTAATTGCAACAGAGCTGTAATTTAGTGAAAACGTCTGAACAAAGTAAAACATTGATCATGTATCATCAGTGAAGTTCACATCTGTTATCAGTTCTACCAGATGTTGTTGTTGTTCTATCAGTTAGCTTTGAAGGTGTACAATCACTGATTGTAAATAAAAAAAGCTCAGAACCATAAAAACAGCCTTTGTGGAATTCAGCTGGCAGGCTGGAAAGGTCAAACCATGACTGCGTTAATGTGGGCCTTAGTATCAGAATGCTGTTGGCGGTGATGTTCCAGTATCTACCTGTGCTGATGTTCCGGTATCCACTGGTGCTGATGTTCCGGTATCCACTGGTGCTGATGTTCCGGTATCCACTGGTGCTGATGTTCCGGTATCCACTGGTGCTGATGTTCCGGTATCCACTGGTGCTGATGTTCCGGTATCCACTGGAGCTGTTGTACCGGTATCCACTGGAGCTGTTGTTCCAGTATCCACTGGAGCTGTTGTTCCAGTATCCACTGGAGCTGTTGTTCCGGTATCCACTGGAGATGTTGTTCCGGTATCCACTGGTGATGTTGTTCCGGTATCCACTGGAGATGTTGTTCCGGTATCCACTGGTGATGTTGTTCCAGTATCCACTGGTGATGTTGTTCCAGTATCCACTGGAGCTGTTGTTCCAGTATCCACTGGTGATGTTGTTCCGGTATCCACTGGAGCTGTTGTTCCGGTATCCACTGGAGATGTTGTTCCGGTATCCACTGGTGATGTTGTTCCGGTATCCACTGGTGCTGTTGTTCCGGTATCCACTGGAGATGTTGTTCCGGTATCCACTGGAGCTGTTGTACTGGTATCCACTGGTGCTGTTGTTCCGGTATCCACTGGAGCTGTTGTACTGGTATCCAATGGTGCTGTTGTTCCGGTATCCACTGGTGCTGTTGTTCCGGTATCCACTGGTGCTGTTGTTCCGGTATCCACTGGTGCTGTTGTTCCGGTATCCACTGGTGCTGTTGTTCCGGTATCCACTGGAGCTGTTGTACTGGTATCCACTGGAGCTGTTGTACTGGTATCCACTGGTGATGTTGTTCCTGTATCCACTGGAGCTGTTGTACTGGTATCCACTGGTGATGTTGTTCCGGTATCCACTGGAGCTGTTGTTCCGGTATCCACCGGTGATGTTGTTTCGGTATCAACCGGTGCCGCTGTTTCGGTATCAACCGGTGCCGCTGTTTCGGTATCAACCGGTGCCGTTGTTTCGGTATCAACCGGTGCCGCTGTTTCGGGATCTACAGGTGCTCTTGTTTCGGGATCTACAGGTGCTCTTGTTTCGGGATCTACAGGTGCTCTTGTTCCGGGATCTGCTTGTGCTCTTGTTCCGGGATCTGCTTGTGCTCTTGTTTTGGTATCTACAGGTGCTCTTGTTCCGGGATCTGCTTGTGCTCTTGTTTCGGTATCTACAGGTGCTCTTGTTTCGGGATCTACAGGTGCTCTTGTTTCGGGATCTACAGGTGCTCTTGTTTCGGGATCTACAGGTGCTCTTGTTTCGGGATCTACAGGTGCTCTTGTTCCGGGATCTGCTTGTGCTCTTGTTCCGGGATCTGCTTGTGCTCTTGTTCCGGGATCTGCTTGTGCTCTTGTTTTGGTATCTACAGGTGCTGTATCTACTTGTAGAATCGTTCTGGTTTGGCCTACCGGGCAGTTCTACAGTTTGTTTGTGTGCAGTTAAGTGCAGATGTTTCTGCACATACTTCATGTTTATGTATGTACAATTTTGTGTGTACATGGGTATATGCCTCACTTCTTTTTGTGTGCTAGTGTGTTTCTACCTTATGTCTCTGTGTTTTCAGGTGTGTGTGCAGCTGCTGCACTTCTTCTCTCTCTGGCAGCAGGGGGCGCTGGAACAGCTTCAACATGCCACCATCTCTTTGACCAACAGCAGGACGCAGAGAGTAAAAGTTACAGGTCCGCCCACTTCATCTGACGAGGAGAGTGACAGTGACGCTCAGGTGAGCTCCTCCTGACAAAACTTCGGGATTGGTAAGGTTTGGTTGGGAATGGTCAGTTCAGCCACGGTCTCTTCAGAGGTTTATACATGCTGTGACACATTCACTTCATAGCTGATGTAGTCACATGACCAGATATAGGAGAAGAACTAAGTCTGACACGATAAGTTAATTATCAATAAGACCCTGTAGAATATCATAAACAATGATTGTTGATTACAGACTGTTGCCTCAACAGTTATCTGAGGGAATGTTTTCATAAATAAATCAGGATGTTGGATAAATATAAAAAATGACTACCTAAAATGTAGAGCATGCTAAACTATCCTACCCTCTATCTAGTCCACGGTCACTCTGAAACCCTCTGGTTTCTATCTAGCCGACTGGTCCATGGTTACTCTGAACCCTTCTGGTCACTATTTAGTCCACTGGTCTAGAGGCACTTTTAACCTCTTTAGTCTCTAAGTTTGACATAGACTTAGATATCTGTTCTGTGTTAATTGGGGCCTGAGCACTGATTTAAAAAAAAATATTATAATTACAAATTAATCACCTTTTTTGATGCCTTAATATGCTTGCAAACTCACCACATTTCACACCAACATCAGGTGTCGTGTCATTTTATAGACATGGGTGAACAAAAATGCACTATATAGCGCCACCTACTTCATGTTTTACAACGAGCCCCACAATAGGCTTTTACCTACAGTGATGAAACTTGTTACTAATGAATCAGACTAAGACCTACTAAAACATTTCTTGGACCCATGCTCTAACTCACACAGGAAGTTCATTCTTTTGAATAGCATATGTCATATTTCATGTATCATGGTCATTTCCAGGCCTTGTACTTTGACAAACTCCTAGAGTTTTGATTGATTCAAAACTTCTTTTGCACAATCCAGACACGTGGCTGATGCTAAATTGTGAAGCTTTCAAATTTTTACCAGAGGGCGTGACTGTAGTGATGTGGCGAAGTTTGAGGTCATTGGCCGAAATTGGCTGTAACTCAGTCATACGTGGTTTAATCTGACCTAAAACCGATATGTGTATGATTGTAGTCTGAGCCTGAACACGTTTATAGTTTAATATTCAGATATGGTTTTAGCGCCACCTGCTGGCAACAGGAAATGTCATGTTTTATATTATGCAACCATGCTCCAAGCTGGAGAAGCCAATACATCTTAAACCTGGTCAACCAGTAGTTAAGATAATGACTGAGAGTGAAAACTGCAACTTTCTACCAGAGGGCATTGCCATGAGAGGGCGGCAAAGTTTGATGTCTCACCATAAATACAAAAGTGATATGCATTGTCAAATCTGGCCCAAAATTCCTTTGTTTGATAAGGTTTCCACTCTGAACAACTAATTACGACAATCTTGAAAGAACTCCACAGCGCCACCTTCTGCTTAACGAAATTATTTTGGTGACATTATGTTCTGTACTTACTTTATTCTTTTTATCAGATCAGCCTAAAGTTCGCTAATGGCGCCTGTGTCATTCGACGTGAAACAGGAAATGGGTGGTTTTGCCACACATATATGAAAACGTTTACTAAAAATCACCCGTTTGTCTCTCAGAGGGGAGACTGAAGGATCATATCACTTTCACAAAGGCAAACATTTCATACACTGCAACATGGGGTTCATCACGATCATATTTCTGCTATACTTTGTCTGATCAACTTCAAACTAACCACAAACACTGTTGACCCTGAGCTCATTAAATCCTGTGAGTTTCATTCAGATCGTTTAAATGGTGTGACATATACAGTGACATATTTATATTTTTGAGTCATGCTGAAAAACTAATTAATGGGTTTGTACCTTCTAGATTACTGTAACGTGTTGTTGGCTGGATGTCCAAGTAATTCTCTGAAGATCCTCCAGCTGATCCAAAATGCAGCAGTGCATGTTCCTAACAGAGTTCTCCATTCTCAGGGTGCAGGTTTACTTGTAGTTCCTAGAAGATCCAGATGTGGATCTGGAGGACGGGTCTTCTGCTATCAGGAACCATCACTATGGAACCAACTTCCAGTTTGGGTGAAGGAGGCTGACACCACCTCCACCTTTAAAACCAAACTTCAAACGTTTGTGTTCAGTAAAACATCTAGTTGGTGTAAACTTTAGTGTGTCAGGACCAGTAGTCCCAGCTGCAGCTGCAGGACCAGACTAGAGCAGCTGGTCTTCAACACAGCTTCATCTGGATCTGCTGCTGTAGACCTGCTGCAGGGGGGCACCAACATGATCCACTGACCTGCAGTCCCACCTCTGACCACCTCAGTGTCTGCTGTCTACACCTGTTTAGATAGTGGTCTCTGTAGTCCACCAACTAACCAGGTACCAGTCTGGTGGACAGAAAACTCTCAGTTCTCCAGTTAACAGATAATTATACTGATGGATCTGGTCTTTGGTACCTGTGACTCTCTTCTCTCTACTTCCTGTTCTACCCGTGGTCATGTTCTGGCCCCTGGAAAGATCCTAGAGACAACTTGTGTTGTAATAGACGCTGTATAAGTAACATTAAAAGTATAAAAAAATGGAACACAGGGTCTGGATCCAGTCCCTCATGGTCAGTAGAGGAACTGCAATTATTACTCCTTCTTTAAAGCTGACACGTTAGCTGCTGTGAACTAATTAACATGCCATTTACTTTTTTTTTTTTTTTTCTCTAGCTGTGCTGCTGAACCAAGAGCTAAGTTTTACTTGAGATAAGTTCAGAAGAGCCGGAGTTGGGGTTTGTCGCAGGTTTTCATAAACCTCCTCTCTGGAACAACCCCAGGTGTTGGACAGGTGCAGCATTTCTTTGTTTGTTACATGTCTCCTCTCTGTTTATAGGTGAAGGTGTGTCAGGAGTCCAGTCCATCAGGCAGCAGGCCTCGCTCCCCTCCTCTTCCTCCTCCTGAGGATGAAGAGGATGGCTGGACAGTGGTTAGGAACAAGAAGTGATTATGCTGAATGATAGAACTCTTCTTTCTTTTGTGTGTGTGTTTTTTTTCTAATGTGTTACGCAAATATGTGTTTGTGATGTCACTGTTCCAAACCACACCCACCTGATGGCTACAGATCAGGAGCTGTCAGTTAGGCGCACTGGCCCAGTAAGCTGACCCCAGCAGCTGCAAGACTTTTCAATTTACATTTTACATACAAGTTAATTTGACTGTATTTCTTGTTTGGCTTAATTGAAATAAAAATTAAAAATACCTTACAGATTTACATCTGCTTTATCAGAAAGGACCGTTTTAATCCTGTTCTCAAAGGTATAGAGGCTGTCTTCTTCCTGAACACTAACTGGGAGAACCAGGACACCAGTCTACTGTTGGGAACTCTGGAGATCACCAGTAAAGCTGCTGGAATGGTCTAAAACCCGGAACAATCTGGATTTAAATGAAACCTTGTAAGTGAGGCATTTGACTTCTGATATTAGAACGCATTTTTCTTTGCAAAATGGTAATAAATGGCAGAACAGGGTGGTATTGTAATGGTCGTCACAACCCAAAGATGTTGTTTTGCTTCAGTAATAGTATAGATGAGGTCCCTACAGACAAACCAAGGTGTTTTTAACTTTGTATGTGAGCAGAAGTGGACAAACAGGACTGTCGGACACATTGGAACTATGTGTGTACAGTTTTATCTTAAAGAACCTGTGATCCAGTTCTGCAGGAGAAGGGTACACAATCTCTACCCCTTTAGTGTCAAATTACAGTAATTTACTCATCTGTTGTTGATGCGTATGAACATTGAACATCAAATCAACCCCTGAAAGAAGATTCCTGAACTATCCATTTGAACCGTGTACTGATCTTGATGATTAATGACAACCTACGTTTCCCTTTGATTGAGAGGCAGCAATCAAAATAAGAGTAAATATGAGCTAAATGAGAGATTCACATCTGCTGGTGTTACCAATTAAACTATCAGTTTTAAGCTGATGGGACATTTGAGGACAGAACCCGATATGAAACAAACCTTCAGAAGCTGCTCAGCTGTTAGACAGGTGAGAAATGTCAAACAGGTGATTAACGACACAGATATCTTTATTTTCCACAGACATATCTGTGTGTGTAACCCATAACATCACTGGTGATGTCACCAAGACACGGGTCATTTCAAGGCACTGTTTGTCATGTGAACAAAAACAAGTGAGGGAGGAGCTACAGCAAATGAAACTGAAGAGTCAGAGAAGGTTGTTCATCATAATGTTCAGAGGTTCAGGAGGCTGCAGGTCTCTGATCAGGAACTTCAGGTTCAGCAGGAAGCGACAAGAAATGCAAATATGTAAAGCAAACATCTACAAAAATGTCAGAAGGAAAAAAAAATAGACGACAAAGTCTAAAATTGTTTCAGCTGTTTGCTGCGCCTGACTGACTTCAGTCAGTCAATGTGCTGCTGACCAGGGCTGGATCCAAATATGTGCAGGGTTCTTCACAAAGCCCTTAGTTCCAACATCTGACCATCAGACCTCTCCACTCCAAGACTTTGTGGTGACTGTGCGGTGCTCTGGAAAGGGCCTAGAGTCAACTTGTGTGTAATAGATGCTTTATAATTAAAATTTAATTGCTGCTCAGTCTCTTCCCGAAGGACCTTGGTCCTAATGATCTCCTGTCAGGCTGGGCTCTAATCCTCTAATGTCACGTCTTCTTTTTGGCTTCAAAACTTCTGCAGTAGATACTAAATGTACAGGTTACAGGCTGCCATCATACTGAGCAGTACCTGGTAACTAAGTAACTTAGTTACTCAGTACTCAACAACACCTGAAGACTTCAGAGGAGATCAGAGGACATATTTGGAACCAGCTTTGCGTTACAGGGAGCTCCAGTCAATCAGATGGACAGCTAATCAGTTAATCAAGCAACACAGAAAGTAATCATTGCTAACAAAACATGAATCAAGGGAGAAAACTACAGAAAACACTGCAGGTGTTTGCGTCAATGTGCAGGTGTGTGAGTGTTTATGTCTGCACCCAGGCGTGCTGCAGACACTCTGCCGCTGTGGAGCGGCGTTCTGGCTGCAGTTCCAGCATGGTCAACAGGAAGTCACTGAACTGGGCCGCCTGATCCAGCGGCCACTCATACTTCTCCAACAGAACCTCGAACAGACCCCAAGGCTTCAGGTTGGAGATGTGACGCAGCTCACCTGGAAACGGTACGCAAATACATCAAAACAGAAGTAACACTCCCAGACACGCTTCAGTGGTATTAAAATAAACATGATGGGAGGCGAACAGTCTCACCTGCTGCAGACGCAGCAGCTCAGGTTAGATTTAGACCTCACCTGTGAACTTTCTTCCTAATGGTACAGACTTACCTGTCCTGTTGAAGTATTCTCTGGAATACCTGCCAGACAAGGCAAAGGGCACAGGGATGGGTCCTAGCAGCTCAATGATGTGAGCGATGTGATCTGAGACAGAAGACAGAAGTCAGCTTCACACAGGGAACACATGTACACGCCCCCCTAGTGTGACATGTGAGGAAGTACAGCTATTAATACAGCTATTAAATACATATATATATACACACACACACACACACACATATATATATATATATATATATATATATATATATATATATATATATATATATATATACACACACATATATATATATATATATACACACACATATATATATATATATATACACACACATATATATATATACACATTAATGTATA
>CM026204.1:37500-64215 GCA_014839995.1 Xenentodon cancila | reverse complement strand
ATATATATATATATATATACGTATATATACATATATACATATATCATATATACATATACATATATATAGACATATATACATATATACATATATATATATATACATATATACATATATATATACATATATACATATATACATATATATATATACATATATACATATACATATACATATATACATATATACATATACACATACATATATATATATATATATATATATACGTATATATATATATATATCAGCTGCATGACTTTATCTTTATCTAGCCAGAACTCAACCTTGTGCACCAGCTCAGGCTTCTTTCCCACCAGAGTGGTGATGATCATTGTCCCTATAGCCAGTTTCAATAGCTGAGAATGGGACCACCCATGTCCCTGCCTTTGGCCATCACCCAGCTCATACTGTTGCTGACCCCTATGGGCCCTCCCACGGGTGGTGAGCCCATAAGATAGTGGAAACATATCATGGTCAGTATAGGAACTGCAAGCCTAGATCGAGCTCCTCGTGATGAGCAAGTGAGGTTCTCACTGCCTTCAAAGATGAAAACCAGAAGTCGTCTTTTTGTGGAAGGAGGTCCCTACCCTATAAACCATTAAGCAATCTAGAAGGATAAGACTGAGATACAAGAACAAATCAGAACACAGCAGGCATAACAGCAAGCAACTTACCTGCTGATCCCTGGGAGCCATGCTAACTAGAGACAGACAGAGAAGGAAAAAGAGGAGAAAATGTCAGGAAGCAAAGATGGAGATTGAAGAAACAGAGCAGTTAGAACTGTGTAAATTGGAGGGACAACAGCTGAGAAAGTAGACAGGAAAACTCCAGACTGGAAACCAGAACCATCTGTCTGATCAGACTGGAAACCGCACCTGATGAGCCGGAGGGGGGCGGAGCTCCTGCTCGTTGCCAGATGGTAGCCTCAGCAGCCAATCTCCTGACGTAAACCTCATCCACGACCAGTAAGATGTTCTCTGGCTTAATATCAGTGTGGATGATCTTGCATTTGGTGTGAAGGTAGTCGAGTCCCTGCAGCACCTGCAACAGACAGCCACTAATGCCCCTTTTCCATCATGGAGTTTTTTTGACTTGACTCACCTCGGTCTCAGTCGTTTTCCATTACAGTTCAGTACCACCTCAGTGTGGGTGGGGCCTTCATGGCAAGGCAAGGAAACACATTGCTCCATTGAGCCCCCCTCTGGGTGGAGTTGTCGACCACACAGAAAGGTCGAGGCACAGAAATGTGGACCTCCTTGTTGCACTTGTTTACTTGACATTTTTGACCGTACCAAAGTTTAGTTGAAAAATTTTAGTTGTAAATTAAATATCGCGGTCGCTGTTGCTGGGTTTTAAATATGGCGGGTGTGAAGGTTGTGAGATGTTACTCTCTAGGCAATCAGTGGCCTGCAGCCTAGTGACATTGCTTTTTTAGCTAGACTCAGCTCAGTTACAACTCTGGGCAAGTAAGTGCAAAAAAAGGAGGCACTAACCGGTACTATCACCTAGTGGAAAACCCTTAAAACAGAGTAGAGTTGAGCTGAGCCAAGTGGGTACTAGTGGAAAAGCCCCATAAGAGTTACTGGCGTCTGGAGGCCGTGCAGGTCAATAGCCCCCTACTGGTGAACCATTCAAGAATCACCAGCCTCTTGCTGGTCAACCAAGTTGTAGACTTGGTGTGAATGTTGTTCAAGTATAAGTCAGTCAGATTTTGTTACCTGTCTGATGATGGTCTTGACACAGATAAGAGGAAGTCCCATGTAGTTTGACTTTATGATCCACTTTAACAGCTGATGACCCAGAACCTCTAGAACCATGCAGACATCTGAGAGAGGTTGAGGAACTATGTGTATAGATATGTACAGAGACACTGACAGATGGTCAGGCATGGACAGCTAAACAGGTATTAACGGGTATGAAATGAACAGGTATCAGGATCAGCAAATAAACACATATGAACCACTATGGACAGAAATGAACAGGTATGGACAAATATAAACAAAAATGGAGAGACAGAAGGGGATGGACAGACATGGGCAGTAGGACAGGTATGGACAAGTAGGTTGGAGGTAGGTTAAGTGGTGGTAAAGGATACGCACTCCACTCACTCCAGAGATCTTAAAGTCGTCAATGAGCTGGACAACGGTTTCTCTGTATGGGTCAGATGGGTCGCTGTCCCTCACCTGTCAACACAGACAGGGTACCTGAGTACACCTGAGTCAGGTGATGAAAAAGATGGGAAAGCTCAGACACTTACACATCGTAGCAGCTTAATCTCATCTAGAGCTGTTTCAGTATAGTGTAGAGCGCTCTTCACCACCTTCAGTGCCACAAAACGTTTCTTCCTGAGCAGACACAATCAGAAGATTAGCCCAGCAAACAACCGAACCTGTGCAGCACATTTTTAACATGAAGATGGTCTTACTGCAGGTCCCAACAGAGCCACACGGTGGAGAAGTGTCCCCAGCCCAGTTTCCTGACCACGTGATACCTTCCATTGAACAAGTCACCTATCTTCACCGGGTAGTAGCCACCTGAAACACAGAGAACAGGGCATCAGGACTGCTCTGGAAGTCTGAGGACTGAAAGTCTAGAGACCTTGTGGTGTGTAAACTGGTCTCCAGGATGATGACGGCTGAGGTTTGGAAGAACTTTCTTTCTACAGATACATCATAAGACGAAGACCATGAGAGAAAAATATATCTTCCATAAACAGCTCTGGCACTTTACAAATTCAATAAAATTTTATTTAAATAGGTACAAAAATACAAATGAATAGTTATAAGATACTGCTCAAATGAACAAACTCGACACAAAGCTAAACTTCACATTTGCTTCACTGGAGAGTCACCGGCACAAAACAAAACACTGGAAAACATTGGAAAGGGGATATTGTTCAGCAGCCAGAACAGGATTCACCAGAAATCACCACTGATCCAGTTTTCTCCACTTTTCTTGAGCACTGGTATAATGGGTATTCCCCATTAACTGGTAGCTATGGGCTCTAGGACACCACTTTTTACGAGAGAATGCAACTCAGCATCAATTTTTGGTTGTATTGCATAAAATATGAGTCTGGCTTACAGGAACTTCAGTTTTGCACCTATTTTAATGCTCAGTTTCACTATGACTTTATATCGCTTAGATCATATATAAATACTTCATGGTTTTTCTTCAAAATGGTAAAATGACCCACACAATCATGCTCATGTACTCACCCATATACCCACACCCCATGGACTTACAGTATCTATAACAGAAATTTGTAATACGTGCACTTCAGACCACTCCCCTGTCATATTTGAGTTTTCTGTTCCTGTTCCTGCTGCCAAATCTCTCACTCCAACCCGCCACTATGGCATCTTCACATTCAGTACTGCTGGAGAATTTTCTGTTCCTTTTATGAACACCAGTTTTTTCACCCAGGATAAACTATGCCTGTGCCCTGAAGATTTCATCTCTTCCTTCCATTCCACCTGCTCACCGATTTTTGACTCTATTGCTCCTGTTATGCTCCTCTGCTACAGCGTCAGATAAACAATATAGACACCACTGATGCTCTCAGGCAGCGCTGCAGACAGGCCAAACGCAGGTGGAAAAAGGACAAGTTACAGGTGTCACTGGCCATACTTAAGGACAGTCTCTCTGATTGTCAAAAGGATGTTAAAGAAGCTAAGTAGCAGCTTCAAGTTTGTAGATGAGACGATAGACAGCTAAAATGAGAAGCTCCCAGCTGAATAAGTTAAAGAAACAAAGAAAATACAAATAATAATAACACAGAGATGGAAGACTATTTAGCATGGATAAAACACTAAACACAAAGATAAGAGGACGAGGTCCGAACTACCAGGAGAGACGCAGATTGAGAGTGCAGCTAATAAAGAGCAACCTAGTAAAGAGTTACTAACTAAAGTGGCTAAAATCAAAATGGGGCAGAACATTGTGGATGTCAAATTACATCAAATTACACCAAATTACATTAAATTAGCAAGTGGAGGGCATTTTGAGTAGAGTGTGTGAAGATGAGGGAAATAATAACGCAAATAACACTCAAAGAAAATACAAACTGGAACTATACCACAAATCAAACGGACAATTAAAAGAGTTAGTAAGACAGCATCAAAATATGAAAGACCCAGAGACACTTAAAAAGGCTAAGGAAATTGGAGGAAAGATTGATAAGATGTTATTAACAGAAATGGAAAGAAAGCTAGGTTTGTGAAGCAGGTCTACTACGAAGGGGGACCCAAAGCAAGTAGACTACTGGCCAGAAGGATTAGGACACAACGGGCATTAAACATCATTCATAACATTAGAAACCTCAAAACTAACAAATTACTAAGAGGACCAGACATAATAGAGAGGACATTGGAATACTATAAGGCATTATAAACACAGCAGGTGAAGAGAATATAAAAACATTTCTTGACGAGCTGGATCTGCCATCAATAAGACAAGACCAGAACAAAATGTTAAACTCTGAAATTGCGGAGAAAGAAATGGGGGAAGAAATCAGTAGAACAAAAAAAACAATAAGTCACCAGGTAGCAACTGTTCCCATCGCAATTCTATAAGATATTCAAAGAGCAACTCAGTTAAATATACCATGGGTATAGGAGAGAAAAATCTCCCCCTCCAGGCGGCAAGCTATTATCTCCTTAATTTCTAAAGAAGGCAAGGACAGGGAACTGTGAGTGGTTACTGTCCAGTACTAGGCACTAGTGCTACTAGTGAGTATGCATGCTGAAAAACGCAGCTGATAGCATGAGGTGGACTTATCAGTATCATGTCTTCAAAAAGTTTGGTTTTAATGAAGATTTTGTCAAATGTATTCAGTCATTGTATCATGAGTTGACATCAAGAGTAAAGGTAAAGGAGTCTGACCAGTCGGATTAAGTTAAAGAGGTCAACAAGACAGGGCTGCTGTTAATCACTGACACTTTCTGGTATCTTTATCGAACCACTTGTCCAAGCAATTAGACAGAACCAGAATGTCAACAGGAGGTCGGTGGTTCAGAACACAAACTGGGTTTTTTTGTTGGTTTTTTTTGCAGACAGTGTAATAGCATACATAGGAAAGGCCAGACGTGTCTGAATTAATGAAAAAATGAATGCTTGGACACTGCTAGCATATTGGACAAGTTTTTGACAGGGCTTGTTTGATGGGGAGTCATTCATGTTTTAAACACATTTTGAACAAAGGCTTTTTTTTTTTTTTCATGATTATTCTTGTCAGTGTGGACATCGTGCACACGCTGTATGTACGATACACCGAAATTGGACCTCTGCTTTTAACCCATCAACTAGTTTCACTAGTTACACTGGCAACAAAGAATACCGTTACACAATAAAAACAATAGTTACACCTGAAATAATTATACTGTAAATGTCAGTTCTACCACATGTGAGGTTCATACAGAGAATCAACATTAAGTAATTCTCAAACCCTCGGTGCTGCACAATAAATATATTACTCTAAACACAAAGTGCAAATCTATAAAAGAAACAAGTTATAACATGACGTTGGGTTTAAGGGCCAAGGGCATTGAAATTACAGTAAAAACAATAAACTGTTAGTACGATGATAGACATTATTGATAATGATGAACTGTATTTTAATTGTGAGAGACAGAGAGAGTGGAAAAGAAAGGAAACCGCCAGTAAAAGTACATCTTTTCTTTTATTGATGAAGTGGCTTCTGTTTAGGGGTGCAACGGTTAGAGTGAAGCATCCTCTTCTTTCCTATCTCTGCTACAGCGTCAGATAAACAATATAGGGGTGGCCGACAACAACAGCACAGTGACTGGCAGCAAAGTTAATTAAAATATGTCTTTTGATGAAGTGCCCATCTTTCTTGTCTCTTATTTTTATTTAGCACATCATTTAAACTAGCAGTAGGAAGTATAAACGCTATACGCCAGAAACCATATAAATTTAGCTAATTATCATTTCGATTTTTACTATACCAGCCTACCACAATTGCACATGCGCAAATACGGTAAAAGCTGTGGAAATAAGCGGCTGGAAAAGACTGCAGTGCTTCGGCCTTAGGCTTCACCTCCACTGGTAGATTAAACTTTCCTTTTAGTCCCAGTTCAACATATATGTGACACAAGCAGTGTGCATGCGTTCACCTTATTCCCTCAAATCCTGTCGAGGGTCACTATTTTCTGTTAGTTTTCATATACGAATGTACATACAAACAAAGTAGTGTGTGTTTTTATATATATATATATATATATATATATATATATATATATATATATATATATATATATATATATATATATATAATGAATAACATTATATATTAGTAATTAATATACAGTATAACTATGTTTTGTGTGGAATCAAGTGAATATTATTTCAGTCTTATCTAGGATTAGATTATACAAGTATTTGTATATGTTAATGTGCTTGTACAGATATTTTCTGTGATACTGTGCATGTGGAACGTGTTGAACGTGCAATTGACAAGTGCAAGAAAATAGTGAGTGCCTTTTCTTACACTTGCAAAATGAAAAGAGAAATGGTTAAAGTCTAGGCTGAGCTTAACCCACCTCCTCACCGCCTCATTACTGAAACACCAACAACATGGGGATCTCGACAACTGATGATTCAGCAGGTGCTGGAAAAGGAGAAGTCCATGTCACAGGTCCTGAAAGCAGACTGGAAAACCAGGCAGCTGGTACCAACTTGGCAGGACATTCATGTGTTGGAAACTGTGAACAAGACCCTCAATCCCCTGATGGAGTTCACAGATGCTCTGTCTGGAGAAGACTATGTGAGCGTGTCGTATGTCAAACCTGTGCTCCACCTTCTAAACCATACAGTCCTTCCTCCAGCTGATGATAACACAAACCTGACGAAGGAGATGAAAAGAGCCATCCTTGAGTATTTAAATGAGAAGTCCTCAGACCCTGCAACTGATGCCTTGCTGGATATGGCCTCCTTGTCGACCAACGCTTAAGATCATCATACATAGCTGATGAACAAAGGGAGCTCATCGTGACGAAAGCAGCAGCAGAAATTCAGGCACTGCTAGACATGCAAGAGCACCATCACATACAAGCACAGTAGCTGCTGGGGAAGACCAGAGAGAACCAAAGAAGTGTAAAAGAAGTCTGGCAGCCTTTTCTAAAAGGCATCCACTCAGCTTGTCCCAGCTGCTTGCATTGATAGAGAGGCTTAAGAGTTACCTGTAGACCCAGGATGTTGAAGAAGAAGCTTTGTGGAAGAGAAGGATTGTGAAACAAAAAACATTCAACCATGTGGGGAAGATTCACAAAGATTGAACTACAGCTGGAGTCGGTGCTTCAAGAACCACTACGCACGTATGCAAAATGGGAGTGGTGGCCTAGTGGTTACAGTGGTGGGCTTGGGCATGGAGGACCCAGGTTAACCCTTAACTCCCAATTGCTCCCCGGGTTCTAGCAGCCCACTGCTCCTAGTGAAACTAGTTGATGGGTTAAAAGCAGAGGTCCAATTTCGAGTGTATCGTACATACAGCGTGTGCACGATGTCCACACTGACAAGAATGGTAATGGAAAAACAAAAAAAAACATGGGTCACAGTCCTTGTATTTCGCCAGTCTTGAACAAGAGACAGTGTCAGAAGTTTCACGTCTTGGCTAAAGACAAAAAGGACCGGAGAGCTGCTGAGTGGTCCGAAGTTATGTTCTCTTAACAAAATTAATTTTGGAAATCAAGATCCCAGAGTCTGGAGAAAGAGAGGAGAGGTCAGAATCCACATTGCTTGAGGTCCAGTGTAAAGTTTCCACAGTCAGTGATGGTCTGGGGTGCCATGTCATCTGCTGGTGTTGGTCCACTGTGTGTTCTGAGGTCAACGCAGCCATCTACCAGGACGTTTTAGAGCACTTCCTGCTTCCTGCTGCTGACCAACTTTAAGGAGATGCAGATTTCATTTTCCAACAGGACTTGGCACCTGGACACAGTGCCAAAGCGACCAGTACCTGGTTTACAGACCATGGTATCCCTGTTCTTAATTGGACAGCAAACTCGCCTGACCTTAACCCCATAGAAAATCTATGAGAAAGAGAAAGATGCGATACGCCAACCATAACAATGCAGAAGAGCTAAAGGCCACTATCAGAGCAACCTGTGCTCTCATAACACCTGAGCAGAGCCACGGACTGATGGCAGACTGATGGACTCCATGCTATAGTGGACTCCACTGCTGCAGTGATCCAGCCAAAACAAGCGCCAGCTAAATATTGAGTTCATGCTTTTCAGTTGGCCAACATTTCTAAAAATAAATTTTTTGTATTGGTCTTGAGTAATATTTTAATTTTCTGAGATACTGAATTTGGGTTTTTCATTAGTTGTCAGTTATCATCAAAATTAAAAGAAATAAACACTTAAAATAGATCAGTCTGTGTGTAAAGAATGAGTAATGTAATGTTTCACTTTTTGAATGGAATTACTGAAATAAATCAACTTTTTCATGATATTCTAATAATATTGAATAGTATAGCTAGAGCTTTTGTACAAGTAATTAATAATATTAAATGTCATTGTGACAAGGTGAACATGTCCACTTTACCCCCCTCATGAATTTCCAGACTTATATTTTAGCAATATGTGCAGGTCACCATCTTGGGGTGTAATTCTCTTTTAAAGTTTTGTCAGTATGGTGTGACACCCACTACTTTTTACCTTCCATCTTTCATTTGTCACATGTCAATAAAACAGTTTGTTCATCTGATTACCAGGACGCTTCCTCTGGGTTTGTTTCTCTGCCACGTCTCATTGCGAAGTGCACTCAGCAGGGAGACTGGGTTTTTATATAATTCCCACAAGGGGAGGGGACCAAGGAACGAGACGTGACAAGAGGAAGTTAGGTAGGTATTTATTTTTCATTTTTGTTCATTTTGCCCTCTGGGGATTATCTTGATTTGTGTTATTTATGTTTTCAGTGGTTATAGGGAACTATACTAGATATTTTGCTGAACCACTTTTTTAGGTTATGTCAGTTGATCGGTAGAGAGCATCCCTCTGTTGATGGGCGCTGCCCAACCAAAGCCATTTAGGTGGGGCCATAAAGGAGGGCAACTCGCTGTTCATGGTAGAATTGTCTTGTGGGTGCAAGGAGAAGGGGTCTCATAGCCTCTCCCATTACGTTGACTGTTTGGCACTGATTAAGAAGTTTGAAAAAAAAGAAGCAACTAATGCCTGAGCTGCAAACAACCTCTCCTTCATTCCTTTTATCTCCTGGAATTTTAAAACAACATTCCATCTAGTAGGCAGACCGCTTGGTATCTCACAGTCATATACATTTTTACGGATTGTCTAGAAATAGAAATACTTTATCTGCAAAAAGAGTAACTTTATGTGTTCTGACCTAGTGTCTTGAACTTTAATTTTTGAGTTTTGTCATAATGATGCTGCAAGAGGTTCAATAAAAAAATCTTAATTGAAAACATGTACAGAAGAGAAAAAGAGGGGGCAGACCAGGACAACAAACTAAAAGGACAATGGAGCACAATTATGTTTATGAGATACTGTTAATAACTGAGGATTGAGGTGATGAAAGGAAAGAGAAACAGAGGAGGTGAAAAAAAAGGTTAGGAGCAGCGCTCAGTGGATCATGTTGGTGTCCTCTGCAATCGTAGCTCTATAGCAGCATTATATACAAAAAAAAAGCTTTGAAGTGGATTGTAAATTTTATGAGGAGCCAATGGAGGGAGGCTAACATGGGGAAACATGGTCTCTCATCCCAATTCCTGTCAACATTTGCCAAGACTTGTAGATATTTCCCTAAACTGAAGTTACATTCCGTCAGTTATGATTAGGGTTACCAGAAACCATACCAAAAACCATATTAGAGCCTTTTATCAACAGCCATTTCACTTCCTATTAATCCTAGTGACCCCCCCCCCAAAAAAAATCCATAAATTCACAAAGTTTGAAATAATAGTCTTGGTGTGATTTATATTGGCTAAACAGCTAAAATAATTACACCTGTCGCCACCAGTGTTTGTCTATACAGTAGACAAAATATGCTGTTTTCATTGTAGCTTTAACAAACACAGTACTGATTATGTATTAGAACTGAAATAAAAACGTATTAATATCCATTAGTTCTTTCTCCAGGGTGACTATTTTGATTGCAAATGGCTAGCATTTTGCCAATGAACGCTGCAGGCAATATTTAATTCAGATTACGACATGATCTCTAACCCCAATGTCACTCTCAGATGTTCTGGAGGAGGACCAGGCAAGATCTTGAGGGGCATAACTAGTTGTACAATATCTATAAATAGAATGTAGGTGTTCCAACACAGGGGTTAAAGCACCAAAGCCCATGCCTTGGCCCACCACCCATTTCACACAGCACCCGACTCGTATGGCCCTTCTGCAGGTTGTGGGCGCTCCCATAGGGAGGCCCACCATGACAGTCTATGCAGTGGTATTGGAGAGAAGAGTCTGATTGATTGTCGAACCTCAGATTCAGGAGTAACATGTGAGTTCCTTCCAGGACAAGGAACAGTGGACCAGCTCTACACCCTTGCTGGAGTCCTGGAGGGGCCGTGGGAGTTTGCCCAACTGGTCCACATTTGACTGTGTCCTACAATGTATCATTTGGAGGTGCTGTGGGAGTATGAGGTACTCGGTACCTTACTATGGGATACTCAGTCCCTGTACATACAAATCAAGTTTGGTTCCATTGATGGCTATAAGTCGGATCTGTTTCCCCTAAGGGTTAGATTTCAAGAGGGATGATCTTTATCACAGATTCTGTTCATACCTTTTATGAGCAGAACTTCTAGGTGTAGCTAAGGAGCAGAGAGGGTCTGGTTGGCAACCTCAGGATTGTATCTCTGCCTTTTGCTAAATAAGGTCCTGTTGGCCTCATCAGGTCTTAATCTTCAGCTCTCGCTGGTGTGGTATGGAGCTAAGTGTGAAGCAGCAGGGATGAGAATCAACACCTCCAAATCCAACACCACAGTTCTCAGTTGCAAAAAGGTAGAATGCCCTCTCTAGGTCTGGGACAAGGTACTGATTCAAGTGGAGGAGTAAGTATTTTGGGATCTTGTTCGCATGTAAGGGGAGAAAGGAGTGGGAGCTAGAGAGGTGGTTTGGTGCAGCGTCTGCAGTGATGTGGGCTATTTACTGATGTGTTGTGGCAAAGAGTCAGGAGAATACTCTAAGTTCAAGAAGCTTTTGAAAACTATCTGAGCTGCTGTCACAAACTGCTGCATAATCTGTGCTGTGTAATCACTTTCAGTTAATCAGATGTGTAATCATTTTTAGTTAGCAAATTTAATTATTCGTAGTAATTTAAAATATAATCACTCTAGTTGGTCATGTTGTACCAAAACAGGACAAAAGCAGCAGTCCTCATGATAGCAGGGGAGGAATTTATCTTTAGCAACACACAGGCTGTCCCAGAGAGTGCAACTTTTCTGTACTTTTCTTTCTTCTCCCCCCAGCAAAACCTCTACTTAACATAGATCGGTATGGTGCTGAGGCCTGTGATGTCTTAGAACATTGTGTCTCAAGATATTCATGTATACTACTGATGTGTATGTGTGGGGGTGTAATCTGAACTCCTTTGTGGCTGTTGAATCTGCTCATCAGAGTCTCAGTGACACTCTCCTTGCTGGATCCCTCTAGCTGGATCCAGTCATCTTTGCTAGTTCTTTTAATCATTCTTCAACACTTTCAAAAGTGCTTTAACAGTACTAACTTTTATAAATTGTTGAAAGATGGACAGAAGATTGATGGAAATGGAATGGATGAGAGGTGAAAGATGAATGGCAGAGCAATGAAAGAGCATGGAAGATGGATGGAGGAGTGCTGAGGTTTGTCTGATTACTCACCCTTGCAGTAATCTGATGGATCTTCCTGCTCCTCATCATCAGAGCCTAGCATGTGAGCAGGGGGCGGGGTCAATTCCAGAGGAGGTAAGTTTTGAGATGGAGGGGGTGGGGTCAGCTGAGAGATGGCTGATGGTGTAAGGAGGGGCAGACTAAATGGAGGGTCAGGGGAGTCAAGAGAGCGGAGGAGGGAGGAGGAGGAGGAGCACAGTGGGGAGTAAAGGTGGGAGGAGACACTGGAGGTGAACGTCAGCGAGGTCAGCAAGAAAGAATCTGGGTGGGTGTGGCTTAGTTGAGAAGTGGACAGGGCTTCGTTAGAGTGAGGGATAGGAACTGGTGGAGTGGGTGAAGGTGGTTTAAACTCCATTTGTTCATCTGCAGAGATGTTCTGTAGAGTTATGCGAGGCAATGTAAAGGCATTCTGGGTAACATTGTGGTCAACTGTTGGAAGTGATTGGGTAATACTCTGATTAGCAATAGAAGGTGACTGGCTCAGACTGGGGGCAGGGCCGTCTGGACATTGGCTGACAAACTTGGAGGGCTGGAGGGTACTTCCAGGAGCAATCGGAAGAGTTTCACAGGCATTTGTTGCAGTACTTGCTGATGTTTGGTGGAGGTTCTGTAGACCTGGGAAATAGGTCTTGGAAGAATCCTGAGGGGGTAATGTGGTGGCTTCAGGTAGACTGTCTGAGCCCGCTGTTGTGCTGCTGTCTGGAGGACTCTGTGGAGGTAACCACTCGGACTGGGTGGGGCTGCCATTAGGGTTCAGACTCTGAGATTCACAGACGTCATCAGGCCTAAAACAAAAAGAGAACCAGAACCAGACTGGTGAGAAAATGGTGAAAGGAATCAGGATCAGGTCATATCCAGTTATCCTCATAAACTCAGGTCCAGATGTAGACAAATAACAACTTTTTATCACTTTTTATCACTTTATCTTTAAATGCCAACAGATCAGAAGTAATCAAAGTGTTACCCTTAGGGTTTAATTTAGGAAGTTTCACTAAAGGATGGGATTTAGGCATTATTATATAGCTCACCTCTATAGGCAGGTACCACATCAGAGGAATCAGTCCTTGTGGTCAAAGTTCAAGTCTCCGCCTGTAACCCATAACTGCACCCCAGCGGCAGTTACAGGACCAGACTAGAGCAGCTGGTCTTCAACACAGCTTCATCTAGATCTGCTGCTGTAGACCTGCTGCAGGGGGACACCAACATGATCCACTGACCTGCAGTCCCACCTCTGACCACCTCAGTGTCTGCTGTCTACACCTGTTTAGATAGTGGTCTCTGTAGTCCACCAACTAACCAGGTACCAGTCTGATGGACAGAAAACTCTCAGTTCTCCAGGTAACAGATGATTATACTGATGGATCTGGTCTTTGGTACCTTTGACGTGATTCTGTCTCTCTTCTCTGTTCTTCATCCTCTCTTTCCTATTTCATGTTTTCATTCATAAATGTAGGAACCATTTGCTACCATCGCTAGTAATAATAGTTACAGTAGTGATAATAAAAATAATAATAATAAAAGAAAAAGCGTGACATTGGAAAATGAGAAAAAAGGGAGAAGACAAATAGCAGATGGTGGACACCAAAGAGTAAGGACTCTGCATCATTTATAACGTCACCAATGTGCAAGCATGAAATCTGTAAAAGGAACGTGAAGTCCCTCAGAATAACAGCAATGGAAATCAAATTTCAGTATGTACAGACGATGATCCTGGTCATGATAATCTTGTTTGGAGTCCAAAAGTGACTTCATGCATGTTTCTACCATCGACATCAACAGTGTTTACATTTCAGAATGAAATTAAGTCTTTTTAGTTTGGTTCAGTTTGACAGTTTATTTGAACATAAGGAAAATAAAATAAACTACAACAGGGAATAAAACCAAGGAAAATGCAAAAGAAAAACATCTTTGTTTAAAACAAGTGGGAAAATGCCTACGCTTATTTAAACCCACCCTGTGCCACATCCTTATATATATATATATATATATATATATATATATACTGTACATATCATATTATGCTTACTAGATACAGTGGGGAGAACTTGTATTTGATACACTGCCGATTTTGCAGGTTTTCCCACCTGCAAAGCATGTAGAATTTTTTATCATAGGTACTCTTCAACTGTGAGTGACAGAATCTAAAGTAAATATCCATCAAAATCTAATGGATGTATTTGACCACATACCAACCAGTTTGACCTTCTTTAAGAAGCCCTCCTGTTCTCCACTCATTACCTATATTAATTGCACCTGTTTGCACTCGTTACCTGTATAAAAGACACCTGTCCACACACAATCAAATAAACTCCAACCTCTTCACAATGGCCAAGACAAGAGAGCTGCGGAAGGCCATCAGGATATCACTGTAGGCCTGCACAAGGCTGGGATGAATGACAAGACAATAGGCAAGTAGGTTGGTTAGAAGACAACTGTTGAGGCAATTATTAGAAAATGGAAGAAGTTTGAGATGATGGTCAACCTCCCTCGGTCTGGGGTTCCATGCAAGATCTCAGCTTGTGGGGGATCAATGACCAGGGCAAAGGTGAGGGACCACCCCAGAACTACATGGCAGGAGCTAATCAATGACCTTAAGAGAGCTGGGGCCACAGTTTTAAAGAAATCCATCAGTAACACTATGTTGTCATGGATTAAAATCCTGCAGTGCATGCGAGGTCCCCCTTGCAATCTTGTTCAGCTGAAGGTTGAGTAGATTTAATGAGCGCTGTAAATTGTTTTAAGGTGTCTTTTATGGTGTTGTGTTTATGCTGCTTAAACCTGTTGGATTTTATGTGTGGTCTATTTTCACATTGTAGCTGCTGCTTAAAATTGCTTGGAGGGTTTCAGAAGGTCTGCAGGTCCTTTGACATCTGACCATATTCTCCTCTTGACGCAACCTGTAGTGGCTGACCGAAGCAGGCTCGGTGTGTTGATTATCCTACACTAATCTTTGTGAAACCCATGTTTTCAGGCTGCAGGGATGGCCGCATTCTGAGTAAGACTAAGTAGAAGAGTAGTCTGGACGACTACTGGAGCCAGTCGGAGACTGGACAGGTTTAATCGAGGTTGTGCCTGAAAATGAACCTGGGGTAATGGTGATTACTTTTTTATTTTATTTTTTTTGTGTGTATGGATAAAGAAACACAATTTCCCTGAACCTGCTAGCTTGAGAGGGGAGATGACGGTCTGCAGCCAGAGATTAGTGGCCGGTTTGTTCATTTGATTTCTACAACTGGTCATATGACACGTGAAAATTTCAGTTCCACTGGTTTGTATTGATCCCGATGGTAAGATTTACATTCCTTTTTGGTGTTAGAAAAATTGTCCACTTTCCTTAAGGGGGTGGGATTTAATCTGTGCACTGAGGTTGACCATGTCAACACCTGAAGGTCTTTGAATGCGAATGAACATTATTTTGTGCAGCAATCCATAAATCTTTTATATGCTTACGTGGGGCAGGTTCCAAGAGGTGGGACTGGGGACCATCTGCTTCACGCTGCATGAAAAGTGGTATCACCAACAGATACTTTGTTCATAACAACCGATGCACTCCATTTGACTTGCACATCTTTGGTACTGTGTAGATTGTTCTAGTGAAAAGCTGACCACTCAGTATTTTGTATTGGTCCGTGCATATTTGTGCTTTGTCTGTTGCTCTTACTCCATCACAGAAAAGCAGTACACAGCTGGTGATTGGGTTTGTTCGCGACCGTCCTCCAGGTTGACTCCTGGTACTGCAGGAGTGCAGTACAGATTAAGTGTTAGTGGCAAGTCCTACATGTGAACAGTGTAGCACTTGCCACTAACTCTGTTGAAATGCATTGCTGAAGAGGGTCAAAGCAAGTTTATCAAAACTTCAGTTTGTGCAACCGGTTACATTTCTGGGGCATGTTATCTCTGCTGAGGGCAGACAATTTCTGCTTAAACCAGTGGAAGCAATTCAGAGACTTCCTAAGCCAAAGAAACAGATGTCATTTTTGGGGACTTGTTCGTATTGCCGGATGTTTATACCATATTCCGCTGCATTAGAGGCTCCTCTGAGCTCTCTCATCCATGGGAAGGACTTGTAGGCTCATACGGTGGTCTGGACTCCTGGAGCGGTTGAAATGTATTATGAGCTGAAACCAGCTCTGCAAACTGCTCCTGCTTTGGAGTTGCCTGACTACTCGCGCCCATTTGTCCAAACATTGGATGAAAAGAATGGGTGTATATCAGTTCTTTTGCAGGAACATGGGGGTGTGATGAGGCTGGTGGCTTATTTTTCCAGTAAGCTGGATCTAGTTGCAGCTGGGTTACCTCGCTGTTGCTGCAGCTGAGAAAGCTGTATATGCGTCACGTGATTTTGGTTGGTTATTCAAATTTGATTCTTTTGGTTCCACATACAGTGTCCATGATTCTTCTTGAGCAGAAAACTTCTCATTTGTCTGTTGCCACATGGCTTAGATATCATATAGTGCTTCTGGAGATGCCAAATATGTCTGTGAAATGCTGTACAGGCTTAAATCCGGTGACACATTTGCCTGTTCCATTTGATGGTGAACCCTGATGACTGCAAAGCAGTAATCAATGAAGTCTGTACCCCCTGACCTGATCTTCAAGAGGTTCCTTGCTGAACCCAGATTTGGTTCTGTTTGTGGATGGTTCAGCCTTCAGAGATGAACGCTTGGGGAAGAATCAGTTGAGGTTTGCTATTTGAAATCATGAAGTGTTGGCAATCTTACTCTGCCCAAGCGGCTGAGTTGGTAGCTCTGACCGAAGCCTGTAAATTGGCAAAAGGAAAGTGATTTACACTGATGGCAGATATGGGTTTGTAATTTGTCATGATGAAACCTATTCAGAATGCTGAATGAGTGGATGCTATTCTGTTGCCAGACTCACCATTGCTGTGTGCAAATGTCCTGCTCATGTTGACCGTAGAGAGATTGGATTTCTGCAGGTATTGCATGAGTGGATGCAGCTGCAAGGTCTGCTGCACATTCTCCTGTTGACTATGCACTCATTGCCATAGTTACACCTGCTAATGAGGATGCTCTTCAATCTTTGTCGCTGATGCAGACTTTTTCTGCACAGGATGAGAGATGGCTGTGGCAGTGGGCTGACTGTCATTTTGATAAGAGTATCTGGTTAAACAAGGTTTTGAATCAGACCAAACATTTCTTTCCGCAATTATTGCAAAATTGCACACGGGTTGAATCGCGCATCAAATGGGGGCATTCTGGCTACGCTTAACAAATGCTGATTCACAAAGGGTCCACCCCCCATGCTCAAAAGTTTTGTCAAGCTTGTGTCACCTGTGCTTCTCACAATGCAGCCGGTGGAGTACAGAAGCCTGCCGTTGCACATCCCTTGACAGACAGACCTTTTGACCATTGGATGCTTGACTTTATAGAACTGTAAGACAATATTTCTTCCCTTCACTCTAACTTTAATCAACATTGATCAGTACAGATAAAGTCATCATAGTGGGCGGCTTTAATATTCATATGGACAGCGACAGTCTTAAGTTGGCTTTTGATTCTCTTCGGGAATCGATAGGGATTTTACAAAAAGTTTACAAACCGCCGCATTGTCTTAATCATACACTCATCCTCGTCTACGGTCAAGCACCCGATATTCTGTTGGTGTCGCATGTAAACTCCCTCCTATCCAACCACTATAACAATGTTTGAATTCAACATTGTCAACGTTACGCATAATAGGAGGAATTACTTTAGCAGGTGTCTATCCGATAAAGCTATCACTAAATTTAGGGAGGCCATTGCTCTTCATCTTCATACAGAGGAACATAGTGAAGCAGTTGAGGGCTGTGACCTCGATTCTACTTCTGCAGTTGATTTCCTTGTCGGTAGCACTGCAGATTTGTTGCACTCAGCTTTAGATGTAGTTGCTCCTTTTGAGAAAGAGGGTCTCTAACCATAGGAGTTTAACTCCTTGGTATAATTCGCATATACGCATGTTAAAACGGTGCGTAAAATGGAAAGGAAGTGGTACTCTTGTAGGTCTGTAGATTATCATCATGCATGGAAAGATAATCACGTTTTCTGTTCAGCACTGTAGCCAGGCTAACAAACCACAACTCTGTTGAACCGTGCATTGCTGCAGCTCTCAGTAGTGAAGACTTAATGAGCTTCTTTAGCAATAAAATTGTCAGAATTGGAAAGGGAATCGGCCAGGCCCACCCGGCAGTGGCTATGGGCATTTCTTCAACTTTAGCGACTCCCTTAGGCTCTGACCTGACAGTGTGGTTCCTGTAGACCTCCCTGACCTGACTCTAGACTGTTTGGTTCCTGTAGACCTCCCTGACCTGACCTCAGTCGTCAATAGAGCTAAATCATGCACGTGTCTGTTAGACCCCATCTCAACAACTCAAATGTTTTTTTTTTTTCTCTCATTGGTACGACAATACTGGACGGGATCAACTTGTCCCTAGTTTTAGGATATGTGCTACAGGTTTTTAAAATTGCAGTAATTAAACATTACTTTAAAAAAAAAAAAAAAAAAAAAACTCTTGACCCAGACATTCTAGCTAATTGTAGATCAATTTCCAACATCAATTTATCTCTAAAATTCTGGAAAAGGTAGTTGCAAGCCAGCTGTGTGACTGAAACTTCAAATCAATCATTTCTATACAAATTGTCAGAGTTAAGATTGCATCATAGCACAGAAACGGCACTGGTTTGAGTCTTGAATGACCTTCTTATGGCCTCAGATAATGGATTAGTGTCCATACTGATTTTTGCTGGACCTCAGTGCTGTTTTGATACTATAGTCTCTGCAGTAAAATGTTGTGATCTAGAGTATGTTGTTGGGATAAAAGGGACAGCTCAAGGTTGGTTTAAATCAGATCTGTCTGATAGATTCCAGTTTGTTCATGTTCATGAGGTTTCTTCTGTACAGACAAGGGTCTGCTATGGTGTCCCACAGGGTTCAGTACTAGGGCCAATCCTGTTAAGTTTATACATGCAGCCCTTGGGAAGTATTATCCGGAACCACTGCATTAATTTTCATTGTTATGCTGATGATGCGCAGCTGTATTTGTCTGAGGCCAGATGAAACTGAACCATTAGCCAAACTTCAGGCATGTCTTAAGGACATCGAGGACTGGATGTCCACTAATGTTTTGCTCCTAAAATCTAAAACAGAGGTTGTTTGTGGTACCAAACACCTCAGGAAGGGATTAGATGGTATTACAATGGCCTTCAGTACAACTGTGGGAAACCTTGGTGGTGTCTTCGATCAGGATTTGTCAAATAATTTGCACGTTTATCTTCTACATTACTGTAATGTGTTGTAATTCTCTGAAGATCCTCCAGCTGATCCAAAATGCAGCATCGCCAATGCTGACAGGAATCGACGAGACCACGTCTCTCCAGTGTTCACTTCCCTCCATTGGCTCCCTGGAAAACTCAGAATCCAATTCAACATTTTATTGTGTATAAAGTCTTAAACATCCAAACCCCTGGTTTTCTCCAAGACCTGATCGTTCCTAACAGAGCTCTCCGGGCTTTCTGTTGGCAGGCACCATCACTTTGGAGCCAACTTCCAGTTTGGGTGAAGGAGGCTGACACCACCTCCATCTTTAAAACCAAACTTCAAACGTTTGCGTTTAGTAAAACATCTAGTTGGTATAAACTTTAGTGTTAGGACCAGTAGTCGCAGCTGCAGGACCAGACTAGAGCAGATGGATTTTCAACACAGCTTCATCCTAGATCTGCTGCTGTAGACCTGCTGCAGGGCGACAACAGAATGTTCCACTGAGTGGTGCCCCTCACCTCCTCTGATTCTCTTTCCCTTCTCTGCTCAATCCTCAGTTTTTAATTAGCAGTATCTCAAAAGCTATTGTATCCTGTCTTGTACCTTTTTGACAGCGTCTGTCTCTTCTCTCTCTCCTTCCTGTTCTACCCAGGTGGTCTTCAGTAGGAGACTCCCCCCTTATGAGCATGGTCCAGGTTTCTTCCTTCTTAAAGGGCAGTTTTTCTTGCCACTGTTTGCTTAAGATTTTCTCCCAGTGGGGAGTTTTTACCCGTTTATGTAATATTTGCTATGGGGTCATGTTCTACGTCTCTGGAAAGATCCTGGCGACAACTTGTGTTAGACGCTGTATAAATAAAACTGAACTGACAGAGATATTGCCCCGAAGGGTGATTCCTTCTAGGCTTTCAAGTGATAATGGCACTCATTTTGTTAAGTTCTTTCAAAAGGTGGGTCAATTTTTAGGAATTGACATGAGAAGATACTGTGTACAGTCGTGGCCAAAAGTTTTGAGAATTGCATAAATATTGGAAAAGTTGCTGCTTAAGTTATTATAATAGCATTTGCATATACTCCAGAATGATATGAAGACTGATCAGATGAATTGCATAGTCCTTCTTTGCCATGAAAATTAACTTAATCCTGAAAAACTCTCCACTGCATTTCATTGGTGTCATTAAAGGACCTGCTGAGATCATCTCAGTAATCGTCTTGTGAGACAACTCAGGTGAGAATGTTGACGAGCACAAACCTGGAGATCATGTCAGGCTGGTTGGGTTAGAATGGCAGACGTGACATGTTGGAAGGAGGGTGATGCTGGAAATTGTTCTTCCATTGGTTACCATGGTGACCTGCAAAGAAACGCGTGCAGCCGTCATCGCGGTGCATAAAAATGGCTTCACCAGCACATTGTGGCTACTACGATTGAACCTAAATCAACAATTTATAGGATCATCAAGAACTTCATGGAAAGAGGTTCAACTCTTGTTAAGAAGGCTTCAGGGCGTCCAAGGAGGTCCAGCAAGCGCCAGGATCGTCTCCTAAAGAGGATTCAGCCGCGGGGTCGGAGCGCCACCAGTGCAGAGCTCAGGAACGGCAGCAGGCAGGTGTGAGCACATCTGCACACACAGTGAGGAGAAGACTTCTGGAAGATGTCCTGGTGTCCAGAAGAGCAGCAAAGAAGCCACTTCTCTCCAAAAAAACACCAGGGACATATTGATCTTCTGCAGAAAGTATGTGAATGGACCGCTGAGGACCGGGGCAAAGTCATGTTCTCCGATAAAGCCTCTTTCCGATTGTTTGGGGCATCTGGAAAAAGGCTTGTCCGGAGAAGAAAAGGTGAGCACCACCATCAGTCCTGTTGTGCCAACAGTGAAGCCTCCTGAGACCGTTCATGTGTGGGGTTTCTTCTCATCCGAGGGAGGGGGCTCACTCACAATGTTGCCCAAAAACACAGCCATGAACAAAGCCTGGTACCAGAACACCTCCAACAGCAACTTCTTCCAACTATCCAACAACAGTTTGGTGAACGATGCAGGTTCCAGCACCATGGAGCACCGTGCCATCAGGCAAAAGTGAGAACTAAGTGGCTCGGAGGGGGACCAAAACGTTGAAACTCCCCAGATCTTAATCCCATTGAGAAGTTGTGGTGGATCCTCAAGAGATGGGTGGACAAACAAAAACCCAGTAATTCTGACAAACTCCAAGAAGTGATTATGAAAGAACGGGCTGCTGTCAGTCAGGATTCGGCCCAGTGGAACTGCAGAGGTCCTGAAGAAGAAGGACCAACACTGCAGATACTGACTCTTTGTATGAATGTCATGTAATTGTGGATAAAAGCCTTTGAAACGTATGAAGTGCTTGTAATTATATTTCAGTACATCACTGAAACAAAGATGTAAAAGCAGTTTAGCAGCAAACTTTGTGAAAACTAATTGTGTAATTCACAAAACTTTTGGCCACAACTGTATATTATCCTTCCAGTGCGAGTGCTGAGGAAAGAGACTGGTACCTTGAAGTCTAAACTGCTGAAATGTTGTGTTGAAACAGGTGTGCCTTGGATGAAGGCCCTCCCCATTATTCTCATGTATATGATGGTGAGGGGGGGGGAACTAACCTCAGTTCTTTTGAGATTATTTTTGGCAGACCACCTCCGATGGGTGTGTTCAGCTACCTTCACGGAATCCTGGGTTCACATCACCCTCTGAAAAAAGGTTCCAGAACCTCCCAACACTAAAAATCCCCAAATTAAAGCATACTGAAAATTTGTGGCCTTGGACTATTGACAGCTTATTAGTACAGAAAGGAATTGCCATCTTCCCAAGGATTTCTTTTTAATCTGAATAAAGATGTTACTGACAAACATGCCTGCTCCTGCTATTTGAGAGATGGTGCCTTCAGGGGACCGTCACAGACCTTGGCATCCCTTCAGATGCCTGGGTCTAGGCATAAGTGGTTCCATTTGTGGGTTAACAATACTGTCATTGACTGTAATTGGGGATTTTTGATTCTCCTGCTACTGACTCACCTAATGCTAATGTAAATAATGCTGTCAAATACTAGTACTTCATCCAGATGTTGAGTTTGAATAATCCAGTCAGTGACTGGAGAGAAGATTCCTTTTCAGCCACACAAATTACCAGAGCAATAGTTGGAATCAGGCGATGGTGGCTTCAGCTCATCATTTGGGCATGACTAATAGTTATAGATGTTCTGCTTTACCCCAATCTTCTCCAGGTTTGATTCCCCTTACTCCTTTACCTCTTACAGGTGCGGAAATGCTGGGATTGGCTTTTACTGTGGGAACTCTGGATACAGTACGGGATACTGACTGGTATTTGAGAGTTGTTAATCTCTCGTGTACTCCAGACAGGTACTGTGTCGTTCAGATTATTCTGGATGAATGGAGGGCTCTGTGTAATGTTGCATTACAGAAGAGATTGGTCTGAGATGAGATGTTGGCAGCTCCAGGTGCTGTTTGTCACATTGGGGAAACATGACGCACGTATGTTCCAGACATTAACATGATGTATGTAGTATCATCTGAAAGCTCTTCTTCATGCTAAAAATGACCGCGGCAACTCGACGACCCGGGGATTTGTGTGGGTGTGGTTAACATCAGGTTCCTGGTATTCTGTGATGCTGAAACTGTTCCTATTTTGATTCTATCTATCTATCTATATATCTATATCTATTTTTTTTTATTTTTTTATTTTTTGGGCATTTCTTGACATCTAGGGTGAGACGTATGGCTTAGTCATTTATATACTCTTCTACAATATCTTGGCTTTGGACTTACGATTGCATGGCAATGGAGTAGGATCTCACCGCAAGATGTCTTCAAAAAGCGCAAAACCGACCAAAAAAGGAGAAGCTAGCTTTACCTTGGAAGCTATCACCGCGCTGCTGGAGCAACACCGGGAGGTGCTGGCGGCAGAATTTAAAACCTCCTTCAATCTGCTGGACTCTAAGTTAGACCAAACGTGCCTTGCGGTGGAGGACCATGGTCAACGGGTCTCATCTCTGGAGCTGGCTTCAGAGGACATCAATCAGCGGGTGGCAGACCTCGAAGAGACGGTCAACACCCTTCGTGAAGCTAATGCTAAGCTCAAGGCCAAAGTCACCGACCTGGAGGGTCGGAGCAGACGGCAGAACATCCGAATCCTAGGGGTACCGGAATCAACTGAAAGCGGCTCTGCGAAGCGTTCGGCGCAGAGATCTTACCTTCCCCGCCAGAAATCGACCGCGCTCACCGCTCCCTGGCAGTCTGACCGGCCCCCGAGCAGCGCCCGCGGCCAGTTATCCTCAGTCTTCACCGGTACCAGACCAAGGAGCTCATCATCAGGGAGGCTCGCCGGCGGGGAAAGCTGGAGTTCTGGGGGAAGCCCATCCACCTCGTGGAGGACTACAGCCCCGAAATCGCCAACCAGCGCGCAGAATACAGGACCGTGATGACCGAACTTTACAACCGAGGACTCAAACCAGGTCTGCTTTATCCTGCCAAGCTACGCGTCACTTTGCCGAGCGGAGACAAAAAATGGATCGGTTCCGTGGACGAGGCAAACAAATACATCAGTAACCTCCCCCGATCTACCGGATCATCTTAAAGTTTTCGACCTTCATTCAGCTAAGATGATTAGGTAACGCCAGGACTGCCTCTGTTCTATTTTCCGCATTTTGGAGTATTTAATGCACATGTTAATTTAAACACACTGGGCGCCGCTGTGTGTGGACACAACACTCTTAAACAGCAAAGTTTATATAAGAGGTGCTTGAACTTTATGTATTGGTATACATGCATTCCTCTCGGAGCTCAATTAGATGGTTAGAAAGGAAGAATACTCAACGTTAAATGTTGGTTTTGAAGAGCTTGCTGCTTGGGAAGCTGTCTGGCTACAAACTGAACCTTAGCAAAAGTGAGTTGCTGTATGTTTTGACCCATTTGCATGCAACTGTTTGAAATTAAATGATTTAAACTTTGGATCTTTTCTCAAATCTTATTATACTATAATGAACTCAGTCTTATTCCAGATGGTCACCTAGTGGGTAAACATTACAAAGAGGTGTTAAGTTTTCCACAAGAGAGGTTATGTGATCTGAGACAAAGAGCTTTTTGGTTTAAACTCCATTTCAGTCAGTTTGCCATGTTTGTAGGGAGGAGGAAGAGTACAACCACAAGAACTCATCTCAACTGTGACGCATGGAGGTGGAAGCATCATTCTTCAGGGATGCTTTACTGCAAAGGGGACAGGATGACTGCACTGTTTTGATGGGAGGATGGATGATACCATGTATCATGAGATCTTGAACAACCTCCTTCCTTCAGTAAGAGCATTGAAGATGGGTTGTGGCTGGGTCTTCCAACAACTCAAAAAACACAGCCAGGGCAACTAAGGAGTGGCTCTGTAAGAAGCATCTCAAGGTCCTGGAGTAGACTAGCCAGTCTCCAGAGACCTGAGCCCTATTTAAAAATAAAAATAAAAATAAAAATAAAAATAAAAATAAAAAAAAAAAAAAAAAAAATAAATAAATAAAATCTTTGGAGGGAGCTGAAAGTCCGTATTGCCCAGCAACAGCCCCGAAACCTGAAGGATCTGGAGAAGACCTGTATGGAGGAGTGGATCAAAATCCAAGCAAGAGATCAAGAGTTTGTGGTCCACTGAGTTGAATGCAGCAGTTAAGTGTAAAAGCAAGAATAACAGTCACTGGGGTCTGTGGCTAAAGATACAATTTAAAAACTCTTAAAAGAGCTGATTCTGACTGCAATTGATAAATGCAGGAACTGAGATTTCAACAGTAGAGAAAAAAAAAAAAAAACCTCTTTAAATAGTCGAGGAGGAGGGAAGATGGCGCCTTGGAGTGAACACGCGTTCTAACGAGCTGCGCAGCTGTCTCGGTTATTCACACCAATTTCTCTCATTTAAACAGAGGAGTAACTCAATAACAAGCTCTATTCTGACACAATGAGTTTAAACAACTATTTTAACAAATCATCCGGCGTTGCACTGAGGAGTGCGAAGAAAACGGCCTCGAGAAACACGCCTAGCCCAACAACCGCGGCCGTGGATAGCATGCCAGCTGCAGCCACGCTAACACATGAGGGAGAGGCCGAAAAAGTGAGCACTGACATGCCTCCTGAACCCGACCCCAACCTCATACAAGCTATGAAGAGCATGACGGACGATATAGTTGCAGCGATTGATGCTAAGATCTCTACGGTTCTTGAAGCGATAGACAACCAGTCGTCTAAAATTCAAAGTATTGTTCAACGGGTCCAAGAAGCAGAGAATGGAATCGATGTGACTGAAACTACATGCACGGCTAATGAAAGCAAGATTTAACATTTGGAAAAACGAGTACAATACCTGGCCGAGCATGTGGACGACTTGGAAAATCGCGGAAGGAGATGTAATGTGCGCATTATCGGTTTACCGGAGGATACAGAGGGGTCCAATCCTGTCAGGTTCTTTGAAAAATGGATACCTGACTACCTTCAGTTGGACACGAAGGCAGGTAAATTGAAGCTGAAGAATTGAAATTGAGCCCACCGCTCCCTCGCTCCAAAGCCGACCCAGGGCGGCCGCCCTCGTCCGGTCATCGTTCGATTCCATAACTTCCAGGATCAACAAAGAGTGATGACAGCTGCCACGAAGCTCTTCACGCTCAACACTACGCAAACATCGGCAGCGCGGAATGCAGATGCACCGAAAATCTCTTTTTTTTTTTTTTAATGATTACTCTGCGGTGGTGGTGCAAAAGAGAAGAGCGTTCAACGAGGTCAAAACTCGTCTTCGAGAGCTGCAGATGGAATATGCGCTGCTCTACCCGGCCACTCTAAGCGTCAAAGTCGGCCGTGCGCGCAAGAAGTTTGTTTCCCCGGAGGAGGTGATTTCTTTCCTTGATTCCCGACAAGTGCCGGAGTAAATCGTGGTATTTCCTCAATGGATAATACTTTTGAATTTAATTTTTTTTGTCTTATTTTTTACTTCAAGAAGAGACTGGCTGCGCAGTTCTGCAGATGACTGATTTAGGTGCGTTGACTTTTGGTGAAAACGAAGATGGTGGTTTGAGGAGTTTGTATTTCTCTTCAAAATAAGGTCTGGAAACCCTTGGAAGACGGATGTAAGGGTGGTTCCCCCTGTTTGTTGTGTCCTATTTGTTTCTTATTTTAACTATATTTCGGGTAAATGTTTTATGTTGTTTAAGTTGGTATGCTTAAGGTCACAATATTACTTAAAGATGTTCAGGTACAACTGTTTCATGACTGAGGTTTATGGCAATGGATAGCACACTTCGCATATGTACTTGGAACGTTAGGGGAATTCATAATCCTATAAAGAGAAAAAATATTGACTTGCATAAGAAAAGAGAAAATTGGTCTGTACTAAGGGAGGGTGTGGGATCGGCGGCCTCGGATTCCTCCCTCCCCTCCTGCTGGCTGCGGCCGCGGCCGTGGGGGGCTGGGGTGGCCCAGGGCTGGGGGGAGGGTTGGGGCGCTACCGATGACGATAGGAACCAACAACGGAATTGTAAGAATAACTATTTAAAGGAGGAAGTGTTTAAATGACTTAGTTTTGTAATTAATAAATGTATTATTATTATTATTATATTCT